>CM062817.1:1932419256-1932756481 GCA_031772625.1 Pinus tabuliformis | reverse complement strand
AAGGAGATTGGATCGACCATTTGCGCAAGACATCGGTAAGTGGATCTCTCCCTTCTATCTCTTGCATGTCATAAAGAAGAAACTTTAGATAGCTTTGCTTTCAGCTGTTGCTAAGGAACTGTCACCCTTAGAGTGGATTAGGGTCATTCCGAGTTGGATACTTTCCCCCACAACAAACAAATCCTAAATATAGTCCATTGATTGGACCTCCTTCAAGTGATGACAAGGGATCAACATAGGCTTCACCATAGAGCATTGTCCAGTTGATCAGGCAGGGTTTCCTGCGGATACCTCATTTGCCCACACCACCTCCACCTTCACCTCCACAACATACACCTTCACCCACACTGCCACCACCCTCATCGTTGGTCAACATGTCAAATACAATGAGGTTTCCTATTTTCAAGAGCTTAGGAAGTGAGGACCTAGATTAGTTTTGGTTGGTTGAAAAGGCTGTGTGGACAACACAACAGATTATAGATGATCATATAAAGAAGGTGCATTTGGTTACTTCTTTACAAGATCGTGTGTTGACATGGTACATTAAGTACTACACCGATAACCCACTGACATCATTAGCATACACTCAAACCGCTATGAACAAATAATTTTGCAAGCGTAAGTCTAAATCACAATCAGTAACTGGATTCAAGGAAATCGTGATGAGGCCCAAAGAAATGCACTAGGAATTATATCAATGATTGAAGTGACAGATCTGCGAAACTAATATAAATCTCACAGATAGTTGGCATCACGAATGGTTTGAAGCCTCACTCTTGCCCCACCTAAGGGTTGGTTTATCACAGCAAAAGGTAGGAACTCAGGTGGAATCCCTAGAAATTGTGATGAGGTTGCATGAAATGCTTATTCAGGAGGCTTCTTTGGGGATTCAATAGATCCACGTAGAGTTGCAGAACCTTTTCGTGGAGTTGCAGAGTTTGAAAAAGGAAAAAGTGACTTGGCCAGAGGTAGGCGAAGAAGTTTGGTGTCTGAAGTGTAAAAGTCAGGGGCATGATAAAGATGTTGGAAATAATACTGAGAGGGGGGGTGAATCAGTATTATCAAGTTCTTTTAATAAATCTTCCTTATTTATTCTTTGAATTATTTTTGCATGTCAGTACCATAAAATAATGAGCATGAACAAAGAAAACAGATAGTCACACCAAAGAACACAAGATGTAAGGTGGAAACCCAATGTGGGTGAAAACCACCTGTTGCAATATGTCTCTATCTTCTTTCAAATTAGAAACTCCTTTTACAATGGTTTTGTATTGGTGCAGTCCTTTACCAATACGCAGGCTGCAACCTGCAGAGAGCTACAACTCTCTCTCGTTTTCCAGTCTCTCCTGGAAGGGAGCTACAACCCCTACTTCTTTTCTTTCAAGGACCAATTTTCATAAATTTTCAAACTGGATCCAAGAACATCAAAACCCATCAACTACACTTGCATCATCAATCTCTAATTTCACCAAAGCCAACCCGCATACAGATCTGCAAATATTTCCTTATAACTTTGCAGTTGTTACATCAGACATACCCAGATCATAACATGTGTAAAATAAAACATGCATCAATAATTCAGACCCAGATTATTAGATTTATAGATCAAGCGTATGCCACATATCACAGATCAAAATCATATAGAGATACCACTATTCCAGCCTTAAGATTTTGACCCATCAATAGAACTTATCCTTCTCCTTACGCTCAGGTTCCTTCTTCATTCAGATCCAGATCTGCACCAAAACCCAATCACAATATTCCAGATCTAGCACTTTATCAGATATTTGATAATTCAGAAGATGCTTTTCCAAATGATCTCCTTCCTCTTTTATAGTCTTAGGCCTTTCACAATACCACGGGCCAAAACCATAGGATCAAAAAACTGTTGGACTA
This sequence comes from Pinus tabuliformis, assembly GCA_031772625.1. NCBI lineage: Eukaryota > Viridiplantae > Streptophyta > Pinopsida > Pinales > Pinaceae > Pinus > Pinus tabuliformis. The sequence continues at coordinate 1,932,754,585 of CM062817.1, read as the reverse complement.
ATACCATGAACCAACCATGAAAGTACGTGAGATTAACACTTTTGGATGCAATACCACGGGCCAAAACCATAGGATCAAAAACTTTTGGACTAATACAATGAACCAACCATGAAATTGCGTGAGATCAACACTTTTGACGAGGTACCATGGTCCAAAAGCATAGGTTCAAATACCAAGGACTAACTACCATGGACCAAAGGTAAGTTCTCCAACATATACGCGCTTTTCCTTGCATGAAAGTGCGTACCATGGTCCAAAACCATAGGTTCAAATACCAAGGACTAACTACCATGGACCAAAGGTAAGTTCTCCAACATATACATGCTTTTCCTTGCATGAAAGTGCATGAACTTTTTCTCTACATGAAATAAACTTTTCTCTGCATAAAAGTGCGTGAAATTTTCTCTACATGAAATAAACTTTTCTCTGCATAAAAGTGCGTGAACGTTTCTCTACATGAAATAAACTTTTCTCTGCATATAAGTGCGTGAACTTTTCTCTACACTATAATTTTTTATCTGAGATGAGTGGGTTGCCATCAAGCACAACATATGTATCATAATGCCAACAATCTCCCCCTTTGGACTTGATGGCAACAACAACCAATCACTCTCCCCCTTTGACATCAAGGGCTAAGGTTTATGATCCCCCTAAGAACATGATCCCCTTGACTATAAACTAGATCTGCAAAGAAGAACCATAATCCATGACCATGAAAGAGATAGAGACGTATTACAGCAATATTCAGACCAGCATCCATGATCTCCTTCTGTACTTCCTCCATAATGCCAACAATGCATGATATGCTCCCCCTGAACCTGTGCCATTCGATCTTTGACCAATCCGCAACCCAGCACATGTACGCATATACTTCAGATGAACCTTGCGTACAACCAACAATCAGAAGAGATTCAACAACAAGATGATGCATCAACAACCCCCAGCTTTTGCCTGAGGTATTCAAAGGTCTCCCTAGGCAATGGTTTGGTGAGTATATCAGCAACATGTTCCTTAGAAGGAACATACTCCAACTTGACCTTTTGTTCAAGCACTTGTTCCCGGAGAAAGTGATACTTGATTTGTATGTGCTTGGTTTTTGAATGTATGACTGGGTTCTTTGAAATGCTGATTGCACTTGTATTATCACATAAGATGGAGATGGGTGGTGTACAAGTGATTTGAAAATCCTGCAAGGTCTACATCATCCAAAGGAGTTGAGTGCAGCAAGATGCAACAGCAACATATTCTGCTTCAGCTGTAGACAAGGCAATCGAACTCTGTTTCTTGCTAAACCAAGATACTAATCTGGAACCCATAAAGAATGCACCACCACTTGTGCTTTTCCTGTCATCCACGCTTCCGACCCAATCTCCATCTGTATAAGCATGAAGTGTGAGATCTGTATCTCTAGGATACCATAAGCCATAGTTTTGAGTCCCTTGAAGATATTTGAAGATTCTCTTTATTGCATGAAGATGAGTTTCCTTTGGATTTTCCTGAAATCTTACAACTATTCCCACTGCATGCATGATGTCTGGTCGGGTACCTGTCAAATAAAGTAGACTTCCAATCATAGATCTGCAAGTTGGTTGATGCACTGCTACTGATTCATCATTTGCACTGAGGTTACATCCTGTGACCATGGGTGTACATACTGGTTTTGCTTCTTCCATACCATATTTCTTCAAAATCTGCTTGAGATACTTGGTTTGAGACAAGAAGATCCCTCCTTCATTTTGTTGGATTTGCAAACCAAGAAAATATGTCAGTTCTCCCAGAAAGGACATTTCGAATTCTTTTTGCATCACCAAGGCAAAGATTTGACTCATAGCTTCTTCATTGCTGCCAAAGATAATGTCATTTACATACACAACAAGTATCAGCAATTTGTCATTTTCAACTTTTATATAAAGATTCTTGTCTGCTGATCCTTTTGAAAAACCTTGTTGATGAAGATATTTGTCCAAACGATAGTACCAAGCCCTTGGAGCTTGTTTGAGGCCATAGAGAGCCTTTTTCAATATGCATACAAGATTTGGATCATTTCCAAGAATGAAACCATCTGGTTGCTCAATGTATACTTCTTCTTCCAAATATCCATTCAGAAAGGCTGATTTCACGTCCATTTGAAATACTTTGAAGTTTTGAAAGCTTGAGAGAGCAACATTCGGATGGCCTCAAGTCTTGCAACAGGAGCAAAAGTTTCTTCAAAATCTATTCCTTCTTGCTGCGCACACCCTTTACAAACAAGTCTGTCCTTGTTTCTAATTACTTCTCCATTTTCATTCAATTTATTTTTGAAGACCCATTTTGTTCCTATAACATTCTTATCCTTTGGTCTAGGAACCAGCTCCCATGTGTTGTTCTTTTCGATCTGCTCAAGTTCTTCATCCATTGCTTTGACCCAACATTCATCTTTGCATGCCTCTTTCACATTTTGTGGTTCAGTGGAAGAGAGTAATGCCAAATAGCTTGAAGCTTCTGCAATTGTTCTTCTTGTTTGTACACCTGCTTCTTTCTGTCCCAAAATCTAAGATTCTGGATGATTCTTCTGAACATATCTGGATGGAGTCTTCTCTTCTATCCTTATTTGCTCCACTAGTTCTTCTTGAGGTTCTTCTTCTTCATCATTCAGTCTTTGAGGATGGCCTTCATCTTCTTCGATATCTTCATGATTTACTTGCCTAGGAATGTATCCCTTCTCATCAACCACTACATCAATGCTATCAACAATTCTTCCAAGTCTTTTATTATAGCACTTGTATGCTTTGCTGTGTGGAGAATAACCAAGAAGGATGCCTTCATCTGCTCTAGGTTCAAGTTTGCCAAGTTTCTCATCAGTGTTTTTAATATAGCATTTGCTCCCAAAGATTTTGAAGTGCTTTACCGAAGGAGTCTCACCATACCAGAGCTCATGAGGGGTTTGAGTGCTATTAACTCGGACATTTGTTTTGTTGAGAATAATAACCGCAGCATGTGCTGCTTCACCCCAGAAAGTTGTGGGAGTTCCAGATTCATCAAGCATAGCACGAGCCATTTTTTGGACAGTTCTGTTCATTCTTTCCACCACTCCATTTTGCTGAGGAGTTCTAGCTGTAGAGAATTCTCTTCTTATCCCATGTTCTTCACAGAAATCGAAAAATTCATTTGAGGTAAACTCCCCACCTCTGTCGGATCTAAGACACTTAATTTTGTATCTTGATTCATTTTCAACCAAGGCTTTAAAGGATTTGAATTTTTCAAATGCTTCATCTTTATGCTTCATAAGTCCTAACCAGACAAACCTGGAGAAATCGTCAATGAATAATATCAAGTATTCTTCTCCTCGAGGTGTCCTTTTCCTGAATGGACCACATGTATCTGTATGTATTAGCTCAAGAGGCATGCTAGCTGATCCTTCCTTTTCCGGAAAGGTAGTTCTGGTTTGCTTTCCAAACTGACATGATTTGCATATGGTGTTGTCTGGAACTTTGAAATCTGGAAGACCACGAACTGCCTGATATTTGCATGCTTTCCTTATTTGTGAAAAGCTTAGATGCCCCAACCTCCGGTGCCATAACCAGTGCTCATCATCCTTGCTCAGATAGCATTGTTGTTGTCCTTCTTCAAATATGTATAGATTATTTGGAGTTCTTTTACCTTTGATCACTGTTTTACCTGTATCAAGATCACGAACAAGACATCCATTTGATCTGAATATCACCTTGGTTCTTTGATCACACATCTGGCTGACACTTAGAAGATTATGTTTCAATCCATAAACATACAAAACATTTCCAGCTTTGACCTTTTCTTTTAACTAAGCAGTGCCTTTTCCTTTTATAGTTACAGGAGTATCATTTCCAAAAGAACTTTCTTTCCTTTTTCTAGAGCAGAATATGATTCAAGTTTTTCTTTATCACCTGTCATATGCTTCGAACATCCACTGTCAATGTACCATAGATTTTCCTGTCCCTCTGCATAAAATGCTATCCCACATCTTTCTATTTGTGGTTCCTTTATTCTCCATGTTTTGGTGCTTGAGGCTTGTTCCTTTGTCTGCTGAAACCTGCTCCTGCATTTAGAATCTTCATGACCAAAGTTATTGCAAATAGAACATTCAACTTCATTTTCAAGAACCGAAAAGTTGTTATAGGTCCTTTTTGTAATCCCAGTCATACTTCTTTGTTTTTGAGCTTCTCTAGTCATGATAGTTTTATATGCAACACATTGAGCTGCTTTGTGACCAAAGTTATGGCAAGAAAAGCATTGTCCATTGAAGAAATTTCTGCGGTTATCAAATCTTCCGGCAAAACGATTGTAATTTCTATTGTCATTCATTCTTGAAGCAAATTGAGAGGATTTTACCTGTGGCTGGTTGTAGCTTTTGTTCATCCTTAAGACAGATTGCCCCTGATTTGCCTGATAGTCATTGTTTGTAATTGGTCCCTGCTTTACTTGGTGATCTCCATTATGCTTTTGCTCATTCCTTCTTGCTGCATCAAGATAACTCTTTGAGGTGGATGCTTGAGAAGTTTCTCCATTATAGCCCAGACCTGTCTTGTTTAGAGGAGAGCACTGTACATTGATGATCTCATCCAGAGTTTCAGATCCTTTGACAAACTTAAGATTAATAGCCTTTGTTTTCTCAATCTCTTTTCTAAGACCAACAATTTCGCCTTCTAACTTTTCAAGATATTTTTCTTTTTCATCAATTTGAAGTTGTAGAGTATCAATGATCCTATTCTTTTCTTCTATACATGTCTTGAGTCTAGAAATTTCTTCAAAAACGCTATCCACATCTATAGCATCCATGTAATCATCATCTTCAAATGCCATTAAGAGTTTATAGTCATTACCTCGTTCATCTTCGTCACTATTTGATAGACCATCACTATCTTCATGAGTGTAGAAGATTTTCTTATTTGCAATCTGTTTCTTGTTCCATCTAGCAGGTTCCTTTCCTTTATCCTTATGAGGACATTTTGCAGCATAATTACCTACTCTTCCACAAGCAAAGCATTTAAAAGGTAACTTACCTCTAAACCTTCCAGTTCCCCTTTGAAGATTTCTGACAAAATTTGATTCTTCTTCTTCTTCTTCTGGAACGTGACTTGCTTCATAATAGTCTCCTTTGCCTGAAGCCTTGAAAGTAGCTTCTCTTCTGTCTGATGGACCTCGCTTTCTCATTTCATAAGCAGTTAGAATTCCGTGTAGCTGAGACATAGTAAGAATTCATAGATTTTCCTTTTCTTCTATTGCAGACACTTTAGATTCAAACTTAGGGGACAATGATCTTAGAAATTTTTCAACCACAATAGCCTCTTTTATTTCTTCACCCAAGTTTTTCATGCAATTAACAATCTCATCTACCCGAAGGAAATAGTTAGCCACACTTTCATCATTATACATTCTGAGATTCTCATACTGAATCCTGAGGGTTTGAAGTTTAGCACGCTTTACCTGTTCATCTCCTTCGTAGCTCAAGACAATCTTGTCCCATATTTCTTTTGCGGATTTATATTGCATAACCTTCACAAATTCTGTTTGAGATAAGCATCCCAGCAGAGTATTGAATGCTTTAGCATTTGTTTCATATTTCTTCTTTTCGGCCGTATCTATAGGAGTAGCTGAAGGAAAAGTGTAGCCTGTATCTATGATATCCCAAACTTCTGTACCAAGAGATTGAAGATAGGTAGTAACTCTTACCTTCCAATAATTGAAGTTTGTCCCATCAAAAATTGGTGGCCTGATTGATGCTTCCCTCTCGTAGTTGCTCATGATGAATGATCTTCCTTCAAGCGATCAAGCTTCTCTGAAGGACCTGCTCTAATACCAATTGTTGGAAATGTGAATCAGTATTATCAAGTTCTTTTAATAAATTTTCCTTATTTATTCTTTGAATTATTTTTGCATGTCAGTACCATAAAATAATGAGCATGAACAAAGAAAACATATAGTCACACCAAAGAACACAAGATGTAAGGTGGAAACCCAATGTGGGTGTTGTTGGGAAAAGTATCCAATACGGAATGACCCTATCCCACTCTAAGGGTGATAGTTCCTTAGCAACAATCAAAGCAAAGCTATCTAAGATTACTTCTTTATGAGATGTAAAATAGGGGAGAAAGGGATCCACTAACCGATGTCTTTCGCTAATGGTTGATCCAATCTTCTCTCCTTGCTGCTTGCCCCCAGCTCCTTGCTCTTTCACTGGCCCAGCTACACCAAGATCCTGCAAAATGGCAAGAGAGGGAAACTACAAGAAGCATACATTCATAATTGATTCAAGGATTAGAATAAACCAAATACACAAGTATAACAATACATCATTGAGACACAGGTATATAGAAGAACCTCAAATGCTTTATTAATGGAAGAAGTAAGGTTCAAGAAGTGATACAACCATAAGAGGCCCAATCCAACATCACCTTCCCAGCAGAAAGAAATCTCCTCTTCACCTCCTTCAAAGCAAATCACCCAATAGTTCTAAACTCAAACCAACAACAATTCTTTACATTCACAAGATTCCAGCCTCTGGATCTCATGGGAGAGAGATCCGTATATACGAGTTTGGAGAGAGGATGAGTCAGCCTGAGATGTGACTAGTGTCCTCTCCCACTCCAGTTCTTCTTCAGTTCTTGAGTCCACTTGGAGGTTCTTGCTTCCACTTGGAGATCTAGAACCTCTTATTCATCACCAGTCAAATTCCTTGATCCAAGTGTCATTTTGGAAGCTTCCTGGGCGTTGACTCATTGAGGAATGAGACTTCCACATGTCAAAACTCGCTCAGCGCAGGTAGCCTTTGTTGGAGTTGACATTCAACGCAGGTGGTCCATGGAGCAGTTGACATTCAGCGCAGATGCTCAGTGGAGTAGTTGACATGATCCAGAATTGCCTTGTTTTTGAGTAATTTTCAGTGGAGAACTTGTTTGGATTGCTGTGGTTTGCTGACCTTGTTCCCCTAGGGGTAGGAACAACATGTTTAGGGACTTTGGATCCCTTACATTATGGACATTTCATGCTTCATGCTGTAAGGCACAAAAATGTCTATAATAGTTGCCCCCTAAAGTATGAGGTCGTTTATCGGGTGAAATGCTTTATCAGGAGGATCCGAAGTTCATTCAATCGCTGAGAGGTGACCTGTAATAAGATACATTACAATACATTATTTTTCATACTGCTTTCATGATCTAGTCGAGGCGGGCATTCCCATGCTCAGCTTTATAAATACATTTTTCTGTACATAGAACAAACAATCGTCTGATGATAGACTGATAATTCTCTGTTGAAATTATCATCCTTTGAGTAGGATGATCATCTGCTGCACATGTCAATGTCTTTATTTCCTGAATATATATCGCAGCCCGGATGGATGAAACTAGATCCGGGGTCTTCAAACTCGTCCGATCTTCACTCTAAGTACAAGTCGATCCATGTGAGAATTTCTTGGAGTCGAACATGGAAAGACATCGCTTGATTACCAGTCAATAATGTAAACTGTTAACAAGCGCGAGAGGAATCACCGATAATGATGATGACCCTCAAGGTACGGCAGTACAATCCACGTGGTGCGAATAAAGGACTTGGCGTCGAACACCACGCAAAATCTTTCGGTCGAAGGTCATTGATGTATACCTGTCGCCGGAAGTGAGAAACTTGCCATTGAGGCATGCAAGCTTCAAAGTACTGAGGGGGTTGTTCCTAGATCAACTTCTTGGATAATGAGCTGAAGTCGACAAGAAGCGATCCATCAAAGGAGGGCCTTAATGAATCCCACATCAGTGACACGGAACGGAGCTAATGATTGTGATGAAGGTGAAAACGATATGTGAAATATGATTCAGGGTGGCGGTCATGAAAGGATGAAAGATTATGTATGGTAGTGGATGGGACACGGTTGACTCTTTCTGAACAACATCTCTTGAACATATAACGACACTGATGCGATGGATCGGTAGCATTACCCCAAATGTGGATGGTTTGGCGAGACCATGGTGATGAGACCGGTGAATGAAACAACCCAACCCGATGTGATACAGAGGAAAAGTGTCATGTTCAAGAGCGACTTGCTACCATTAAAGCTTTGAGGTTCTCCCAATTTTTCCCCAGTCATTTCTGACCAGTACCTCTTTATTTTTGTCAAGCTTGAGGAGGATAACATATGCTTGTTCTATAACCTGCCCTTCGGGCAAGCCCATCGCTATGTTTTAACGAGCCTAGCGATAGGGAAACTCGTTCTCGTCTAAAGAAAAGTTTGTCGCTATTTAATGCATTTTAACGAGTCTAGCGACAAAGACAACTCAGTCCTTTTCATTTTTAGAGAGTCTGAAAAGGTACGTAAAGTTAACTCCAAAGGTCCTTTTTCGTCATCTAATCCCTTAAGTCCGAAAAAGTATAAAACAATACAGAAGGGATGAATGTTCGATAGTTTTATCGAGCCGAACCAGACAAGCGCTCGATCTTTTTGTGCAATAATCCCTCAGGTCCAAAAAGATTAAAATCTAGAGGAGGGATAGCTCTTCCGGTCATTTTAACGAGCTGGAAGGCCAAAACTCGGCAAAATTTTCATATTTTACGAGTCAAAAGAAAAGAGCTCAAAGAAGACTCGTATTTTGAGGAACGAGTGATAAATAGGGATAGCAGCAGATTCCAGGTACAGGTTGGAATTTTCCAATCACGGCAGTGTCACAAGGATGGATGGTGAAATCACTCTTCGCAGCTGTTCCTCAAAAATAGGTAAACAATCAAGTGGAGGTGAATGATCGGCCAAATGAAAAGTGGCGGTGACGGTGCAAACACGACCAAGGCTTTTATGGCTGATGAATTTACGGTCTCAAATGGTTATTTACCGGTACTGGGTTCATTTTTTAAAGAGCTTGAATGTGCCAAAACATTGCTGAATCTTATGTTTATTTTTTAACGAGCATGAACTATGTGCTAAAACTGCTCGGATGTGCTTTTATTTTTTAACGAGCATGAACTTTGCTAAAATTGCTCGTTTATATAGTCAAATTTTGATTTTTACCATAAATAGCCTTTCTCTTTTCAAGGATAGTACTGCACTCTCAATTGCTTCAACAAACTTTGTTAGAAATGAATAATATTTGCATGAAAATGAGATTATAACCCTAATATTCCGCTTTGAACTACGTAAAAAGCCATTAAAAGGTGTTTTTACCTCTCATTTTACCATTTCATTTGAATTTTGTTCATTGGAGCTCTGGAGGTGCCTCTTCCCCCGTGATTTTCACCAGCTGATTCCGGGAGATTCTGTGGACGATTCTCGGCGCCTTCTGGACCAGGTAGGAGCTAAACCTTAGCTCTTTCTTTTCATGGTTTTCTTTTTTCATTCTGTGCCTGTTTTCCAGTCTTTCTGAGCCTCAGGGGTTTTGCCAGGGCACCCTAAATTCAGCGCAGGTTTCCCATTCGAAACCTGCGTTGAATGTCAAGCTGCCTTAAGGCAGCCTGACCTTCAACGCAGGTAGGACACTCTCTGCCTGCGTTGGGCTCAGAAAACTGAGTTTTTAGCACATTTTTTTTGATGAATTTTTGTCGGTTTCTCATCAAACTCAGGAACTTACTCCTTCTCTTGTTTGTTTTGCAGAGATCTTTGAACAAAATGTCCCTTACATGGCGAGAACAAGAACATGAAGAGGAGGACATGATTGCCCTCCATGACCCTGTCACGGTGAACGCTCTGCGAAACTGTGGCCTGCTGAAGTTTTTCCGTATCTCTAGCATGAGAGCACAGATTACTTTGCTGCAGTATATGCTTGATGCTTGGGATCCCATCAACCAAGTATTCCAGATTAGAGGAAAATCCATCCCCTTGACCATAGAGGACATTTACTTCTTGACTGGACTGTCAAGGCGGGGTGCCCCCATTTCTTTGTCAGGTTCGGCCGAGGGACTGACTCCGTGAGAGATTATGTCCGCCAGTATTGTAGGGAAGGTTCCCAGCCGAACAGAGATGACAAGGTTGTTATCCGTGAGATTACTGATTGGTCTCTCAGGTCCATTCTGTATACTATTTGTAGGATGGCCGGTAGCGCAGCTTTACATGTTGCCAACAGGTCTTATGTGCAGCACGCCTTGGAGTGTCTCCAACCGAAAGTATTCAACTGGTGTGATGCAGTACTTGTTCAGATGAAAAGTCAGTTGACCAAGGTGAAGGACGGGAAGCTGAAGAACTTTGGATTTGGTTCTATTCTGACTGCCTTCGCCTTGGAGAAAATCCCACTGATGCAGCCTCAGTATATTATACTCGACTTGCCTTCTCCGACCGAGCCACGCATGCAGAGGTGGGTCGATCACATGTCTAGGCATGCTGGTCAACCTCAGATTACTTTCACTGATGCCTTCTTCAGGTGGTTCGAGCGCCAGGAGATGGTCTTTTCCGAGTATCCATATGTGGGTATGGATTTCCGAGGTGATCCGGATTTGGTGTTACCGGATGGCGAACAGTGGGGCGCTATTGGTAAACTCTTTGACCATATCACTGTTTACTACTCTTATTCATAATGTTGCTGTGCTTTATTCTATCAAGACTTTTAATCATACTCTTGGGTGCATGCAGATGTTGGTCCTGTTCGTCCAGCAGTTCGTCCGAGACCGCCAGTCGCTGCCCCGGCAGTGGAGCTTGCTGGAAGAGTTATCCTTCACGACCTTGACGATACTGAGACCCTTACAGCTGTGCAGGAGTAGGTTGAGAGCCGTACTCTCGGTATTCCGGATTTACGGATCGATGAGTTACCTTTACAGTTGCAGTGGCATACTACTGGTGTGCCTAGACGATGGACTCGTCTCTTGCGCATGATTGCACAGGCCGTGACGTGCTATCATGAGCACCACTAGGCTAGGGTGCCCCCTAGCACTTTTGAGTTTTTGGGTCATATGACCGATTTTGTCTTGGTTACAGAACATTATGTATGAACGATAAATAGCTTATATATATTTTTATTTTCGAGTTTTATTCTGGTTGAGTTATATGATCCATATGTACAATTATTGATGATGTATCCCTTTTCACAAATGTCGCAAATGTCTATCTAACACATAATTTGCTAATGAGTCGGTTAATGTGTTTAAGTTTCTGGAAATATGCTGGTATTGAATTGAATCAAACTGTCTTTCCAAAATCTTAACCCTTAGGAACATGCGATAAATAGCTGGATTGCGAACGGAATATATACCATTGAGTTGTAGTATTACGAGCTGTGAGTCTAGCCTGACAATTAGTCGGCATATGCCACGTGTGATGGCATCAGAGAGTAGTTCTATCAACGCGCTATACTCAGCGATGTTATTCGTTGATTGCCCAATACACACTCCTCTGAAACTTACTAACTCGCCGCTTGGATCAAAAATGGCCCAGGCTGCGGAGGATAGGTTCCGCGAACTACGACTCGCTCCGTCGGCATATCCAACACATGTCTCCAGAAGGTTTGACATCTGCAACAAATGAAAAAGGTGGATCACCTAACCAGAACAAATACTTTTAGCGAAAACAAAATACAACAAAAGCATGCAGGTTACTATTTAAGCATAGTAACGCTTGAGGTACAACCCGTTGCGGGGCTGCGCCAGTGGAATTCCGTCATAATCCATTAACTCGTAGGCTCCTTTTGCTAACACCCTTTTAACAATATAGGGCCCCATCCACAAGGAATTAAATTTACCTGCTCCCAATTTATCGGATTCTTGATCATAAAGCAAGACCAAATCACCTTCTGAGAAGACACGAGGTTTGACATTTTTGTCGAACTGAGCCTTGACTTGTTTCTTATGGGCTTCGTTAGCCAAAGCGGCATCACAACGGGTTTCATCCAACTGGATTAATTCCAAGAAACGAGCCTCTTCCTCTGAAGTTCCGGGGAGGAGATCAATTGCGAGTTTAAGCGACGAAATTTCGCACTGGATTGGCAAGACTGCTTCCAGGCCATACACCAGTTGAAAAGGTGTGAACCCGGTCGCGTTCTTTACCAACGTTCGGTAAGCCCACAAGGATGAGTACAGGGTTAGGTGCCACCTTCTTTTATGAACCCCGATCATCCTTTGTAACATACGCTTCAGGACCTTGTTGATTGATTCAACTTGTCCATTGGCCTGCGGATAATACGGGGTAGAGCTGTCGTGAGATAGCCCTAGCTTGGCAGCTAATTCGACCATCATGTGATTGCGAAAATGCGATCCATGATCTGTAACTATAGCCTGTGGTACGCCGAACCTAGCAACTACATGATTGAAAAAGAAAAGGGCACTTGTTTCACCAGTGTTATCCAATGTAGGCATCGCCTCGGCCCATTTGGTAAAATAGTCAACAACGACTATAATATACCCATGCCCCCCGGTCAAGGTGGGGTTACATTGCATGAAATCGATGCCCCATTTGGCGAAAGGCCCAACAGCAACTATCGACTGTAAAGGTGCGGGCGGTCTTCTGGTTTTGCTATCAAAAATTTGACAAGCATGGCAACTTCTGACTGCGATTATGCAATCTTTGAACATGGTTGGCCAGAAGTATCCTGCTCGTAAGATTTTTTGTGCTGTTGCATATCTAGATTGATGCCCGCCACACGCGCCTGAATGACACTCATTCAGGGCTTTTTCGGCCTCCGCATGGGTAAGGCACCTCCTCAGAACTGTATCGATACCACGACGGTAAAGTGTATCACCGACGATCATGTAGTCTTTTGCTTTGTATCGTATACGTTTCTGTTCAGAGTGAGAGGTGTTAGGCCTGAATTTTTGGGTTTGGAGATAAACTATGATATCTCCATACCACTCATCGCTTGTAGATATCAGAAACAAACTTTCGTCCACGATTGACTCTTCTGATGTTTCATCGTTGGACGACGATGGGAGATCGCACAATAATTCTGTGAAAACTAGAGCTTTCTTTGATTTGGATTTTACAAATTCCAGATCAAACTCTTGAAGGATCACTATCCATTTTGAATATTTGCCCCCCAGCAACTGTCGCGACAGTATGTAAGTCATGGGGTTGCAATCTGACAAAATGGTAGTTTTCTGAAAGAGGACATAATGTCGAAATCTTTGAATCGCTTGAACAGCTGCAAGCGCTAGTTTTTCAACATAAGAATATTTACTTTCTGTATCATTTAAGTTTTTACTCAAATAATGTATAGGATGTTCAATTCCATCGACTTCTTGAACTAAAACCATCGCAATGGTCGTATCCGCTGCAACCAGATACAGGTTAAAATCTCTTTGATAGTCTGGGGCGTACATTAATGATGCTTTTACTAGACGATCTTTCAGAGCATCAAAGGAAGCTTGCGCCACCTGGTCCCAGACGAAAGGTACATCCTTTTTCAAAAGACGAGTATAACCTTTAGCAAGTTCTGCGTAATTTGGAATGAACCTCCTCAGAAAGTTTGCTTTCCCTTGGAGTTTCTGAATCTGAAGCAAATTTGAAGGTGGAGGCAAATTAATGATTGCCTGAACCTTGCAGGGGTCGAGACGAATCCCATCCTTAGAGACTACAAAGCCAAGTAAATGACCAGAACTGACGCAAAACACACATTTGTGTGGATTGAGTCTTATCTTGTAGTGTCGGCAACGTAGAAATATCGCTCTTAAATGCTGCGGATGATCAATCCGCTTTCGCGAATGAGCCGGAAGGTCGTCGAGATAAGGTTGAACAATGTTCTTGATGTCATGGAAGGCATAATTCATTGCCCTCTGAAACGTCGTGTTATAGACAATTTTGTGCCTTGCAACATCAGGCATGAATTGTCAATAATCCAAGGGATCCAAAGTCCCTAAACATGATGTTCCTACCCCTAGAGGAACAAGGTCAGCAAACCAACAGCTCTCAGATCAGTTCTCCACCTGAAAACTCTCAAAAACAAGCAATCCTGAAATCAAAGCAGGTGCTCCACTAGGCTTCTGCGCTGAAACTCAACTCCTCCATGGTGTACCTGCGTTGCAAAGCAGGTAGAACAAAGGCCACCTGCGCTGAGCGAGATGGGACAAGTGGCACACTGAGTCATTGCTCTGGAATCTTCCAAAAATGAAACTTGGATCAGGGATTTCGCCTTGTGATGAGTCAGAGGCTCTGTTTCTCCAAGTGGAAGCAAGGTTCTCCAAGTGGACTCAAGAACTGAAGATCAACTGAAGAGAGAGAGGACACAAGGCAGCTACACATCAGTTGCAAGCTGACTCATCCTTTCTCAATTCATCTATATATTGAGCTCTCTCCTATGAGCTCAGGAGGCTAGAATTTTGTGCAAAGTAATGATATGCTGTTGGTTTCACTATTGAGTTATTGGGTGATTGTTTGAGAGAGGTGAAGAAGAGCAATTCTTTCTGCTGGGAGGTGTTGCTGGGTTGGAGCCTTCAATGGTCGTAATACTCTCAGAACCTTTATTTCTTCATTAATAAAAGCTATTGAGGTTCTTCTATGTGCTCTTGTTTCAATTATATATTGTGATGATTGCATGTTTGGTTTACACTAATCCATGAACCAGTTATGATTGCATGCCTCTTGTAGTTTCCTTCTTTGTTATTTTGCAGGATCTCATCGTAGCTGGGTGAGCAGAAGAACAAAGAGCTAGGAGCAAGCGGCCAAAGAGAAGAGTTTGGATTCGACATTAAGCGCAAGGCAACGGTTAGTGCTTTCTCCATTCTCTTTTGCTTTCATAAAGAAGTAAACCTTAAGTAGTTTGTTTTACAGTTGTTGCTAAGGAACTGTCACCCTTAGAGTGGGATAGGGTCATCCGAGTCAGATACTTTTCCCTACAACAAACTGGTGACTCCGCTGGGGATCGTATCCGTTTGATTGTGTTTGTAGTATTTTGCTATTCATTTCCTGAACAAAAGAGTACCAAATCGAAAAGCTTTTGACTATATCAAAAGCGAAGTAGAGGGCAGCTACTCTTGCTCATTTTCTGAGCAAATTCATGATTTGAAGAGCTGATCTACAAGGATCCTTGTAAGCTCTTAGTGATAGCTTTGCACCTTCTTAATCATCCCTTTGACTGTGCTTGACTGATTGCTTCTGATTTGAGCAAAAACCGTGCATTTTTGAGAAAATTATGACCCGGAAACTGTGAAAACGCAATTCTCGTTTTCCAAAGCAGGTAGTACACAGGCTACCTGCTTTGCAACGCAGGTCCCGAAGGGGCTACCTGCGCTGAGAGCCAGTTTGGCTGTGCAGAGCCTGCGTTGGCCCAAATTTGCCTAGTACATTTGGGGTTTCCTCCTTTCTCTTGCCTGTTTTCACTTAGTTTTGCTGCTAGGTGTCAGTCTTGTGCCTGTTTTGAAACCAATATTACTTGCCATCATTCTGCCTCTGTTATATAACGAAATTGTACTTGTTCTTTGTATTTCTTACTCATTTACAATTTCCCATAACGAAAAGTAAACTAGTCATGCTTTTGGCCTTTTAGATCTGAACCTGTGTTAGGCATTTTGCTGGTCTAAAGAGTTAGCTTGTTTGCTGTCCATAGCTGATTAGTCATTTTACTTTCGTTAGTATGGTTTGATTTCATGTATTTCCAGTGATTAAGCAAGTGAATCTTAAGGTGTCTTTTGATTTTGGACAAACTTGTTTACTGTCGCTTTAAATCGAAATCAAAGTTATATGACCACTTTCTTTTTGTAATCC
Source organism: Pinus tabuliformis (assembly GCA_031772625.1). NCBI lineage: Eukaryota > Viridiplantae > Streptophyta > Pinopsida > Pinales > Pinaceae > Pinus > Pinus tabuliformis. The sequence continues at coordinate 1,932,738,972 of CM062817.1, read as the reverse complement.
ATCCACATTAAGAAAGGGAAAAGAAAATACATGCATTGTGCATTTTGCATTTGACTGTGTGCTTGACGATTTAGGAAAGATTTGCATTTTAGTGTGTGCTCTATGATCTGTGTGAAAAGATTTGCCTTTCTTTTCCCTCAGTAGTTAAGGTTTTCAAAGTTGAAAGATTGAAAAGTTTGCTTCTCATCTTAGACTGCATTCAGGAATTTGTTATATACATCTCGTGGTGATCCTTAAAGGCAAACTGATAAGCAAGATCAACATTAAAATAAATCCAATTTACATAACAATGCTTTGTAACATAACGCAAACACATAGAGGTCTAGGTAGAGACGTGTTCCGGCGTCGTTAAACATAGTGACTGTCGATCTCTACGAAGGTGGGTGATTCCTCCTGAGAGTCGGTGGCACTAATACAGACTTGTGCTCCCACGTACCGTCGCGTATATATTGGGAGACCCCTATAGGCAATTATCCTTTATCCATAGGAAGCCGTGTCGGCCGCCCTACTGATCGCGATGCAGTGAACACAGCATTCACGAAGATCGACCACCCGTACCGTAAAACGTATTCTGTGGTTTCGCGAAAAGTTTGGCACACCCTGTGTATTTCCTATGTAAATAGGAGGTGGTAGCGCAAAAGTTCCCATCAATGTGGGGTCTTTCAATAATCCTACTCCGATATCTTGAAGCGAATGGTTGCTCTCATGGATCATGGGAATGCTTCTTGTAACTTGTGAACTATTAGGGAGGAAGTTCTGTTGGTCGACGACCGTAATCCCTCCTTCAAATGGGAATGCGATCTTCCTAAAATAAGTCGACACAACAGCTGCCATGGCATAAATCCATGGTCTACCCAGTAGGATGTTGTAGTCAAGGTTTCCATCGATGTCCTCAACATCAATTTCTACTGTTTTTCCTCCCAGTTCAACTTTCAAGTTATTAAGGATACCGTATGGGGTATAAGTCCTTCCGTCAAAAGCTTTTAATGTCGTCGAAGATCGCGACAAGGTTGGAGATCCTAAAGTTTTCCAGCAACTCATCGACATAATACATGTTGATGCTCCCTCATCAATAATTATTTTGTGAACAATTTTGTTGAGGGCTTTCACTTGAATAAGGAAAGCTAGTTGAGCTGGTAACTGAGGATCGTATCCTTTGTGATCAAAGGATACAAGATTGGAATCGTTAGGATCAACCCCACCAATTGCTGATAACAACGCCTGCCTTTGGGATGGACAATTTTGTAGTACCTCAAGAGTCGACATAGTGGATGGCGATTATGCCAAATCTTCCACTATGTTATAATGCTGCGCCGCTCTGGCACGAGGATTAAATGTCGACTTGTGTACTACACCATTTGGCGGTTTGATTGTTAATTCAGGAATTATGGGTGGGACAACTTCGGTTGAAGTTGTTGTCGAACTACTTGGTTGATCTTTACCTTTGTTGTTCGACAGTTGTGGATTCCCGTAATCTTTGTTCCTTGTTGAAATCAAAGCATCATTTTGCTGCTTGGAGATCGACAACATTAGCACTTGCGACGGGGAAGCATTTCCACTATCAACCAGATTTTGACCTGGGTTGGGAAACGGATCAGTTAACACAGCTGAGGTTTGTGAACTTTTAAAGAACCTTTTCAACTCAGCTTTGTATGGACAATCTGCTGTCCAATGATCCTCGTCACATATCATGCATGGAATTTTTGGTTTCCCTTTCCTAGGAGGGTTTGAAGAATTTTTTCCAGGAGATGATTCACCCTGTTTCTTCTTCTTCCCTTTGTTTTGCTTATTTTTGCTTCCTGGTTGATTGGTTTCTTTGCCCTTATCTGCTGATACGGCATTTACTTCCGAAGCAAGAATTTCTTCTTTTGCATTTTGATCTGAATTCTTATGGGCTTTCTTAGACGAAGCCTTTATCGATTTCGCGTTTTCCGTGCCAATCACGCCATCACCAGCATGAGAGTCACTATTGGATTTAGGAGGAGGAGGAATTGAGAATTCTGGTCTAGGGGCGTCAGGTATTTTGTCGTAGAGCGTGCCAGACTGAGTATATACTAAGTCTAGATATTGAGCACGAGCAATGACTTGCTCCTCTGTTACGACTCCCCCCTTGGCCACATCTTCCGTTATAGCCGGAAGTAACGACTTGATAAACCATTCAGCTAATAGCTGATCGGGAACGTACGTTTTTACCATCCTTCGACGACGACGCCACTCATGTATATGATCAGATATGTGAGTAGCTGTTGTCTGTTTGAAGTTGGTTAATATTTCGGTTCCCGTTTCATACCTTATTGGTAATTGAAAATGGGTTAAGAAAGTCGTGGCTAAGGAGCTGAAATTGTCGAAAGAGGCTCTTGGCAATTCAATATACCATTTAGCCGCTGGACCTGTCAATGTCCTCTGAAAGAGGCGAAGCCTTATCGAATCATCGTTTAGAGTGTTCGATGAACACCATAGATGGAAGGTCATCACGTGATTCGATGGGTCTTCACCTGGATTTCCATTGAATTTAGGAATGTCCGAAGGAAGTTTGTGAGGAATCGCTGGCCACCAAGGGGCATAAGCAATCGGATCGTTCGTCAACCGATGTAAATCGGGTAACTCTAGAGTTGCCACGAATGGTAACTGTTGACTCAGATTAGGCGAAGCATACCCAGGATACGATGGAATTGCCTGAGCAGTTGGTCTTTGCATACCAGCATAATGTAATTGATGTTGGTATGATTGATACGGTTGATGGACTACACCACTGTAAAGTGGTTGATTTTGACCGTTTTGGATATACGGTTGTCCACTGTTCGCAAAGATCTGCTGTTCAGAACCTTGGTACACTTGCTGGAATTGTGGTTGTTGGTATTGCACCAGCCACGGTTGTGAAGCCATGTGTTGTTGTGCTATACTAACCGTTGGACCAAGATGTGGGGTAATGGTACCCGTTTGTACTTGTGTCGCCCCGCCAATTGGTGATTGTGGTTGAGTCATAGGGTCAAGGGGCTGTTGCATTCCAACCTGAGAAATCTGAGGTTGAGATACAACAAGCATCGTTTGAACTTGCGACACGGTTACAATCGCTGGTGTTGTCGGGATGTTCGTCACAGGTACACATTGTTGCATAGAATACACAACTCTTGGTTGCTGGGGTAGCATAGGTACCCAACCACTTGTCGTAATTCCAGTATAACCTGAATATTGTTGTGAACTCCCGTATGGGTAACCTCCCGGAGGGGGTAATGAAAGGGCATACTGCCCCCCATACGGTGGTGATCTGGTACTGAAAGGAATTGTTAAACCTTGAGGACCGGATTGCCCAAACTGACCTCCAAACGGATCAATTTGTTGAGTTCCAACATAAGAGTTACCGGGTACTATCCCAGAAGAACAAACAGGAACAGACCACATTGTCGTTATAGCCCCTGAAGGGGTTCCTTCCAGCTGTTGAGAGCTAGTTGGGACAGATGGTATGCCGGCAAACATTGTTGGAGTGACAGTAGGAGGTTCTGCTGTCGCTGTGTCATTTGACACGGTCCTAGATATTGACGGTTGTTCAGACATTTTGAGTCTATCCAATAGATTGCCTAACGATTCTACAGGAACTTCTCCTGGTGATAGGCTAACTTCTGATGTAGAGGGATATAGAGTGACCCCTACTCCAAAATGGGTTGGAGTGGTTGCTTGTAGATCTTCTACAATTTCCTCTATAGCAATCAGACCAGGTGGAAGAGGAAGACCGTCAGGTCCGTAAAATATTTCTGGTGCCGAAGAAGGGGTTGATTCGACAGCGACAGTTGTTTGAGGAGCAAGACTCTCTGAACTGGTTATAGATGGAACTGATTCAGTAACGCAAGTATTTTCTCTCAGACTAGGACCAGTGTTTCTGTCCCTCTGGGGCTGTTGAACTTCTTCAATAGAGGCAGGGTTCCCAGAAATGTTTGGAGTAACCGGAACCTCAGATGTCGTTGGAACAATTGTTCTAACTTTGATAGGAGATTTTGAACCGGTTAAATGAGTTCGCTTTGTCCATACTATTTTCGATTTCGGAGACAGAGACGGTTGACTCGTAAGCCTCCGCGAATGATGGGGTTTCAATTGAAATTCTTCCACGATTGCGGATTACTCGATCAACCAAAATACAAAGGGGAAAATGTGTTTCCAAATTGAATGAATTTTAGACGCTTTTAGACACAACTTGCTTTTTCACTTTTTAAGAGTCGAGAAAAAGCTAAAGATGACTCTAGTCTCCTTCAATGTTTTAACGAGCCCGAAGTGACAAATGCTCGGATGGACTTTTTCAGTTATAGAGTTTGAAAAAGGCCAAAAGAAACTACTCTGGAGTTCTAGGCAGAGGGTGTGCCAAACTTTTCGCAAAACCACAGAATACGTTTTACGGTACGGGTGGTCGATCTTCGTGAATGTTGTGTTCACTGCATTGCGATCAGTAGGGCGGCCAACACGGCTTCCTATGGATAAAGGCTTTGTTCCTATAGGGGTATCCCAATATATACGCGACAGTACGTGGGAGCACAAGTCTGTATTGATACCTATCGCTTCACCGTGGAGGAATCACCCAACCACTCAACGCTAAGATATCATGTTTAACGACGCCGGAACACGTCTCTAGCTTAGACCTCTATGTGTTTGCGTTATGTTTCAAAGCGTTGTTATGTAAATTCAATTTATTTTAGGTTGATCTTGTTTAGCAGTCTGCCTTTATGGATCACCACGAGATGTATGGTACAACTCCTTAATGCAGTCTAAAGATGAGAAGCAAGCTTTTTCAATCTTTTCAACTTATGAAAATCTTAACTGCTGAGGGAAAAGAAAGACATCATATTTTCACACAGATCATAGAGCACACACTAATGCACGTTTTCCTAAATCAACATGCAAGCTGTCAAAATGCACATGCACAATGCAGGTATTTCTTTTCTCTTTCTTAATGTTGATGTATTACAAAAAGAAAGCTGTTGTATAACTTTGAATTCAATTTCAAGTGAAAGCAAACAAGCTTTTGTCCAAAATCAAAAGACACCTTAAGATTTACTTGTTTCAACACTAGAAATACATAACTTCAAACCATATGACGAAAGCAAAAGCTCAATCAGCTATGAACAACAAACAAACTAACTCTTAAGATCAGAACGACACTTATCACAGGTCTAGATCTAAGAGGCCACAGCAAGACTAGTTCACTTTCGTTATGGGAAACTGCAAATGATGTAAGAAATACACAAAGAACAAATACAGTTTCTTTATACAACCGAGGTGGAATAGTGGCAAAGAAAGGTGGTTTTAGATAGGTACATTGACTGATAACAGGCTGCAAAAACAGGGATGAAAACAGGGCAACAGAAAGCAGAGAACCCCAGTTGCACAAGGCCACACTGGTTCAGCGCAGGTAGAACACTGTCAGTTTGACATTCAGCGCAGGTAGCCCCTTCAGGACCTACGTTGAAATGCAGACTGCCTTCACAGTGCTTGCAATGAAGAGAGAAACTCTCGTTTCTCTTGGTTTCCGGGTCACAGATTGCTCAAAAATCAACAGTTTTTGGCCAAATCAAAGCTACCAATCAAGTACACACTAAAGGATGATTCAAAGGAGGATGAAAAGCTATCACTAAGAGCTGTTCAGAGTCCTTGTGGATCAGCTCTTCAAATCATAAACATGCCCAGAAACTGAGCTAGAGTAGCTGCCCTCTACTTTGCATTTGAAAGATCCAAATGCAGTTCGATTCGGTACTCCCTGTGTTTAGGAAATGAATAGCAAAAAACACAAACAATCAACAAGATATGATCCCCAGCGGAGTCGCCAGTTTGTTGTTGGGAAAAGTATCCAATACGGAATGACCCTATCCCACTCTAAGGGTGATAGTTCCTTAGCAACAGGCAAAGCAAAGCTATCTAAGATTACTTCTTTATGAGATGTAAAAGAGGGGAGAAAGGGATCCACTAACCGATGTCTTTCGCTAATGGTTGATCCAATCTTCTCTCCTTGCTGCTTGCCCCCAGCTCCTTGCTCTTTCACTGGCCCAGCTACACCAAGATCCTGCAAAATGGCAAGAGAGGGAAACTACAAGAAGCATACATTCATAATTGATTCAAGGATTAGAATAAACCAAATACACAAGTATAACAATACATCATTGAGACACAGGTATATAGAAGAACCTCAAATGCTTTATTAATGGAAGAAGTAAGGTTCAGGAAGTGATACAACCATAAGAGGCCCAATCCAGCATCACCTTCCCAGTAGAAAGAAATCTCCTCTTCACCTCCTTCAAAGCAAATCACCCAATAGTTCTAAACTCAAACCAACAGCAATTCTTTACATTCACAAGATTCCAGCCTCTGGATCTCATGGGAGAGAGATCCATATATACGACTTTGGAGAGAGGATGAGTCAGCCTGAGATGTGACTAGTGTCCTCTCCCACTCCAGTTCTTCTTCAGTTCTTGAGTCCACTTGGAGGTTCTTGCTTCCACTTGGAGATCTAGAACCTCTTATTCATCACCAGTCGAATTCCTTGATCCAAGTGTCATTTTGGAAGCTTCCTGGGCGTTGACTCATTGAGGAATGAGACTTCCACATGTCAAAACTTGCTCAGCGCAGGTAGCCTTTGTTGGAGTTGACATTCAACGCAGGTGGTCCATGGAGCAGTTGACATTCAGCGCAGATGCTCAGTGGAGCAGTTGACATGATCCAGAATTGCCTTGTTTTTGAGTAATTTTCAGTGGAGAACTTGTTTGGATTGCTGTGGTTTGCTGACCTTGTTCCCCTAGGGGTAGGAACAACATGTTTAGGGACTTTCGATCCCTTAGATTATGGACATTTCATGCTTCATGCTGTAAGGCACAAAAATGTCTATAACAGTGGGTGAAAACCACCTGTTGCAATATGTCTCTATCTTCTTTCAAATTAGAAACTCCTTTTACAGTGGTTTTGTACTAGTGCAGTCCTTTACCAGTACGCAGGCTGCAACCTGCAGAGAGCTACAACTCTCTATCATTTTCCAGTCTCTCCTGGAAGGGAGCTACAACCCCCTACTTCTTTTCTTTCAAGGACCACTTTTCATAAATTTTCAAACTGGATCCAAGAACATCAAAAACCCATGAACTACACTTGCATCATCAATCTCCGATTTCACCAAAGCCAACCCGCATACAGATATGCAAATATTTCCTTATAACTTTGCAGTTGTTACATCAGACATACCCAGATCATAACATGTGTAAAATAAAACATGCATCAATAATTCAGATCCAGATTATTAGATTTATAGATAAAGCATATGCCACATATCACAGATCAAAATCATATAGAGATACCACTATTCCAACCTTAAGATTTTGACCCATCAATAGAACTTATCCTTCTCCTTACGCTCAGGTTCCTTCTTCATTCAGATCCAGATCTGCACCAAAACCCAATCACAATATTCCAGATCTAGCACTTTATCAGATATTTGATAATTCAGAAGATGCTTTGCCAAATGATCTCCTTCCTCTTTTATAGTCTTAGGCCTTTCACAATACCACGGGCCAAAACCATAGGATCAAAAAACTGTTGGACTAATACCATGAACCAACCATGAAAGTACGTGAGATCAACACTTTTGGATGCAATACCACGGGCCAAAACCATAGGATCAAAAACTTTCGGACTAATACCATGAACCAACCATGAAATTGCGTGAGATCAACACTTTTGATGAGGTACCATGGTCCAAAAGCATAGGTTCAAATACCAAGGACTAACTACCATGGACCAAAGGTAAGTTCTCCAACATATACGCGCTTTTCCTTGCATGAAAATGCATACCATGGTCCAAAACCATAGGTTCAAATACCAAGGACTAACTACCATGGACGAAAGGTAAGTTCTCCAACATATACACACTTTTCCTTGCATGAAAGTGCGTGAACTTTTTCTCTACATGAAATAAACTTTTCTCTGCATAAAAGTGCGTGAACTTTTCTCTACATGAAATAAACTTTTCTCTGCATAAAAGTGCGTGAACTTTTCTCTACATGAAATAAACTTTTTTCTGCATATAAGTGCGTGAACTTTTCTCTACACTATGATTTATTATCTGAGATGAGTGGGTTGCCATCAAGCACACCATATGTATCATAATGCCAACAAAAGACGACTGCCCTATCTTCACCAATTATATTATAGGGGGACAGCCAATGCCTCTGAGGCAGGAAGCTCTAGAAGGACCAAGTATAGGGCCCATGATATGGTTCCTATCTTTTAGGTAGCTGTAAAATGTGTAATAGACAATTGCCACTTTCTGCGAAAATTCATGCAGACACCAAAATAGTTATTTTATGATTTCTGTAAATCATTGAGCCATGATGAGCACCATTTTTGAAACTACGAATTAATGATGGATAGAATGCCCATGTATCGAATGGAAGTAGAAAATTAGCCTCCGGATCAGGGCGCTAGGGGAGCGTGCAGAGGATATTATGGCCGTAGACGAGGCCGAGGAGGAGGAGGACCTAGGAGAGGTCGAGGACAAGTTATCTTTTATAATTGCGGAATGCTAGGACACTATGCATGGGAGTGTACAAAACAGACACACTCATCATGTCGATACTGCACTCAGCTTGACCACACAATTGAAGAATGCCCTATATTGATCGCTAAAATGCAAGAGAAGAAGGAGCAACCTCAACAACCTACCAAAAATTTATAGATGATGAGGGCCGAGCCCGGCGAAGAGGATCCCAATGTGGATATTGTGTTGCAAAGCAGAATGATGATTGTTGATGATAAGGGAAAGCAGCCTGAAGAAGGTTGATGGGTTTTCAAGGCTCTAGAAAAGTAGGTTGGGTTTGATCTTGAGTGCGCAAAGGAAACGCTCATGGAAGCGAAGAAAATATTTTTTGAGGCCTTTACCTTAGGAAGTCAGAACAAACTATCACATACCAACGCGCCTATAGAGGTTGACCCCTCTCTGCTTACAACATTCTTGGAGACTTGCATGAAACTATTGCACGACAAAAAGGTTGTAAAAGGGCTACAAGAGTTGATCAACAAATGTGCTGGTAAGGATAATTCTTTTGATGGATCCCACGTAGTCAGAAAGGTCCGTAAGCATAAGGCAAGAAAAGGTTGCGAGATGAGGCTTACCGCGCAAATAGGAGACTATGAAATGGACCAGGTTATTCTGGGTTTTGGGTCTGATGCAAATGTATTTCCTAAGAAAACCTGGGAGAGGATGGGGAGACCTGCACTACAGTGGTCTCCAATTCAACTAAGGATGGAAAACCAATAGAATATTATCCCTATGGGATGATTGCAGGGGGTTACCATAGATATAGAAGGACTGAGCACGCTGGCTGATTTTGAAGTAATAGAGATTGTTGATGATAGCAATCCATACCCCGTGCTCTTGGGAATTGATTGGGCTATCAATATGAATAGGGCCATCATTTTGAAGAAGCGAACAATGTCATTTGAAAGGAAATCGCTATGCGTTGTAGTACCATTGGACCTTGCAGAAGGACTGTGCTATACTGAGCCAACCTGTGACTATGAGGAGAGTGGTGATGATTTGGATCAGATCTATAAAATCATGGTGCGAGACCAAGACTTGGTTAATCTGATAGTTGATCGATGAATTTCATGGGACTGTGAAAGTTCCTATACTTTGGAACTTGATATGGATCACATAATCCTAAATTCAACAATTACTTCCTTGCACGGAAATGCTATTGTGACTAAGGTTCATCATTTTGAATAGGCACGCTTGCAAGTTTCGAAGTTGAAGTCAGATCTGGTGTTCCTTGAGAGATGCAGAGACTCCTCTATCATCCCGATTTTTGCTTAGATTAATCATTTTCTCAACACTTCTAGGAACCACCGTGTCTTTATGAAGGCCAACTTAGCATTACTAAGGTTTGAGATTTGCAGGGTAAGGAGAGTTTTGGATCAAATTTCTTGGAATATTCTGGCTCTATATATGGAACTGCCTGGCATTATTTCTGCCTCCCTTTGGACAAGTGTTGATGCTTTTTCAGCTCTTAAATCACTATGAATGGAGGATTTTGGAGACAAAAATAGGCTTCAAATTTTCAGAAGTTGTCTGAAAGGTCCTTTGCACTCAACGATCCTTTTTTCCTTGTGGGTAAGCCGTCCCACAACCCTCTTTTGGTTAGTTAGATTTCGGCTCTTCGATCTTGGGTCAATTCATGTTCTGGTGCTGACTACTCCCCTACACATCATAGTTTGCTGGAGGATACAAATGAAACGGCCGACTGCCATGATTTTCTCCATCCTGTCCCTCATTCTTTGATGTATGGCTTGGATCCCATCCTGCAACTTTCGCTTTTTGATATAACCTGCGATCCTAAGTGTCGTGCCTCCACCTATTCATTCCACCCTCTGCCATCTGACTTGGCCATTATCGCTTTGCAATCTTCCCTTGCTGATCTTATTTGTCTATTCCATGACGAGGGAATTTTCTCTAGCTCTCTCGATCATTATCCACCTGATCATTCCCTTCCACATGGATATGCTCACCCTCCAGTCTTTCCTAGCTCTATATTTGACCTATTTCAAGGTCTCCCTCTTTTATTCCTCCACTCCTGCCTAGCCAGTTCATTGAACCATTTCATTCCTCCCATCGTGGCCCATTCGATTCATGTTCATGTGTCTGCAGTCCCTCTTCTATGCAAGTTGGCGCAGTTGATATCAAAGTTGGAAGAAGATCTTCTTTCAGATCTCTAGGCCTACATCAACTCCCTCATACTTTTTTGTGTTCCTCCGAATTTAGTTTTTGTAATATTAATCATGGTAATATGCATTTGAGTAAGCCGAATAGTAGTAGGTTAGGTCATTATAATTTAAATAAAACTGTTAGTAATAATAATAATAATAACTTGGATGAAATTGTTAGTGATAATAATAATTTAACTAGTAAGAATAATAATAGGGAGTTAACCTATAATAATAGTAATATTAGTTGCGGAAAATATAATATCGATAAGAATTCGAAAGATAATAATGATAATGATAATGATAATGATAATGATAATAATGATAATAATAATACGAAGAAGAAGAAGAAGAAGAAGAAGAAGAAGAAGCTTCCTCAGCTTTTTTGTAGTAAGAGGGTTGTTAATCTTTCTAATTTTTCCTCTCCCCCTCTTGTTTGTAGCCTTCTGGAGAAGGGTCTAAATTTTTCGCTTTCCCCTCAGAAGGTGCTTGTAGAAGACAATATCTGTGACATATATTTTGGGATTAGGAGCTTGCCCGATAATATTAAGGACACTATAAGGCAAGACTGCATTGTTTTCCTTAGGAAGGCAAAGCCCCCTAGAAGTAATATTAGCAAGGTTGAGTTTGAGGCGCTCAAATCCTTGAACCACACAGGAAATTGTGGTTCTTAAAGTTGAAAAAGGAGGGGTTGTTGTCATCCTTAATAAGGAGGATTATCGTAAGAAGAGGTTGGATCAACTTTGTAATAGTGGAAGTTATTAAAGCTTAGCAAAAATCCCCTGAAAAAGGTTTCTAGAATTGTTGCTCTAGCTATTAAATCTAACAACACTGTGGGTTCCTTTTGAAACAAGCTTATTGAGAGTATCCCCGTCACTCCATGGATCTATGGGCTTCTAATGATTCATAAAAAGGGGGCTCCCCTAAGGCCGATTGTCAATACCATAGGTGGTCCAACCTACCTCCTTGCTAAATACCTTGCCTTAAAGCTTAGACCCCTTGTTGGCCTCACAGAGTCGTTCGTCAAAGAATCTTCGTCCTTTGTCAATAAGCTTAAAGACATAAAATTTGACCCCAAGGAAATTCTTGTGAGTTTCGATGTGGTTTCCCTTTATGCTTGCATTCCTATGAGGGAGGTCATTGAGGTCATCAACTGCCTAACTGATCCTGATACCACCCATTTGGTTGAAATTTGTCTCAAGTCGAATTTTTTCAGCTTTGAAGGTGAATTCTATTAATAGACCTGTGGGGTTGCCATGGGCTTCCCCCTGTCCCAATTGTTGCTAATCTATTTATGGAAGACTTTGAATATAGAGATTTGGCCTCATCTCATCTCTTGCCCGAGCTCTGGAAGAGATTTATTGTCGACACTGGTGTCATCTGGTCTCATGGCCAGGAAGATATGGATCTATTTTTCTAGCATCTCAACAATCAATCCCCATCCATAAAGTTCGCTATCAAGCAAGATGTTTATGGGTGTTTTCCATTCCTTGATGTTCTCATTTCAAATAATGATGAGGGTTCTTTCTCCCCCCAAGTGTTTAGGAAGAAAATTCATACTGAGCAGTATCTTCATGCCAGCTCCCATTATTTCCCTGCCCAGAAGTTTGGTGTCCTCAACATGATTGCGACTCATACGCTGAGAATCTCCGATGAAAAGAACCTCGATAGAGAGAAAGCCCATCTCCTTAACATTTTTTTAATAATGGTTATAGTAGGCACCAGGGTTTGAAAGCTTTCCTTAAAGCCAACAAAGGTCCTAAGGTTAAAAGAGACCCTAAGGATCGAGTCTCATGGGTTCATCTCCCTTTCATCTAGGGGACCATTGATAAGATTGTGAGGATCCTCAGAAGGCATAATGTTCCCTATACCTTTAGACCCCTTAACACCATTCGTAGCTCCATTAGATCGGTAAAAGAACCTATTGAACCAAAGGACATGAAAGTTGTCGATGTTATTCCTTGTTCCTATGGGACCCCCTATTTTGGTGAGATGAGGCGGTCTATTAATCAAAGGATTCATGAGCACTTAGCTGAAATTAAGCATGGGAGGAACTAGTCTTCCACCCTAGCAGAGCTCACGGATAATACCAAGCATAATATATCCATCGAGGAGGCCCAAGTCATTGCCAAGATTGCTCCTTTTCATCAGCAAAAATTTAGGGAGGCCATAGAAATTGAAGAAAGGTTGAGGAATCTCAATAGGGATGACGGCTGGCAAATTAATAGTTGTTGGATCCCCGCCCTTTCTTCCTAGCCACCCTTTTCCCCCTCCCTCCCCCACCCCTTATGTTGTTCTTTTCTATGATGTCTTCGTTGTTTTCTTCCCCCTCATCTTCTGGATAATTTGTTTTCCTTTTTTTGCTTCTTGTCTCTTTGATTTTTACGCAATTTTTAGTATGGTATTTTAATTTTACTAGTTCTCTTTTAAAAAAAAGAACAAAATGTTTGAATAGGTAATAAAAATTCTTTTAATTAACATAATTGTATAAACAAATGAAATAATAATTTTGTGTTCATAAACATTGATGAAGGAATTTCAAAGATGTGAACTATTTATCTTACCAACCCTTTAGATATAATTAAATAAAAATAATATTGAATTAACTAGCAAATTAGAAAAAGGCTATATTCTTTCTCGGTAGTTCTTCAATGATTTTAATTTAATTTCCATGTTGTTTTAATTAGGAAAATTTTCTACAAATTCAATACTGTTAGATTCCTTAAAGTTAGTATGACATCAATTATTTAACTAACTTAATAGGTTATCTATTTAATAAACTTTTATTATTTTTTCTTATTATTATTTCATATAATTTTAATGATATAAGTTTTATTTATTTAGATAGTTTTAATAATAAATGGATCTATTAATAGGTTATTGATCTTGGTAGCTAAATACAAACATTTGATTTTTAGGATAATGAATATAACAAAACTAAGTTCTCTTAAATTAATTAAATAACTATTTATCTATTTAGTTTTAATAAGAAAAAAAGCCTATTAATAGCTAATTGATTCATTCTCATAATAATTAAATACAAGCATTTACCTTATTCAAATATGATAATAAATATAACAAAACTAACTTAAAAAATAATTAATTAATTATTTTTTCCTTTTCCTATCCCTTGGTCCAGTCTAGTTGCCCTATGAAATATAATCGTTTCTTAGTCAAATATTGTCGTTGGTCCTATCTAGTTGCCCAGTCAAATATGGTCGTTTCTTAGTCAAATATGTTGTTGGGTGATCTGTTGTCTATTTAACATGTAACCATGGTTTGGTTCTTCAACTTGTCCTAACGATGAACCACACTCAATGAACTGAAACGCGTCAAAAAATGAAAAATCATGTGATTTTTGCTGAAAACTCTTCTCAATAAACTAGAGTTGGAACATTGGTAAAATAGGCTGCATGAAGTATCCACATTGCACTGCAACATGATTACCAAATCGGTGCACTCTGTGTTGTTAGAGGTAATAGGTTTGCCTTATTATGATGGTTTAACTGATGTGGATAATTTTTTGGATGCTTTTGAAAGAGAAGTTCCATAGGATTACCATTTTCAGGCATTGGACAAGGCACCACATGCTACACCCACTCAATAGTGGGTTATGAACAAAGACAAGTTTTATGAGTGGCGTGATTACAGAAAAATGATGAGAACACAGGTTTCTCAGCCAAAAGTATGGGTAACTGAGAAGTATGATGGGAGGAATGATCCACATGATCACTTGGCTAAATGGACTAAGGTATATGGAACGGAGCAGCAACCAGAATGGATGCATTTATTCTCTCACACTCTGGACATAATACCTATGAATTGGTATTTGGAGATAGAGCTCTACCATGGCACCACAGAGTGGGATGTCTTAAGAGAAGGGTTCGTGGGAACATTCAACTTTGAAGACAGGTTCAAAATAATTGATGAGGTGCTACAGGAGGTTAAGGCAGCAATCTTCTGAATCTCGAAGGATCCTTTGGAATTGATTCAACCAAATTGGAGCACCTAGCTGTGCCATGCACTAGAATGCTATAACATGACTGTTAAAGCCGAGGATGAGGATCGAGGGAATATTAACATCCCATAAATAGAATGCCACTACAAATTTTAGGGACCACAGATAGGGAATCGAGACATCAATACACCATTGAAAACTAGGAAAGTAAACAATGGCATAGAGGTAAAGCCGAAGTTTGTGAAGATTGGGGATTACTGGGATGATGCTACAGTGGATAAAGTCATTGAGTTGCTCCGCAAAAATCAGGATTTGTTCCCAACCAAATTTTCAGACTTGAAAGGCATCATAGGCGATTTGGGAGTGATTAAAATAACTCTGAAACCAGACATGAAGCCTATTAAGAAGAGGCCATATCTCCTTAATCCCAAATACAAGAAAAAGGTCCACTTGGAGTTGGACGAGATGCTTGAAGTAGGTATTATTGAACCTATGGAGGAGTTTTATTGGGTGAGTCCAATGGTATTTCAGGAAAAGAAGCAGAAGGACGAAATAAGTATTTTCTTAGATCATAATGATGCCTATGTCCATGATCCCTTTTCGACACTGTTTACTAATGAAGTAAGGGAAAATGTGGGAGGACATGAAGCATATTCCTTCATTTATGGGTTCTCTAGGTACCATTAGATTAAGATCGCACCAAAGGATAGGAGTAAGACAACCTTAGAGATAGAAGGGGTTGTTTTTAGTATACAGTAATGTCATTAGGACTCAAGAATGCACCGACAATATTCTCTCGCGTAGTAATTGCGACGCTCAAGGGGTTCATTGAAATTTTTTTTGAGGTTTATTTCGAGGACTGGACAGTGTTTGGGCTAGTCAAGCTCCATGTAGACAATCTGTGCTTAATGTTGGATATGTGTTGAAGGTATCAGATTGCGCTAACCCTGAAGAAGTGATTATTTTGTGTCACCTTTGGGATTTTTCCGAGTCATGTGGTATGCAGGCAAGGAGTCATGGTCGACCCTGCCAAGATCGTGGTAATAATCAATTTGGAAGCCCTAAGGAGTGTTAAATAGTTGTGCGCAATGCTAGGCTATACCAAGTATTATTGAAATTTCATCAAGGCTTATGCTCAGATTACCGTGCCCATGGAAAAGTTGCTAAATAAGGATGCTACATTTTTTCACAATGAAGAATGTCATTGTAGTCTGGATGCCTTGAAGGAGAAAATGGTTATCGCACCGATCTTTGTCTTCTCGGACTGGAAGAAATAATTCCATGTGCACATTGACGCCTCGTGTATTGCATTGGGAGTAGTTTTGACACAGGCTGACAAAGGAGAAATAGATCACCCTATAGTGTTTGCAAGCAAAAAAGTGTCAAAAGCTGAGAATAATTACTCCACAACAGAGAGTGAGGGATTGGATATGGTGTACGTGCTCCACAATTTCAGGCACTATCTATTAGGTAGACATTTCAAGATGTACACAGACCACTCCACCTTGAAGTACCTAGTCAATAAACCTATGATGGGGGGGAGGAATATGCCGGTGGTTGTTGTTATTCCAAGAATATGATTTTGAGGTAATTGTGAAGCCAGGAAGGTTGAATGCAAGACCTGATCATCTGTCACGCATTGAGATAGGAGAGGAACCTACTAATTTGGAGGAAGGGCTGCCTAACATGCAACTCTTCACAGTGTGCATAGAGGATAATCACTTTGTGGATATTATCCACTTCTTGACTACAAGAATGACTCTAGAGGGATATACCAGTAAACAAAAGAAAGAATTGGTGGTGCACATGATAGATTTTTCAGTAATTGGAGGCCATTTGTATAAAAGGGGATGGGATGAGATACTTCGATGTTATGTGCCCAATTTTGAATGAAACAATATCTTTGCTGAAGCTGATGGAGGAGTTACGGGAGGGCATTACGTAGGAAAAGAAACAACGCAAAAGATTTTGCCACTGGGTTGTGGTGGCCAACGCTGCATAACGATTCTAAAGCATATTTTAGGGCATGTGATCCATGTCAGAGGATGGGCAGGCTATCATAGAGGTACAAGCTATCACTGAATCCGCAGGTTTCATTGCAACCATTTGAGAAATGGGCAATTGATTTTTTAGGACCGATTCAACCCCCAGGTAAGAAAACGACTGCATGCTACATCATCACTACGACAAAATATTTGAATAGATGGGTGGAGGCACAACCTGTGAAGGACTGTGTAGGGGCAATGAAAACAATTTTTTTGTTTAAATATGTATTGACTAGGTTTGGTTTCCTGAAGTTATTGCTGAGTGATCACGGTACACATTTTCTCAACGAAATGATCTGCACGTTGACAGAAGAGTTCTAGGTTTTCCATAAGAAAAGTACACCATGTCACCCTCACGCTAATGGAATAATTCAGGCTCTCAATAAGATATTGGAGAATGCGCTGTCAAAGATTTGCAATGCGCAATGGAATGATTGGAATGTGCACATACCAGTGGTGTTATGGGCATACAGAACTACTTGAAAAAATCTAACAGGTCAGACACCTTTCTGATTGGTTTATGGTGTCGAGGCTGTAATGTCGATGGAATATATCATACCGAGTCTATGCATAGTGGCTTTCACAGGAATGGTAGACCATAGAGCCTTAGAAGAATGGATTGCGCAGCTAGTGGAGCTTGAAGAAGATAGTTTTCTGGATAGACTCCATGAGAAGGTTCAAAAGGAACACAAAAATGCTTGGCATGATCGACACATTAAACTATGCACCTTCAAGGTAAATGACTTGGTTTTATTATATGATAGCAAGTTCACAAAGTTTCGAGGAAAGTTTCATATGCACTGGCTAGGATCATATGTCATCAAAGAAATTAAGATGGTGATGTAGTTCAGCTTACAAAGTTTAAAGGAGAACCATTTCCGGGAAAACTAAATGGAAGCCAGTTGAAGCCATACACCAGGATTTGGACGAATGACTACATAATGGCAGGACAGTCTTAGCAATCCAGGTAGTTGCAAGGGAGCATGGGACTATAAACTGCACTGCTCGGTTTGTAGAGCTACGTGACAGGGGGGCTATGCGAAAAAGGGAGATGTCACAGTACTAGAAGAGGGATGAAGGGAGCTATGCTACAGAGGGAGGTATTGTGCAACATAGCCAGGAAATGACCATTACAATCATTGTTCATGATTTGATAGCGAGGAGTTAGTTAAGAGGAGTGGGCGGGGGGTGAAATTTAAGGTTGAATTTAAGAATGCAATCATTGAAGATCTGCTGAAAAATTAACATTTATGGACGAATTTTGGGAGTGGTTGAATTTGAATTCGAATTCGATTATAAATTATGTGTGGCCATCAAACAAAGAACAATTTACATCCTTAGATCTATGCACCAGCCGAGCAACTTGAGGGCGAGTCACGATCTTTGTGTTGGGGACCTGTTGGGATGGGGTCCCTTGGGCCAATTTTGGGGCAAAAGCCCAAGTTTTATGTAAAAAGATGGAAAGTCTCCACAAATTGTGGTCGCAAAGCACATAGTTAAGTAAAGAGTCAAAAAGGGGTTTTACCCTCTTTAATGTAAGTTAAGTTGGCTATTTGAAGATCTACCCATGGTCCACGGACCATGGGATTGTATAAATAGGTGTGTCTTAAAGAGTCTAAGGGAGAATAGAGGAATATAAGTTGCCTATGGGTACGATAGAAGGAGTCTAAGTTAGTGCAGAAGGTAGAAGAAAGGTTCTGCAACTGAGTGCACAAAGGCCTACAGTAGAGTCCTCAACTAAGTGCACAGACCCTTGCAGCTGAGTGCGCAGGGAAGTCTTGAGCATATAAGCTTAACTGGATATCAATAAAAGAAAATTATTCCAGAAATTCCTGTGTTTTATCTCTTTACTTCTTTTATGAATGAAGGCTCTTTATGTTGTGATAAATGATGGTTTTGTAAAATAATGATGTATTTATGTGCGACTTTACTAGATCTATATTGTTATATGAATGCAATTGATGTTAAGTGCTTACACAAAGATTATATCATTGTATGTTAACAATATCGAACACTTAAGTAGATCTAAGTAAATACTGGGTTAAGAGTAATCTATGATGCACGTAAGTAGATAATTCTCCTATTCAGGGTCTGTAAAAACTGGTCATAGACCATCGTGGAGATCTAGAGGCTGATTAAAGGAAGTTACGTCGATAAGCCATAAGGGCTTATCGATCTACTTGAAGGCGGATATAGGGCACAAAATGACATCACATTGATCTCTGGGTGTGGAAACTTGGTTCCAACATCCCTCCATACTGCTTCGGCTGAGACTTCAATCTGCGCTCTGTGAATTGATGACGAAAGGGCCAGTAGTGTAGGGATTTGTTTGGTGCAACTAACTCTGAACCTAGGTCAGGACCTCCTAATCGAACATATAGAGATTTCTACCTTTAGGGCACATGATTATCAGCAGATGTACCATTTATCGAAGCCAATTATCACCATGGAGACACCCTTTAGCATGCCCAACAACAATGCAAACTCGAGGGATATCTTGAAGAACTGGGTGAAGGAGCTGACTAAATTTAGGATGACACCCAACCAGATTTACAAGACGAACATACTGCAGAAGGTGTATCAATACTTGGTCATATTTTCATGTCGCTTGTATGGCCAAATGAACACAGAGACCTGCCTGCAAAGTTGGGTGATCGCATTGGACCAAGTAGCCAGTGAAGGCAAAGCATGTAACTGGTATGACATGTTGGCTCACAGGCTGAAGGAAAAAGTAACAGGAGCTCGACAGCCACCCAAAGGTCAGCAAGCAGAAACCTACATGTCCGATTACATCTTGGATGCAATCTGTGCCCGTTAGGAGTTCCCAAGATTGAAGTGGGCAAGGACATTGACAGAAACCTTTGTTAACACTTATTGTAAATTATTTTCTGAATGCAGCTTCAGAGTAGTTATCACATATTTTTCAGATCATTTTGTCACCCCAGTGTACAAGATGATATTTGAGCAGGATCCACCTTGCATGTCGAAGGAAAACATGGAGGCACTAATCGATATAGCGGATTGGTATGCCTCACCGTCTGGCACCTTCATATGTATGTACAACACGGAGAAGCCTCCACATGTTTTGCCGAAGTTTTCCATGGATAAGCTCATCATGTAAGAAGTATCATACCACATCTCGGCAGGACTGTTAGCTAGGTTGGACCAAAAGAAGAAGGCTCCTTGGCCCACTCTTCCATTGCAAATCAGGTTATACAAGATATAGAAACTCAAGCATGCAGATGTTGAAACAGAAGAGGTCAAGAAATATCCTTTCGATGTCTGAAGCTTCAATCCTTATGACCCGCATTGTATTGTGAAAGATCACTACACGAGAGTACAATTTCAGTGGATCCATGGGGCATGCCATTGTGCGGACAAATACCCATGGAGATATTGTTACAACTTCTCCAGGCCAAATGAACCTGTCAGCATCGCTGTGGAATGGTTAGTGAAGCAGCGTGAAGTAGAGCACCACCACCAGCAAAAACAGAGGTAAAAATACCGGCACACGACAAAGGCAAGAGAAAGATTGTCGATAGTGTAGGGGAAGAACAAAGCTGCAAGTTTAGAGCATAGCCACTTGTGCATAAATCATATTTGGAAATAGATGCGAAGAGGCAACAACGCGACAGGAGGAATGTGCAAAGGTAGAGAGAAAAACAGAGGATGGAGGAATCAATGAAGGAGTTGCAAGAGTTCAAGGAGCAACTCCAAAAGGAAAAGGAGCTATGTAGACAGGAGAAGGAAGTGTAGCAAGAACAAGTATAGAAGGGGGTGCAACATGTACAGATAGATGGAACTGCACCCATACAGGTAGTATACTCATTTGAACAACTGGAACCAAGCAAGCAGGGTGAGTAGTCATAGGAGCAAGACTTCGCTTGAGAGATTAAACAAGCACTTGAGAATATGGAAACGGATATGGAGAAGTAAGAGTTAGAGGAAGACATTGAACTCATGCCTTACCATGAAGAGGTTGACCTACCAACTTCACCAGATATAGAAGCGGAGCAAGTCCCAAGTGAGTAATTAGAAACTGAGATCCTTGGAGACAATCTGGAAGAAGATATGCACAACATATGATTCAATGAGTCGCATCATAGAGTTGTGCAATCTCATAGAGTGTCTACTCCAGATGACAACACATCTCCTGCGTAGTTTGAGGAATGAGTGATCGTGTTTGACATGCGCAAGCATCCAGCAACATTGGTCGATGTTACCAGAGCATATGCCGAAGCTACTTGGTCGAATGTCCTTTTCTTGATAGTTGAGAATGAGCAAAATTTTAAGGAGTTACCTACAACCAAGCAAGGAGGAGAACTAGTTATAGAATACACCCGAGAAGAATTGAAGAAGAAGATACTAGACGAAGTATTGTCACTTGAGATAGTCATGCGGGCATTATATTCCAAGTTTGGTACCGTGCATAAGGAAATTTTCCATCTCAATGGTTGGCAACAAAAATGTGCTAAGAGATCACGTATCTTGTAAAAAATTCATACTGTTGTTGACTACATGAAAAGATGGAAAATGAGATACAAGGGAGCCCCATTACACTTGCCCAAGATGATGAAGCCCATGGCAGTCGAGTTGAAGGCATGCATCCATAGTCAGATCTAGAACTATGAAGATCTCCTGTAACTCATCACTAGTTTGCAGGCTTCCCATGCACGGGTATTCAAGAGTATGGATGTTGTTGTGCGTGCGCATACTATCCCATCTATTGGGACACGCATCGAGGCAAAGATGAAGGCACAAGGATGACTGGAGATTGACTCATACTTTAACGAGTTGATGCGCATAGCCACTAGCATAGACTTGGTGATCAATGCAGACACCATGCATCAGTATGTCGCTAGTCGGGCTGCACTCAAGACGATGATGTGCATGTTACCAAACGTGTTGGACAGAGGAGCCCGAGTAATGTACCCAGATGTGATGGAGGCAAGAGTTCCCTTCGAGAAAGATGTCACCATAGAGTACACGGACATCATCGCAGACTACCAAGCTCAGCATCAGTTCGCTACTATCGACCATTGTGAGGATGTTGAAGAGCTGGTCTTCCCATAGTTTTCCGAGTCATAGTGATGTCTTGCATGGCTTTCTCAAGCCAATTTTGTCTCACATGGGTACATGTGCAGATTGTATGTAACGTCTTGTCAAGTGGAAATTCAAGTGTCAATAGTTGGATGTAACAGTCATAGAGTAGATGAAGAGTCATGAGGGTACATGAAAAGTCACAAAGGGGAATGTCAAGGGCCACCCCACCCCTTGCTACATATAGTCCCTCATAACTCATTGTATAGGCTTTTGGTCAGCCAAGATTTCGATAGGAGTATCTTAGAGAAATCTTGGATAATATTGTAATGAGCCTTGGCTTCTCCACTGTGCAGAGATAGTATATCTCTTTGGAGGAGTAGGCGACAGTGACTGTAACGTTCCATTGTCGGAACTAGTGGTTAGTCATGGTTGTATTGTATGACTGGAACTTTCACTTCTTAATATAACAGAGCCATCACATTTCAAGCATATGTCGTATTGTATTTCAGCTATCTTATTTGCTCTAAATGATATATGTATCTATTTACTTGCGCATGCATGTATGGATTATATAAGAATGTATGAATCTTACTAAAATGTGTTGTTGGTTTAACCATCCTTTGGATTGCTAGCTCACTTTCCTTCTAGTTTGTGATGCATATTTTCTCGTGTGTTCCCTTCTTAACTCCGTGCTTTTATAGGATTCCAAGGGGTGCACTCACCTCACTCTATGTGTGTTATAACCACTAATGTGCCTTCCTTGACTTGTTGCATATGTCATACCCTTGCTACAAACAGGGACACCTTACTCACCTCTGTGCACAACCGCAGTCAAGGCGATACCATACGACCCACTGCTGGGACTCCTACACCAAATGGTCTAAGGTCTAGTTGGGACTTGTCACTAGGGAGATCCCCTGACATCTTGGTGGGTCCAACACTGTCAACAACCTCTTAACATTTCCATAGTGTAATTTTGAAGTCGAAGCACATCGTAACTTTATTTAAAATAACAGTACGAAAACACAAAGTTCTGATGCCTTTAGCCCCCTCTGTGCTTAGCTCCTTATTTCTCGTACACCATATAACCACCGCATATAACCACTGGTTTAGTTCTTAGGGCTGAATTATCAGAGCCTTAGTCCATCATAACTCTATTAAAAAAATGTTACGAAATCAAAAAGTTTCAATGCCCCTAGCTCCTTTTTGCTTAGCCCCCTTACCTTTTCTCCTCTATGGGACCGAGTACCATGACCATAGGTTCAACTCCTTGGTGATAAACCCTTCAGGTGCTAGGAAACATAATGAGAGGGGGGCGAGGTGAATTAGTAATTTCAAATTCAATTTCTTATTTTGATTATCATATGAGATTGTTGTGAAGGAAACTAATGTATGTACACAAATGTTACTATACAAACCTGCGTATATCTGGATAACTTATTTGATCATATGTAAAACATTAATCAATGCATTATTGTTCCATCATTCATCAATTAAATAGTAAGTATGAGCATTTAAGAAGAAAATAGAACATAAACATACACAACCATATGAACTTCAATATTTTTAGGTGGAAACCCAATGTGGGAGATAACCACCGCTGTTATTGTGTATGTCTTCTTTTATTAAAAGTAATATTCTTAGAATATTGTAATGACATAGAATTTAAACAATATGTAGGCTCCTACGTGCAAAATTCTACAAAGATATCTCATTTTCCAGCTCCTACTAGAAAGGATCTACAACCCCCTTTGTGAATTTTTCTATCCTTAGCTCTTTGTGGATCGCTTTTTAGAATGTTTCAAACTCGATCCAATCTCAACAATTATGAAATCACATACAAATTATTGGAATCGATGTTTGGAACCATCCTCCGTGGTTCATCATCAAGATAGATCCATGAGTGAAGAAGTTAGGACTCAATAGTGTGAATAAATAAAGGTGAGGGTTCATATGGAAATGAATGGAAATTGACCAATTTTGGAGAATGAATTGACACGTGATGATTAATTCAGGTTTAGTTTTAACCTTTTTTTTATTTTTTATTTTTATTAATGATTATAGTCCTTGTTTTTAATATGTGTCTAGTGTCTTATTTTTAGGACTGTTAATAATTAAAAATTATTGATATTAATTCATAAATTAATTGTTATTATATTTTTATTTAATGTAACTTATGTTTAGTAGGATGATGCTTAATATAAAATTGAAATAATCTATTTTTAATTAAATAATTTAATTTTTGGGATGGAAATTAAAACTAAATTTATTGTTTGTTTTTTTATCTCTTTCTCAAATTTTGATTGTTATATAGCCTCTATTTAATTCATTATCAAATATTTTTATTTAGATATTAATTATTTTGAGATTAAATAGAATTATAGTTTTTGGCTCCAATTTAAACTTTTTGAATTAAACTAAGTTTAATTTTGAAATTGTTTTTAAAGTTTTCATAAAGTATATATTATATTTTTTATTAGTTATTAAATATTATTATTCAATTATTAATTTTAAATGAGATTTATGTTGAATTAAAGTTTTGGCTTTGATTAAAAATAAATTCAATTAATTTTAATTTGAGATTTTAATATTAGAGAATTTTAATAAATTTTATGGATAGTGAAATATGGGGAAACCCTAGAAAGGTCAAATTCATCGATAAGAGGGCAGGTAGCAATTAAACATCATCCTACTAAACATAAGTTACATTAAATAAAAATATAATAACAATTAATTTATGAATTAGTATCAATAATTTTTAATTATTAACAATCCTAAAAATAAGACACCAGACACATATTAAAAACAAGGACTATAATCATTAATAAAAAAAAAAAAAAATGTTAAAACTGAACCTGAACTAATCAACACATGTCAATTCATTCTCCTTCAAAATTGCTCGGTTGCCATTCATTTCCATTTGAACCCTCACCTTTATTTATTTACACTATTGAGTCTTGAGTTCTTCACTCATGGATCTATCCTAATGATGAACCACGGAGAATGGTTTGAAACGTCGATTCCAATAATTTGTATGTGATGATTCCGAAAGACAACACTACACATAATACAAATCACAAAAGCCCCGAATCAATAATTATGAAATCAACTACTAAAAAAATGGATCATTAAATATTCTAATGTAACCAATGAAACTTGAACAATTTAATACAAATCATACAAATGCATACCCATTCATCAATATAGAAAGTCAAACATTGTTACCCATCACAAAAACTAATTGTTTCTACTGCAGAACCTGATCAAACATGCATGAGATTGTATACACCACTGTTATTGATCATACCTATGTATGTATGTGTTTCGCCTGTAGAATACTTGTGTACAGATCTCAAAATATTGATATCTAGTTTTGAATCATTGTGCTACTGAATCAATCACCCAAAAAGATATTGAAGCCAACATAAATCATTGAACCAGATATAGATGATCATATAAAAATATCATCACTTAGTCAATTTCTAATTGATAATCAATTCATCACAAACATTTCTGTCTAACACATATTATTATAAGAGAGACTTCATCGACAAACAATAGTAAACATAACATAATAGATCAATTATTTTCATTAACTCATCCTGCAAAAACCTATTTGATGTATGCTACTCTTATAAAGCATATTCACGTATGTAGGCGTTTATCATTCAACACACTTGTGTACATATCAGTCCATACTACATAATATATATGCGAGCAATTATGCAATAGAGGATCCACATATATATGTGAATTCTTAGTGTCAAACCCACTTACATATTTGTAATCACTGAGACATACCTTCATTGTAGCACAAAATATAATTCGCACCCCTCAATGTCTCATATTTATGTTAGAGTATCATTAACACCATAGATCTATCACAGTTAGATATTATCAATAAATAAATCAAGCAAGTACATATGATACCATACTTCATATTTTTCAGATCTATGTATTTTCCCTTCTCCTTGGTGTCCACCTATTCTAGATCAAATCATTCATAGAAAGCACAAAACTTGCAAACATAACACTTGGATCTCCATATCATTATATGGTTTAGACCTTAGCCAATACCTTTGGCCAATCCCTTTGTAATTTCGATGATATTGTTTGACAAGATCAAATATACATTATTATGCTCATTACTATGGGCGAATACCATAAATACCCCTGGTATTAACAATACCATGGTGCAGAAACTGTACACAACTTTTCTTTACCATACTCGTGTATGTACGCGACCTTTATTCACATGACCCGCGTATTCTTTCCAAACTTCATGTTTATCATTTCTCTGTCTTTGAACTGATATTCCTTTGCCTATCTCACCTGTAGAATCTACATACTCATGATGTTGATAGATTTATCAAGTAGTTTTCCATCAAGGACAAAAAATTAGTCATATTGCCAACGATCTCCCCCTTTGGACTTGATGAAAACCATTTTGGTGTTTGGTCACCACTACCTGTAAACACATTTGTAGACATAACAAGCTTCTCTCCAAGAATTATGCTCCAAACACCAAGCTACTCTCCCCCTTTGACATCAAGGTCAAAGGGTTGATCTACGCTGAAGGAAGACTTCTTGCTCCCTTTGTAGAGAGGATCACTGTAGGGCTGATATGCTAAATATGAATATGGACCAGGCTCCCCTTGAGCATATGAGGAATATTTTGAAAGGTTTTCAAGGAAGTACATGATGTTATGACTCAACTAAATATGAGTGTTCCTATCACCAAAGTATCATGCTTACATTAATCACCCAACACAGTGGGGTTACACATTTGACTCAAAATTACATCAAATTCCCAAGATAATGGGATTACATACATAATTGACTTGACCCCAATAGTCTAAACATGACTAAGTTTTACAAAGGTTACATCATGGGTCTTTACATGACCTTTACATCAAGAGGCATATATGATATTTATGACCAAAATCAAAGCAAGACCATTAGGCTCTTAAACAACCAGCATGTACCATATAGCATCATCATGTATAATCATCATAAAGTAGCATAACATAATCAAATTTTCAAGCAAAATTTAGTCATCATTCAAAACTTCAGCAACAAAAGTTTCATCAGCAGCATCACCAATCAGAAGCATCATTATGTAACAAGGAATTCTTAATAAATCATAATTCCAATTAGAAATATAGAAAATTCTCCCCCTAAACCTGTGTAAACTTATTCAATGTCAGGCCTGATCACATCCAACTCATTAATTAGTAAATTCGAAAACAACAATAATAACTCATAACCATTTTAAGCCAATATCACTTCTAAGTAACATTTGAATAGACTATAACCAACCGATACCAAAAACATAGGGCCACAAAACAACTGAATAAAATATACCATAACCTCTCCCTAAGACTGTCCAACTGCTTCTTCATTATAGAGAATCATAGACTATTGTTTAGAACCAAACTAGCGTATATATGTGACTATCCTTCATGAAATCTGAATATAGAAAATAAACTATAATCTCCCCCTAAACATCAAAGATCTATCAGAATATTTAATAGAGCGAGGATGTAGAGACCACTCCTATTTTATATCTGAGATATTCAATCACGTGGAAGTGGCTTTGTAAATATATCTTCAACTTTGTCTTTTGAAGGAACATACTCCAATTTTACCTTTTTTTAAGCACTTGTTCTCTCATAAAGTGATATTTTATGGGAATATGCTTGGTTTTTTAGTGCACCATAGGATTTTTGGAAATACTTATGGCACTAGTATTATCACATAGCATAGGTATAGGTTGAGAACAAGTGATTTGAATGTCTTGCAATTTTTGCATCATAAATAAAAGTTGAGTACAACAAGATGCAACAACAACATATTCTGCCTCAGTAGTAGATAAAGCAATGGATCTTTGTTTTTTGTTGAACCATGATACCAAGCGAGGTCCCAATCTGCATTTGTGTAAGCATGAAGTGAAAATTTTTCATCTTTGGGATACCATGTACCAAAATCTTGAGTTCCTTGTAAATAATTGAACATCCTCTCAATTGCATGAAGATGAGTTTCTTTATGATTTGCTTGAAATCATCCAAAAGTCCAAAATACATGCATAATATATGGTGTTATACCTTTAATGTAGAGAAGGTTTCCGATCGTAGATCTATATTCTGGATGATTTACTGAAGGAGAATAATCATGTGAACTAAGATTGCATCTTGTTACCATTGGTGTGTATAGAGGCTTGCAGTATTCCATTCCATATTTTTTCAAAATCTACTTGAGGTACTTTGTTTGTGAGAGAAAGATACCATTCTTTTTTTGTTGAACTTTAAGATGAGGAAAGTATGTTAGTCCAGCAAGTAGAGACATCTCAAATTCTTGCTACATAACATAAGCAGATTCTTGACTCATAATGTCTACATTACTTCGAAATATGATTTGATCTACATAAACAATAACTCTTAAAAGTTTATCTGTATCAAATTTTATATATAGGTTTTTGCCTGTTGACCTCTTTTTGAAATCTTGTTGTTGACGATACTTATCAAGACGAGTATACGATGCATGAAGATCTTGTTTCAATCCATACAAAGCATTTTTAACCCTGCAAACAAAAGTTTTATCATTACCTAGGATAAATCCTTTAGGTTGTTGAATATAAACTTCTTTTTCTAGATCCCCATTTTAGAATCATATTTAACATCTATTTGAAATACTTTGAAGTTATGAAAGCTTAAAAGTGCAAGAAACATTCTTATGGCTTCAAGTCTAGCTACAAGTGCAAATGTTTCTTAAAAGTATATTCCTTCCTGTTAAGTGTAGCCTTTGTAAAAAAGTCTTACTTTGTTTCTAATCACTTCTCCATTTCCATTTAGTTTGTTTTTGACCCATTTTGTCCCAATAATATTTTTATCATGAGGTCTTGGTACTAACTCCCATGTATGATTATTTTCTATTTGATCAAGTTCTTAATCCATTTCCTTAACCCAAAATTCTTCTTTGTTTTCTTGATTTACATTTTGAGGTTTAACTGTCGATAGTAATACTAGGTATCTAGATGTTCCAGCAAGAGTTCTTCTAGTTTGTACTCCAGCTTCCTTTTCACATAGAATTTGAGATTCTATATTATTTTTTTGAACATGCCTTGACAA
Organism: Pinus tabuliformis; assembly: GCA_031772625.1. Taxonomy (NCBI): domain Eukaryota; kingdom Viridiplantae; phylum Streptophyta; class Pinopsida; order Pinales; family Pinaceae; genus Pinus; species Pinus tabuliformis. The sequence continues at coordinate 1,932,710,074 of CM062817.1, read as the reverse complement.
ATTCTTTTTTGATGCTTCAGTATTTTCAATTCCTTCTTCTAGTGTTTCATTAGTTCCCTCTCCTACAACCTCTTAGCTTATTGTAGAAAAAAATCATCATCTACTCGTGTTTCTCTTTTGGTACCTGTGAATGCTTCATCAATTACAACATCAATGCATCCAACAATATTTTGAAGCCTTTTATTGTAGCATTTATATCCTTTGCTTCTATAGGAGTATCCAAGGGTAGTTCCTTCATTAACTCTAGATTCAAACTTTCCAATCTTAACATCATTATTCTTTCCATAAGATTTTCCTCCAAAAAATATAAAATGTTTGGTAGTTGGAGGCTTAGAAAACCATAGTTCATAAGGTGTTTTATCACTATTTACTCGAATATGAGTTTTGTTGAGGATATTCATGGCTATATGTTCTTCTTCACCCCAAAACTTATGAGGCACTTCAGACTCATAAAACATGGCATGTACCATTTGTTGGATTGTCCTGTTCATTCTTTCTGCCACTCCATTTTGTTGAGGTGTTTTTGATATAGAAAATTTCCTCTTAGTACCATGATGTTCACAAAAGTTGAAAAACTGATCTGATATAAAATCTCCTCCTCTATCAAATGTAAGACATTTGATTTTTAAATCTAACTCATTTTCTAATAAATCTTTGAAGAATTTAAATTTATCAAATGCTTCATATTTATGTTTCGATAAGCTAATCCAACACATTCTAGTAAAATCATCAATGAATAATATGAAGTATTGTTCACGTCAAGGAGTATTCTTTCTCATAGGACCACATAAATCAATATGAATAAGTTCAAGTGGAGTATTTAAAGTACCTTCTTTAGCATTAAATTGAACTCTAGTTTGCTTACCGAGTTGACATGATTTGAATATGTTGTTTTCTCGTAGAGAGATAGGAAAGTCACTTACTACTCCCATTCTAGTTCACCTATGTAATTTTGTGAAGCTTAGATGTACCAATCTTCTATGCCAAAGTGAACTTTCTTATAATTTTCTCAAATAACAATGCTCTTGGATGCCTTCCAAGACATAGACATTACCTAGAGTTCTTGTTCCCTTTATTATGATCTTATATATATCAAGATTTTGAACCACACAATTATTTGATTTGAAAACAACCTCATGCCCTTGGTCACACATTTGACTAACACTCAACAAGTTATGTATTAATCCATCAACAAACAAAACATTTCCAAATTTAACCATATCTTTTAGCAAATAGCTCCTTTCCCTTTAATAGCAGTAGTTGAGTTATTTCCAAAGGTTATGTTATTTCTTTCTTTATTTCATTAAAGGACATAAACTTCTCTTTATCACCTGTCATATGCTTTGAGCATCCACTGTCAATGAACCATAGATTTTTTTATCTACAGAATACAAATCTCAACTACAATTTTTAGATTCTATGGTTTTACTTTTCCATACCTTGTATTTTGTTTCCTTTTATTCATTCTGAAGAGTTGTTCTCATCCTGCTTCTGCATTCAGTTTCTTTATGCCAAAAGTTATTGCAAAAGGAACATTATGTTTCATCTAAGAGATATGAGAAAGTGTTGTAAGAGTATTTACTTAATCCAATCTTATTCTTCTATTTTCTTTCTTCTCTAGTCATCATAGTTTTATAAGCGACACATTGAGCAACCTTATGACCAAAATTATGACAAGTGAAGCATTGACCATTGAAGTAGAAATTCTTGGGAGTATAGTAACTTTTTTTATAGTTTCCCTTTTGAGTATGGTAAGGATTATTTACCTGAGAGACACTTAATCCCTCATTCCTTTGCTGAGAGCTAGAATTTTATTGACTGCTTCCCTTTACTACATTGAGATAGCTTCCTATACCTGTTTCAAAAGAGTTTATAGTTTTTGATGATTCTCCATTGTATCCAAGACCTATTTTTATTAGAGGAGAGTGTTTTACTTTGATGATTTATTCTAAGGTCTTAGATCCTTTAGAAAATCTAAGGTTTAGATATTTTGTTTTCTCAAGTTCATTTATTAGACTTACTATTTCTAGTTGTAACATTTCATTATGTGTCTCCCTTTCTAGAATTTGTTTCTTCAGTACCTCTTCTACTAATTTAGCTTCTTCTAGTCAAATTTTAAGCTGAGTTACTTCTTTAATGAGATTATCCTTTTATTCTAGGGCATCCATAAAGACATCATCATACTCATCAATACATTTATCTTCAAATTCCATAAGTAATTGATATTCTTGATCAGACTCAGCTTCCTCACCATTTGAAAGACCATCACTATCTTCATGTTTGAAGAAACTTTTCTTCTTTTCAAACCTACCTCTAAAATTTTCCTTTTCATAATTCTTCCCTTTTTCATGGTTTTCTTTATAAGGGAATTTAGCAGCATATGAACAACCATTCCATAGGTAAATAATTTGACTGCTAGATATGCAGGCAAGGGGATTTTCACCATCGCCATCTAGGACTTCTTCACCCTCTTTATTGGATCCCAAATGTTGTTCTTTAGCTCCTTTCCTTTGGTCACCATGAGTAGCCCTCTTCATCCAAAACATGCCTTCTTGAGGTGTTGAGCTTGGATAGGAGTGTTGGCCACCTTTCATCCATCTACCACAACCTCCATCCACCTTGTCATCCCTTGATCTTGATGTCACTCACTGCTTTACAAGTTGTCAGTTGTCGAGAATGCATAACAAAAGTTATGTTGAAGCCCTTTCCAACACCAAAAATGCTATCAGAGATAAATCCTACCCTCTCCATTGCCTAGTGCTCGAAAAGAGATTTCCAATGGTATATGGAAGTCCAAAAATGGACTTTTCGAGCATAAGTTAAAGCATGTTGAAGTTACCCATGGAAAGCCCAACAATCAAAGGAAAAAGGTAAATCACAATCGAGGTCCAGGAGCTAATCTCTTTGCATATCGACCATCCCACATCCTACATATTGACAATCTTGCATTTGGCCTATCAGCCATCCCATGAGCCTGTAGTCTCGCAGTCCCACACTCTCGCAGTCTTGCGATCCCGCAGTCCTGCAATCCTGTAATCCTACATCTCGTAGTACCGTGATCTCATAGTCCTGCAATCCCGTAGCCCTATGATATCGACGATTGGTGGATCAGTAGGGTTCTAACTCAACAAACCTCATGGGTTACGATCGTGTGATATGGTGTGACATCACTGAGGAGGGCTGAAATTCATTTACAATGGAAAAGCATGGTAAAACCAAGGCTGGGTCACCCCTTTCTCTCGCTTCCAGGGGGCCACGTGGTGGCATATGATTGGTCCTCAAAGCTAACATGCCAACTGACATCATTTGTGATGTGGTAGGATGGATGCTGATGTGACAGATGACATGTGTCACTTAGTTTGAGTGTGTTTATGGGTCTTATGGAGCCATTTCTGGGTGACACATGTCACCACTCACCGAGTGACATATGGTAGGAATGGTGTCACCCTAGGATCAAGAATTAGCGATAGTACAAAGCTAAAATATTTCCCACGCTGATACTCCTCTTCGGCTGTGATTACAATAAGGAAGAAGCCCCCGGATGCGCTTTTTCATAGCTTCTATTTGATAAAGATTTCACATCCAGATTTCAAATGATGTGGTAAAAAGGCATTACTGAGGGCGATTCAAGCTATAAAAGGAAAAGGTCCCCACACAACTGTTGATAGCCTTAGTGCCCAAATGGGTAAGCCCCTGGTTCTAGCCCTTGGTCATATGAGGAAAGTCACACAAGGGGGCTATACTAAAAGGGGCTTAAAGGGAAGTCACAACACAACCGTTTCATGATGTTTTAGTGTTAAAGTCCTGCACTTGAAGGAATTATGGGTACATCATAAGCACATCCCCAGATGCACCAGAGTGCCAAAAGGGTTTTGTAAAGTTCTTAAGGTAGATGGGTCGGTAGCTAGGGCCTTGAACAAAGTATGGTGTAGTTGTAGGTTAGTATATGGGGGCTCGAGAATATTAATGGCTCAGTATGGAGCCCCACTCCTCTACACAGCAAAGGACCTCCACGATAGGCATTCAGAGTGACCCACTCCCTACTCCCTATTCCATGAAACAATCCCCTCAAGGAGTTAAGGCAGAATGGACATAAACTGACTCCTTAGCAGAGGAACGCTCAATGACAGAGACAAGGTTTGAACAGAGGTTTTCACAGAACCATTGAAGGACCTCTTCCTCCATCATTCTTCCTTTTCTTTATTATTTATGTAAGTCTTGTAAGTTTCCAAGAAGGGACCACATCCCGACTGTAATCATTTTGGGGAAGAGCACCTTGCGCTAGTCGAGATATCTAGTCTAGCAGATAGCTAGAGCACAAGCAAAGATATTTTTTTTAACTGTAACACAAGCTCTTCCCCTCTTCTTATAAATAGGGGGAAGAAATATTATAGAGAGGTTCTAGAATTTCTCACCCACAGAGTTTTAGTTCTATGATTCCATTTGGCTCTAATATGTTTATTCATGGGGGATTCACTAATATTGTGTTGAATGTATGGACTGGTTATTTGGACCCTTTGAGATAATTTTGTTTCCCTGTTGATTCCAAGCATGATTAATGTGCAATAGTTTCCTCTTCGTAATCTCATTTCATCTGTGTTTTTTCTTCCTTTGAAATAATAAAATGAATGCAGTTGGTTCCTCTTCAATCTATGGATTTATCTAAGCTGCTCATAGAAGACATTACTTGTGCTTGTCACAGAGCTATATGTGTTATTCACCAGCATTGCAGTACTGTAAAATTACATATTTACTTGTGCATTTGATTAACCTGTAGGACCTATATTAGTCCAGATCTATGTTAGCTATTGGCAGAGAATGATACCTATGTCATGTTTGATCCGAAACCTTCTTTTGCACTCCTGTATTTCTATCATTTCACCAAAAAACCATGGTTTAGGATTCTATGTTGTTTACAACCCTATACATCAAATTCCACTTTCTGTTGGAACATTGCTACCTAGGATTCTATTTGTTACAACCCTATGCATCTATTTTCCTCCTTCCTCTCATTCTCTCTACTACAACTTCAGTTTTGAGATCTCTCATTTTCGCATGTCAGCCACTAGAAGAAGAAGTCATTTCTCTTTGAGATTGCCCCAATATACACCCAACATTTGATTCCATGAGTTGGCTTCAATCTACGTCATTGAAGTCTTATTGAACCAAGCCCCTCCTACTGCCTTTTTATGTGACAATTGGAGTGTTGCAAACCCCTCACATATAACTTTTCATGCAGTATTTTATTTAAAGTGTCCTAGGCACTGGTCTACAATCAACCCAGAGGCTGTCTCTAGAAAGCTTTCTCTGTCTCCTGAAGCACTTATGCCACATGTTTCTAGATTTAGTACAACATCTTTTTGGCACCATTATCAGGCAACATATTAGAATATTTTTCCCTCGGCATGACAAAATTTTACATTTCCTCTATTAGGTGAGCTAGGGAAGTGTGGGTTGAAGATGTCTCACCTTGGAGACTCCACTTTCAAATTTATGGTAAGCATCCTGGTGACTCCTCTGTCCATATCTCTATATGATCATATTGGATTTCAAGCAGCCCCATACTCACTCTAATGCTACAATAGCCCAAAACTCTCACTACCTTTGAAGCTGAAATCACTCGTATAAGGAGGTTTTCATGATGGCCCTTCCTACATTCCTAGTCAACAAATTCGCACCACTGGGTCTTTCTTCTATTGTTGGTTCTCCCAATCATGTCCCTTCATTTCATGACTAGGATATCTATTTTCCTAGATTCAGTGGGAGCATAAAGAGAAGGCTTGACGAGCACCTCAAAGAGTTTTATGAATGCATTAAACAACAAGGTATCTTCCTTGATGATGTACAAATGAAGTTGTTCATGTATTCCTTGGAGGGGGATGCTAGAGTCTGGTACAAAACAATACCTCGTGGCAACATATATTCCCTAAAAAATTTCATATAACACTCAAACACTACTATAGAAGACTATATCAACCAAATGATCTATTTGAATATTGGTGGCACATTTTAACAATGAAGACATTCTCGAGGTTGAAGACCCTACTGAAGATGTTAATGGAGATCCACTCCAATAAAACATCTACTCGCATCAGGAGGCATCACTCAATGATCAAGAAAGAGAGGAAGAAAACATTATTGAGATGCAAACAAACCCTTATGGGTCTGATTCGACTGAACTGGATGTTTCTCCTTCCTCTAATGAATACAACTCTGCTAGAGAGTCAAGTGATGTAGAGCCACAACTCTTCCAGTCATGGGAATCTGTGCAAGAAGAGGAAGCCCGTCAAGAGGTCAGCAAAGAGGCTCCAGTCCATGATGAATATATTTCACATGGAGAGCAGGATCAAGAATATCCTCCTATATATGATTCATATGATTCAGAGGAGGATGAAATGGTCATGGAGATTCAGAAGGAGTTGTTTACGAGTGAGTGGGGAGAAATCTATCAACAACAGTTTTTTCAAGAAGAGCCCAAAGCAAAAAGACCATGCAGAGTTTACTATTGGCTGCTGCAGAAATATACCTGCTAGGTATTCTCAGTAGATTCTAAAATCTATGAATCTTACAGCTGAGATGGTGAATATTCTATTGCAGATTTCCAAGAGGGTTAGCTCAATGAAAAATGGGCAGTGATAGATCAGCAAGAAGTTTTCCTTGAAAAGAGAAACACTGAAGAGCTGAATAGTGTTTATGGCTACCATGACCAAAAAGACATCGCCCAATGAACTATATGTGAAGAAGAGGTTGCTGCAAACATTCCTTGTCAATACCATGACCCTATTGTTGAGTACATAAGCATATTCATAAGTCTGCACTAGAGGCCATTTCAAGAGCATGTATCAAGTTCCATGTTTGAAAATTTTTCATGGTGCATGCTCATTTTAATTTTTGTTTTTCAGGAGTATGAAGGCACTTGGTCCAACACCCAAATGTTGGCCTGGCTCCATTGGAGGGTTGAAATCACCTATGTGAGTTTAGCCCTATGCATGAGTAGGAATGTACATAAATAGACTCACCAGATGAGAATTTTCTTTTCAGTTGTTAGAATTATTATTTTTGCGTTTTCTGATGAGGAAAGTCCCATGGAGATTTTGTTGGTTACAAATTTCATATATTAATGATTCTATGCCCAATAGTGAAGGATGCTAGTTTAAAGGTTCTCAGCACCATGCCAGCAAGGCACTGTCCCCAGTTGATGCCAATATTATCACTCACTACTTTACAAGTTGTCAACTGTCTAGAATGCATAACAATAGTGAATTTGAAGCCATTTCCAATGCCACAAAAGTTATCAGAGATAAATCAAACCCTTTCCATTGTTTAGTTCTCGGAAAGTGATTTCCAATGCTATATGGAAGTCTAAAAATGGACTCCTAGAGTAGAAGTTAAAAAATGTTGAAGTTACCCATGGAAAGCCCAGCAATCAAAGGAAAAACATCAAAGGACAAAGGTAAATCACAATCAGGGTCCTGGAGATAATATCATTGCATATCAACCATCATGCATCTTTCATATCGGTGATCCCCCATCCCACCTATCATCCATCCCGCGAACTTGCAGTCCCACAATCTTGCAGTTCCACAGTCCTGCAATCCTGCAGTCTCACAGTCCAACAATCCCGCATCCCACATTACTGTGATCCTGTAGTCCTGCAATTCTGCAGCCATGCGATATCGATGATCGGTTGATCGGCATGGTTTTGACTTAATAGACCTTATGGGTTGCGATCATGCAATATGGTGTGACATCGTCGAGGAGGGCCGAAATTTATTTACAAAGGAAAATCATGGTAAAACCAAGGTTGGGTCATCCCTTTCTCTCTCTTCCAGGGGGCCACATGGTGGCATATGATTGGTCGTTAAAGCTGACATGGTAGTTGACATCATTAGTAACATGGAAGTACGGATGCTAACGTGGAAGATGACACATGTTACTCCATTTCGATGTGTTTAGGGGTCTTATGGGGCCATTTCTAAGTGACACGTGTCACCACTCACAGGGTGACACATGGTAATAATGATGTCACCCCGGGATCAGCAATCGCTGAGTGCACAAAGTGTAAGTTCTTTCCCACGCTGATACTCCTCCCCAACTGCAATTTCATTAAGGAAGAAGCCCCCAGATGTGATGTTTCATATGTTCTATTTGATAAAGATGTCGTGTCTGAATTTTAGTCGATGTGGTAAAAGGGTGTCAGTAAGGGAGATTCAAGTTATCAAAGGAAAAGGCCCTCGAATAGTTGTTGATAGCCTTCGCACCCAAAGGGCTAAGTCCTTGGTTCCATGTTAGGTCCCTATAATACTAGTGATTCCCCCATTACTATTGTCATTGTAGCCCTTATTATTATTATTGTGCCCCTACTGTCCCCATATTGTTATTAGTGTGCCCCATACAAGCCCACTATTGTTATTGTTGTGCCCTTATATTATTATTGTTATGTCGGCTTTGATTATATTGTGACCCCTTAGACTCCTATATATAGAAAATAGGTTTAGCCATTTGTATCATCCAATAATTATTCATTTGTGTAATGTAAAGGATATTTCCCCCTCAAAGAGGCTGATTTGGAAGTCATTGGTCTATCTTTTCTATCTTTTTGTGAAGTTGGTTCATAACATTTGGTATCCGAGCTTTGGATTCTAGGGTTTCACTGCTCCAAACAGGTCATCGTGGAATTTTCTCATTAATTTTTATATGATGTTTATGAACATAAAAACAAAACCATTTGAGCCGAAACCATGGTGATCCTCGGATCTGAATTTCAGTTCTTGTCTCGCTATATTTGCGGACATACGATCTAAGGAAGTTAGGGTTTGTTGGGTCCCTATAATACTAGTGATTACCCCATTACTATTGCAGTTATACCCCTTATTAATATTGTTGTGCCCCTATTGCCCCCATATTGTTATTACTGTGCCCCATAGAATCCCTCTATTGTTATTTTTGTGGCTTTATATTATTATTGTAAGGTCGGCTGGATTATATTGTGACTCCTTAGACTCCTATATATAGAAAGGAGGTTTTGTCATTTGAATCATCCAAGAATTGTTCATTTATGTAATGTAAAGGAGGTTTCCCCCTCGAAGAGGCTGAATTCTAAGGCGTTGATCTATCTTTTCTATCTTTTCTTGAGCTGGTTTCATAACATTTGGTATCAGAGCTTTGGATTCTAGGGTTTTGCTTCTCCAAACAGGTCATCGTGGCATTTTCGCTATAACTTTTTTTCTGCGATGTTTAAGAAGTTGCAAAAAAACCCATTTGAGAAGAAATGGTGCTGAACCTTGGGTCCGAATTTCAGAGCTTTGCGCGCTATATTTGCGGAGATATGATCTGAGGAAGTTGGTCTTTCTGCAGACTCTTGAATTACATTCCAAAAAGGTGACCTGGGGAAAATCGTCATAACTTTCTCTCTGGGGATCGGATTGAAATTTTATTAGAAGTTACATAAAGAGGACGTATTTTAGTTTCTTGTATGCATTTTTCAGATCCAAAGGTCGAAACAGTGACTCGTGGCATGTCGTACAAGTTTGCTCTACTAAACTAGTCTATAATCAAGTCACTGTGGGAGATTTCGCATAACGCTTCCTTGGAGAATCCAATTTGGGTCAAACTTGTGGCATTGGAAAGAGGACGTAGAAGGCTACTACAGATAAAAATTTTAGAACTGGAGGATCTGAATTTACAGAGATACATCAGATTCAATATCAGGCTTCTACAAAGTGAAAAAAGGTGTGTAGTTTTTTTTAAATTTTTGCGTAAGCTTGGTTTGAAGGAATTCAAAGGGCATAGTAAAGCATTATTATCGGTAACTGATGCCCCGAGGAAAGAAAATTCAAACACCTAGTAAGGAACCTGAAAGCTCTAGCATGACTCATGAAGAAGAGGAAGAAATGCTACATGATATATCAAAATTACAAGAACAAGTGCAACAAATGTCACGCTCACAAAAGCTAACAGAAGCTAAGATAAATGGCGTGGAATCTAAGATAAATGGCATGGAATCTAAGATAAAGGGCATGGAAGCTAATATGGATGATTCAAAGACATATTTGAAGAGAGACATGGCATATTTGAAGATATATTTGAAGATAGACATGGCAGATTTGAAGACAGATTTGACAAATTTTCTACAAGAAATGCTTACTAATGGTGAAAAGGTTGTAAAGGAAACTCATGATGTGAACAAAATAAATGTTAATCATGATTCCATAGACTCTAATGTTGGATCGAAGACCCACCATATTCCAAAAATTGATATGAGGAAGTTTGATGGCAAGGATCCCGCCACATGGATATTACAGATGGAGCAATTCTTCGATCTCAATAATGTGCAAAACACACAAAAGGTACGTATGGAAACTTTATATTTGGAACCAAATTAGTTTGTATGGTATCAATGGCTTTGCTTTCGTAAACAATTTATCACTTGGGCAATTTTTATGAAAGAATTGATAGCACATTATGAGGATACAAAAAGCAACACTTTTTTTAGCCAATTGATAAGTCTCAAACAAAAGGGTTCAATAATGGAGCACATTGAGGAATTCCAAAAATTGAACATAAGGGTAAAAGATATTCTAGAGGAGCATAGGATTGATGTGTTCATAGGTCTTTAAAGGATAATATCCAACATGATGTTCGCCTTTGGGAACCTGATTCATTAGAGAAGGCATTTAGGTTAGCAAGAAAAATGGAAAGAAAAATTATGGCAACCAGGAAGCATACCACTCACAACTATAAATACGGAAGTGTTGTTGCCCCTAGTATTCCACAACCTATAAGGTTGACACCACAACAATTGGAAGAAAAATACCAAAAGGGCTTTGTTACAGTTGTGATAGCAAATACACTAAAGGTCATAAGTGTGCTGAGAAGAAATTATTCTACATAGATTGTGAAGAGGAAGAAGAAAAGGAGCAAGAAAGGTCAAAAGAAGAGGATATACTCCAGGAACAAAGCCTAGATGAAGAAAAAATAAATCCGACCATATCTTGTAATGCATTGGTGGGAATTACCACTCCTCAAACCATCAAGATAGAAGGACAAATCAAGAAGAAAAAGGTAATAGTGTTGATTGATTCAGGAAGCACCCACAATTTTATCATTGTAAGGTAGCAAAAGAATTGAATTGCTTCCTATATCCAGCACCAGAGTGTCAAGTGATGATTGCAAATGGAGGAACAATAAATTGCTCTGGAAAGTGCCATAATATCAACCTATCCATGGGAGAATATGTATTGACTAGCCCAATGCTTTCCATTCCAATGGGAGGTGTTGATGTTGTACTAGGAGTCCAATGGCTACAATCCTTGGGTACAATAGCTTTTAATTTTCAAGAAATTTTCATCAAATTTTTGACGGAAGGAAATGAATTTGAATTAAGGGGTATTGCAGGGAAACCAGGAAAGATAATCAGCTCTAATGGTATGACAAAGCTTCTAAAAAAGGAGCAAAGAGGTGTAATTGCACAATTATGTTCACTAGATGTTTCCACATCGGAATCATCTATTTCTCTAGATCTCCAAAAAGTCCTGGACAATCATTCCAAGGTATTTGAGACTCCCAAAGGTCTCCCACCTATGCGTGATCATGATCATGCTATTCATCTGATTCCAGGAAGTGTTCCTCCAAACATCAGGCCGTACAGATATCCCTATGTCCAAAAGAGTGAAATTGAATGTATGGTTGTAGAAATGCTAGAGGCTGGTATAATTCAACCAAGTCAAAGTCGTTTCTCTGCTCCAGTAGTATTGGTGCACAAGAAGGATGAATCATGGTGCATGTGTCCAGATTATAGGGAGCTCAACAAGCTCACTATTAAAGATAAGTTCCCCATTCCTATCATTGATGAATTACTGGATGAATTGCATGGATCAATTTACTTCACCAAGTTGGATCTTCGTTTAGGATATCATCAAATCACAATGAAGACTGAAGACATTCCGAAAATAGCATTTAGAACTCATGAGGGTCATTATGAATTTTTGGTCATGCCTTTTGGCCTTACCAATGCACATTCAACATTTCAAGGTTTGATGAATTCAATTTTCAAACCATTCCTTAGAAAATTTTTGTTAGTATTTTTTGATGATATACTAATCTACAACAAGTCTTGGAAGGATCATGTTGAACATGTTGACAGGGTGCTACAACTATTGGAGGAGAAACAATTATATGCAAAAAGATCCAAATGTTTCTTTGGAGTCCAGGAGGTGGAATATCTGGGTCATATTGTATCTCATGAAGGAGTTAAGGTAGACCCTAGCAAAATTAAAGCCATTAAGGAATGGAAAATCCCCACATCCATAAAGCATCTGCGAGGATTTCTCGGGTTGACAGGGTATTATCGCAAGTTTGTTAAGAATTATGAGAGAATAGCAGGACCTATAACAAAATTACTAAATAAAGATACATTTTCTTGGATTCTAGAAGCAACGAAGGCCTTTGAACATATTAAAGAGGCAATGTGCCAAGCATCGGTCTTAGCTACACCGGACTTCACAAAAACCTTTATTGTGGAATGTGATGCTTCAGGAAATGGAATTGGTGTTGTTCTAATGCAAGATGAAAGACCCATTGCTTTTGAAAGTTGTCCAATCAAGGGAAAGTTTTTAAGCAAAGCTATTTATGAGAAGGAAATGTTGGCAATACTCCATGCACTTAAGAAATGGCAACCCTACCTAATGGGAAGACACTTCAAGGTAAAAACGGATCATGATAGCCTTAAATACTTTTTAGAACAAAGATTATCCTTTGAAGAGCAACAAAAGTGGGTCACAAAGATGTTGGGTTATGACTTTGAAATCATCTACAAAAAAGGGAAGCAAAATGTGGTGGCAGATGCACTCTCAAGAAAAGATGAGGATGTGGAAGCATTTTTGTGCACCATTTCTATTATCCAACCAGATTGGATAAACGAAGCAAGGGAGGAATGGAAGAATGATGAAGAAGTGTGGGCACTTATTCGAAAGTTACAACAAGATTCCAGTACGTCTGATACATTTAGCTGGAAAAATGATTTGTTATGGTACAAAGATCGCTTATACCTCTGTAAGAATTCCCAGCGAAAACAAAAGATTCTTATGGAATTGCACACTTCTCCCTTAGGAGGGAACTCAGGATTTTTAAAAACTTACGACAGGGTTAAGAAGGAATTTTTTTTGGATGGCCTTAAATCAGATATTCAAAATTTTGTGGTGGAATGTTTGGTTTTCCAACAAAATAAAGTTGAAACAATTAAGACACCGGGTCTATTACAACCTTTATCCATTCCAAGCCAACATTGGGAGGAGGTTTCAATGGATTTTATCACAGGTTTACCCAATTCTAAGGGAAAGAGTGTCATCATGGTGGTAGTTGATAGACTTACCAAGTATGCACACTTTTGTGCATTATCACATCCATTTAAAGCCAGTACAGTTTCTACTGCATTTATGGAAACAATTCAAAAGCTACATGGAAACCCAAAGATTATTGTAAGAGACAAAGATCCCATTTTCAGGGGAAATTTTTGGACAAAATTATTTTCTTGTCTTGGTACTCAGTTAGCTCATAGCTCATCTTACCATCCTCAATCTGATGGGAAAACTGAGATAGTAAACAAATGTTCGGAAGGATATCTTCGTTGCTTTGTATCTGATAAACAGACACAATGGGTCAAATGGTTGCCTCTAGTTGAATGGTGGTATAACACTTCCTTGCATACAGCAACAAAAATGACCCCATTTATGGCACTTTATGGGTATCAACCACCATCCATCACATCATATTTAAGAGAAAATTCTAAGGTTCAGGCAGTGGAACATCACATCGAACATCAACAACAAGTCCTCCAACTCTTAAAAGATAACCTCGTGTTGGCACAGAATAGAATGAAACAAAAGGCAGATCAACATCGTAGTGAAAGAAGTTTTGATGTAGGTGATTGGGTATTCCTACGACTACAACCATATAAGCAAATGTCCCTCAAGCAAGCTAAGAAGGATAATAAATTATCACCAAAGCATTATGGTCCATACAAGGTGTTGCAAAAGATTGGTACTATGGCATACAAATTGGAGCTTCTTGCAGCTTCTTGATTGCACCCAGTTTTCCATGTTTCATGTTTAAAGAAGTTTATAGGTGTTACCGGGAAGTGTCTATTTAGAACTGCTCTATCCCACTAAGGTGTGAAATCTGCCTTCGAAACAAACAGAGAAAACTACTTTTGTATTTCCTTTATGAATTAAAGATAGAGGGGGATAGTAAGAACCAACCTGTGTCTTGCGCTAATCCTTTGATCCAATCCCTCTCTTCTTTGACAGCTTCCAGCTACCTGCTCCCTTACTTGCCCAGCTTCACCAAGTACCTGTAATATCACAGAAGAAGAAAAATATACAACGACATGGATCTATATTCATAAACAGCTTAGGATCAGATTTAAGCTAACCATACAAATGTAACAAGCATCAATGATACAAAAGCATGGAGAAAAAACTCAAATAGTTTTTATTCATATACAAGAAGATCCAGGAGGAGTTACAACCGATGATTCCTGACCCAGCATCAACCTCCCAGCAAAGAAGCCCCTCTTCACCTCCAAAAAAGCATAAATCACCCAATACTCTGATCTCTATCTCAAAACCAACAACAATTCCTTACAATGTGCAAAATTCCAGCCTCTGGATCTCTGGGATGAGGGATCCATATATAGATGTATGCAAGGAGGATGAGTGAGCTTGTGATTTGATTAGTGTCTTCTCTCTGTCAGTTCTTGCTTCCACTTGGAGACTGAAGGCCTCTTACTCATCCTTGGTCAAATTCAGTGAGGCAAGTGTCATAGGAGAAGATTCTGGAAGCTTCCATTGTCTTTCCACCTCGCAGAATGGCACTGCCATTTGTCATTTCCCGCTCAACGCACCCTCATAGTGCATCTAGGTGAGTTGCAACGCACCTAGCTAGTGTTTTTAGGTGCTATGCAACGCACCTAGCCAGCGTAGCAGCTGAAATGATCCTGTTTTGACTTATTCTGAGTATTTTCAGGTGGAGAACTTCTGGGAGAAGCTGTAACTTGTTGACCTTGTTCCTTTAGGAGTTAGAACAACACTTTTAGGGACTTAGGAGCCCTTGGTTTATGGACATTTCATACTTGGAGCTGCCAGGCACAAAAATGTCTATAACAGTTGCCCCCTAAAGTATGAGGTCGTTAATCAGGTGAAATGCTTTATTATGAGGATCCGAAGTTCTTTCAATGCTGGGAGGAGATCTGTAATAAGATACAATACAATAAATTATCTTCATACTGTTTTCATGATCTAGCTGAGGCGGGCATTCCCATGCTCAGCTTTATAAATTCATTTTCATGTACATAGGACAGACAATCGTCTGATTGTAGACTGATGATTCTGATACAGCCACCATCCTTTTGGTAGGATGATTATCTGTGCTGCAATGATGTACATTTAATGTCTTTATTTCCTTGAATATATATCGCAGCCCGGATGGATGAAACTAGATCCGGGGTCTTCAATCTCATCCGATCTTCACTCGAAGTACAAGTCGATCCATGTGAGAAATGTTTTGAAGTCGAACATCGAAAGACATCGCTTGATTACCAGTCAATGATGTAAACTGTTAACAAGTGCGATAGGAATCACTGATAATGATAATGATCCTCAAGGTACTGCAGTACAATTCACGTGGTGTGAATAAAGGAATTGGCATCGAACACCACGCAAAATCTTTCGGTCGAAGGTCATTGATGCAAAACCTATCGCCGGAAGTGAGAAACTTGCCATTAAGGCATGCAAGCTTCAAAGTACTGAATGGGGTGTTCCTAGATCAACTTCTTGGATAATGAGTTGATGTCGACAAGAAGTGATCCGTCAAAGGAGGGCCTTAATGAATCCCACATCAATGACGCGAAACGGAGCAAATGATTTTGATGGAGGTGAAAACGATCTGATGATATACGGTTTAGGGTGGCGGTCATGAAATAATGGAGTATAATGTATGGTAGTGGGTGAGACACAAGTGACTTCTCTGGATGACTTCTCTTGAACATGTTGGCGACACTGATGTGATGGATTGGTAGCATTAACCCCAAATGTGGATGGTATGGTGTGACCATGGCGATGTGACCGGTGAATGAAACAACCCAACCCGACTCGGACACGGAGTGGAAGTGTCATGTTCAAGAACGACTTGCTACCAATAAAGATTTTTTGAGTTTTCTTCCCAATTTTTCCCCAGTCATTGCTGACCAGTACCTCTTTATTTTTGTCAAGCTTGAGGAGGATAACATATGCTTGTTCTATAATTTTCCCTTCGGGCAAACCCATCGCTATGTTTTAACGAGCCTAGCGATAGTGAAACTCGTTCTCGTCTAAAGACAAGTTTGTCGCTATTAATCTTTTTAACGAGTTTAACGACAAAGATAACTCGGTCCTTTTCATTTTTAGAGAGTCTGAAAAGCTACGTAAAGGTAACTCCAAAATTCCTTCTTCGTCATCTAATCCCTTACGTCCGAAAAAGTATAAAACAATATAGAAGGGATGAATTTTCGATAGTTTTAACGAGCCGAACAAAACAAGTGCTCGATCTTTTTGTGCAATAATCCCTCAGGTCCACAAAGATTAAAATCTAGATGAGGGATAGCACTTCCTGTCCCTTTAACGAGCTGGAGAGGCCAATGGCTCGGCAATATTTCCATATTTTACGAGTTAGTTGAAGAGAGCTTAAAGGAGACTCATCTTTTGAGGAACGAGTGATAAAATGGGTAGCAACTGATTCCAGGTAACGTTTGGAATTTTCCAATCATGGCAGTGTCACAAGGATGGATAGTGAAATCACTCTTCGCAGCTGTTCCTCAAAATGGGTAAACAATCAAATGGAGGTGAATGATCGGCCAATGAAAAAGTGGAGGTGACGGTGCAAACACAACCAAGGCTTTAATGGTTGAAGTACTACATTCACGGTGGTTATTTATCGGGGAATAGTTCATTTTTTAACGAGCTTAAACGTGGGTGGAAACATTTGCTCGGTGCGGGTTTAGTTTTTAACGAGCTTGAACCTTGCGGTAACACTGCTCGATTAATCCAGTCGTATGATAAGAATGTCTCATATAAAACGGCAATTTTTAGAGTTTTGCCCCACATCCTTTCTTTATGCAAGTTAGGAAACGACCAATCCTACGGGTTTAAAGGGTTAGAGGTCCTAAAAATTTTAAAAAATAAATAGTTGTTCTTCGCTTGCATGCGAAAAGGCTTGCATGCCCCCAGGTATAAAACAGAGTTTCAAGGTTACCTCTATGTTATAGACATTTTTGTGCCTTACAGCATTGAGCATGAAATGTCCATAATCTAAGGGATCCAAAGTCCCTAAACATGTTGTTCCTACCCCTAGAGGAACAAGGCTAACAAACCACAGCAATTCACAGAAGTTCTCCACCAGAAACTGCTCAAAAACAAGTCAATTCAGGATCAACTCAGTGGCTCCACTAGCTGTCTGCACTGAATGTCAAAGCCAACACTCGCTACCTGCACTGCAACGCAGGTAGAAGCACTACTAGGGTGCGTTGAGCGAGAATTGCCAAATGGCAAGTTCATTCCAAGAGGTGTCAAGACCCAGGAAGCTTCCAGAATCTTCCTCAATGACACTTGCCTCAGTGAATTCGACTAGTGATGAGTAAGAGGTTCCCAATCTCCAAGTGGAAGCAAGAACCTCCAAGTGGAATCAAGAACTGACAGAGGGAGAGGACACTAGTCAGATCTCAAGCTGACTCATCCTCTCTCCAAACATCTATATATGGATCTAGAGGCTGGAATTTTGTTATTGCAAAGAAATGCTGTTGGTTTGAGATTTGAATCATTGGGTGCTTAATGCTTTGAAGGGGGTGAAGATAGGAATTCCATTTTCTGGGAAGGAGATGCTGGATTGGAACCCTCTAGGTTGTATCTCTTCCTGAACCTTGTTATTCATCAATAAAGCTATCTTGGTTTCTCCTATATACTGATGTATCTTTGATGTATGATTTCATTAGTATGTTTAGTTTATTTCTAATCCTGAACTAGTTATGAATATGAATCCATGTCTTGTGTAGTGTTCTCTTCTTGTGATCTTGCAGAAACCTCTTGAAGTTGGGCGAGCGAGAAGGCAAGTAGCTGGGAACTCTCAAAGAGAAGAGAAACCAGATCGAGGGACAAATGGAAGACACCGGTTAGTCCATCCATCTCTCTTCATGAACTATACGATAAAACTGCTCGGATCTTGCGTTTATTTTTTAATGAGCATGAACTGTGTGCTAAAACTTCTCGATATTATATGGTCAAATTATTGATTTTTTACCATGACTAGCTTTGCCCTTTTCAAAGATAGTACTGTATCCTCAATCGCTGCATCAAACTAGTTAGAAATGAATAACATTTGCTTGAAAATGAGATTAGAACCCTAATATTTCACTTTGAACTACGTAAAAAGCAATTTAAAAGTGTTTTTACCTCTCATTTTACCATTTCATTTGAACTTTGTTTGTTGGAGCTTTGGAGGTGCCTCTTCCCCCTTGATTTTCATCAGCTGATTCCAGGAGATTCTGCGCACGATTTTCGGCGCCGTCTAGACCAGGTAGGAGCTAAACCCTAGCTCTTTCTTTTCATGGTTTCCTTTTCTCATTCTGTGCTTGTTTTCCTGTTCCCCTGAGCCCCTGGGGTTTTGTTAGGGCGCTCTGCCATCAGCGCAGCTGCTTCACTCGAAACCTGCGTTGAATGTCAAGCTGTATGAAGGCATTTTGACCTTCAACGCAGGTGGAACACTGGCTAGTTGTGTTGGGCACAGAAAAATGGTTTTGTGCATAGTTTTTGATGAAAATTTTGCCAGTTTCTCATCAAATCCAGGATCTAACTCCTCTCATGTTTGTTTTTCAGAGATTATTGGAGCAAAATGACCCTTACATGGCGAGAACGAGAACATGAAGAAGAGGACATGATTGCCCTCCTCAAGCTTGAAAAAAATAAAGAGGTACTGGTCAGCAATGACTGGGGAAAAATTGGGAGAAACTCAAGAAAACTTTGATGGTAGCAAGTTGCTCTTGAACATGACACTTTTCCTCCATACCACAATCGGGTTGGGTTGTTTCATTCACCGGTCACATCCATGGTCTCGCCATACCATCCATATTTGGGGTAATGCTACCGATCCATCGCATCAGTGTCGCCATATGTTCAAGAGAAGTCGTTCAGAAAAGTCAACCGTGTCCCATCCACTGCCGTACATTATCCTTCATCCTTTCATGACCGCCACCCCGAATCATATGTCACAGATCGTTTTCACCTCCATCAAAATCATTAGCTTCGTTCCGTGTCATTGATGTGGGATTCATTAAGGCCTTCCTTTGACGGATCACTTCTTGTCGACATCAGATCATTATCCGAGAAGTTGATCTAGGAACAACCCCTTCAGTACTTTGAAGCTTGCATGCCTCAATGGCAAGTTTCTCACTTCCGACGACAGGTATACATCAATGAACTTCGACCGAAAGATTTTGCGTGGTGTTCGACGCCAAGTCCTTTATTCACACCACGTGAATTATACTGCAATACCTTGAGGGTCATTATCATTATCGGTGATTCCTCTCGCGCTTGTTAATGGTTTACCTCATTGAACGGTAATCAAGCGATGTCTTTCCATGTTCGACTTCAGAACATTTCTCACATGGATCGACTTGTACTTAGAGTGAAGATCGAACGAGTTTGAAGACCCCAGATCTAGTTTCATCCATCCGGGCTGCGATATATATTCAGGAAAAACGAAGACATTGACATGTACATCATTGCAGCAGATAATCATCCTACCCAAAGGATGATAATTTCATCAAAATTATCAGTCTACCACCAGACGATTGTCTGTTCTATGTACAGAAAAATGAATTTATAAAGCTGAGCATGGGAATGCCCGTCTCAGCTAGATCATGAAAGCAGTATGGAAAATAATGTATTGTATTGTATCTTATTACAGGTCTCCTCCCAGCATTGGATGAACTTCGGATCCCCCTGATAAAGCATTTCACCCGATAAATGGCCACATACTTTAGGGGGCAACTTTTATAGACATTTTGTGCCTTACAGCATTGAGCATGAAATTTCCATAATCTAAGGGATCCAAAGTCCCTAAACATGTTGTTCCTACCCCTAGAGGAACAAGGCTAACAAACCACAGCAATTCACAGAAGTTCTCCACTAGAAACTGCTCAAAAACAAGTCAATTCAGGATCAATTCAGTGGCTCCACTAGCTGTCTGCGCTGAATGTCAAAGCCAACACTAGCTACTTGCACTGCAACGGAGGTAGAAGCAGTACCAGGGTGCGTTGAGCAAGAATTGCCAAATGGCAAGTTCATTCCAAGAGGTGTCAAGACCCAGGAAGCTTCCAGAATCTTCCTCGATGACACTTGCCTCAGTGAATTCGACTGGTGATGAGTAAGAGGTTCCCAATCTCCAAGTGGAAGCAAGAACCTCCAAGTGGAATCAAGAACTGACGGAGGGAGAGGACACTAGTCAGATCTCAAGCTAACTCATCCTCTCTCCAAACATCTATATATGGATCTCTCCTCCATGAGATCAAGAGGCTGGAATTTTGTTATTGCAAAGAATTGTTGTTGGTTTGAGATTTGAATCATTGGGTGCTTAATGCTTTGAAGGGGGTGAAGATAGGAATTCCATTTTCTGGGAAGGAGATGCTGGATTGGAGCCCTCTGGGTTGTATCTCTTCCTAAACCTTGTTATTCATCAATAAAGCTATCTTGGTTTCTCCTATGTACTGATGTATCTTTGATGTATGATTGCATTAGTATGTTTAGTTTATTTCTAATCCTGAACTAGTTATAAATATGAATCCATGTCTTGTGTAGTGTTCTCTTCTTGTGATCTTGCAGAAACCTCTTGAAGTTGGGCGAGCGAGAAGGCAAGTAGCTGGGAACTCTCAAAGAGAAGAGAAACCAGATCGAGGGACAAACGGAAGACACCGGTTAGTCCATCCATCTCTCTTCATTCTTAATTCATAAAGGTAGAATACTAGAATAGCTGTCTTTGTTTTTTGCTAAGGCACTGTCACACCTTAGGTGGATAGGATCGTCCTGCATAGGCATTTTTCCCCACAACACTCTACTTCTATCAGCCAAAACATTTGTTTTACCGAGAGAGGCCTACCTCTTACAGGTTACCCAAAGATTGTTCTATTCGCGGCGCAAACAAAACACTTCTTCGGCGATGTCTACCGAGATGAACAAAGGTGAGTGGCGGCGCTCGTCAACTCACATAACTTTGACAAGAGAATCCTGTACTAGAATAACCCACTCTTCCACTCACGGATGGGGGTATAGACTAGGCATATTCTCCCGCAGAAACCTACCCTATACCCAAAGTTTTCCTGCCGAAGCAGACCAGGCTGCATGCCCCGTGGGTTTCAGTCATATCCTTCCGAATTACTCGCGCTCATCAGGAGGACGGACTGGAGATTGAGACATTTCTTGCGTGAAAAGACCATTCAGGGATGGTATATGACTATTTGCTCTGTATGATCCGGGAAATGAAAGCTGGTCCATGAGCTTGACCACTCTTCCTTCGTGCAGAAAACACATTACTCTAAAGAGTGAGGAGACAATTGCTCCCATGCAATAAATATAGTCTCATCCAAGGAGTAGATTGTAATCTAGGGGTCCTTGAACTACCATTACGTTCATGTGAATTGTTTTCCCTCCCAATGTTATGGGAACATCGGGGAGGATCCCTAAAGGTCGACTGGTTCCTTTATCAAAGCCTATCAGATTTCTCATCTCAGGCAAAAGCGATGGCGAACCAAGTGCTTTCCAAGTATTTGAGGAAAGGATACTCACAGAAGCCCCCTCATCTATGATGGTACCAGCCATAACCATTCTATATATTTGAACGATAATTCGGAATGGTATGCTTGCTGGTAAACGGGGTTTGCATAGTTGATTCCAGTCGAAGGATACAACTAGGTTGCTTGGAGGTGGTACTGAATAGACGGCTGGGTATGACTCTGACAAACTTCCTTCCTGCGGTAAAGGAACGGGTAAATTGCCCCCATGTTCCTTGGAGTCTGTGCTTATGAAAATAATTTGGACGGTGTCATCCTTGTTCTCTTCAGTGATTGTATCATCTGAAGATGAAACCTCTGGAGGCAAGACCGGGTCAACTGCCACCTCGACCTTTTGACTTTCGTCTGGTATGGATCCAGATGGTTTATCTTCAATGATAGGTGCTTCAGCTGACCACCTGAGCGGGCCAGATGGATTTTCAACCAGTGACGGACTCAGCAAGAGTTTTTTATATCCAGGTGGAAGTCGTAACGCTGAAACTGGACGATCATCCAAAACTCTTTTAGCTTCGTCTAAGAAGGGACAATGGTGAACGGCATGATCGCCTTCACACAGTTTACAAGGAAATCTATATTTTCCTTTTTGTCCTGGGGCTTCACTTTCACTAGTCGACAGTGTGCTTTCAACATGATTATCAGAGGTTGACGACACGAGGTTGTGAAAACGAGGAGACCAGTCCCTTAATATCCGAGGGATGCAAGGACAATTTCTGTGAAAGTGGTCTCCTTTGCAAATGACACATGGCGATTTAGGCCTGGTCGGTGCAGTGTGTGGATTTTCGTTAGACGACACTCATTTCCCCCCATTTGCCTTTGGCTCCTTCTTCTTCTTCTCTTTCTTCTTCTTTTCCTTCTTCTCTTTAGGAACTTGACTTTTGGCTTTACCAGCCCCATCAAGTGAAGAGGAAGGAGGAGAGGAAGAATTAGAGGAAGTAGAAGGCTGGTGGGCAACTCTGGACTCGTCTAATTGCTGATTCAATTGTTCAGGAATAGTGGTGTTCTGAACGACATAGGTTGAGAAGAGCCATACAGGCAAACCAATTGTCAGTCCTGGAAGCGACAATGTGGCCATATGGGGTGCACCAACATCTCCCCAAGAGGATAAGGGACTAGGATTTCCTCCAAGGGGAATTCCTTTGTTGGTGGACTCCATTTTCTCAACCCAAGATCAACGTAGGAAAGGGGTAATGAATATTCCGTTTAAAATAAATTTTTAGATGCTTTGACACAACATGTTTCTTCAGTTTTTAAGAGTCGAGAAAAAACAAAAGATGACTCTAGTCTCCTTCGATTTTTAATGAGCCTGAAGTGACAAGTGCTCAGCTGGACCTTTTCCGTTAAGGAGACTGAAAAGGAACGAAAGGGACTGCTCTGGAGATCTAGGTAGAGGGAGTACCAAACCAATCGCAAAACTGCAAAATACTTTTTACGGTACGACAGTCAATCTTCCAGAATGCTATGTTCAGTGCATTGCGATCGATAGGGCGGCAGACACGGCTTCCTATGGATAAAGGATTTAAGCCTATAGGGGTCTCCCAAAATATACTCGACGGTACGTGGGAGCACAAGTCCGTACTAGCACTTATCGTCTCACAGTGGAGGAATCACCCAACCATCAGAGAGGACAACAGTTACCAGGCTTTATGACGCCGGAATGTCTCTAGCCTAGACCTCTAAATGTTGTGCATTAAGTTCCAAAGCGTTGTTAGATTCATTGAATTTATTTTAAGTTGATCTTTCTTATGAAGTTTTCCTTTTGGGTTCACCACGAGATGTAGATGTAATTCCTAAAAT
This sequence comes from Pinus tabuliformis, assembly GCA_031772625.1. Classification (NCBI taxonomy): domain Eukaryota; kingdom Viridiplantae; phylum Streptophyta; class Pinopsida; order Pinales; family Pinaceae; genus Pinus; species Pinus tabuliformis. The sequence goes on along the minus strand of CM062817.1, from coordinate 1,932,686,409 downwards.
GCAATCTAAAGATGATAAACAAACATTTATCTCTTTTCTGCAATGAAAATCCTAGCTACTAGGGGAAAAGAAAGACACAATCTTTTCACAAAGAGCAAAGAGCACACTGTAGATGCACTTTCCTAAATCAAGCCAAACAGACTGTCAATATGCAAATGCACATGCATGTATTTGTTTTCGACTTTCTTAGTATTGATGCTAAAAAGAAAGTTGATGTACAAATCTGAATTTGCTTTCAAGCGACAAACACAAACAAGCTTCTTTTCGAAATCAAAAGATAAAGATGATCACGACACTTTAAGATTTTGAAATAAATACTCGTTTTTGACACTAGAAAGTCACAAATTCAGACCAAAGGCAAAAGTAAAAGTATAGTTGACCATCAACAACAATCAAACTTTCTCCTATGATCGAAATCGACACTTGCGACAGATCTAAATCAAAGGACGACAGTACGACTATTCTAATTTTGCAATGGAAAACTGTAAATGACTCAACAAACACACAAAAACATCTACAATTCTTTTGTACAAAGGAGGCGGAATAATGACAAGGAAAAGGGGTTTTTAAACAGACATATACTGATCACAGACTGCAAAATTCAGAGACAAAACTGGAAAGAATGAAGCACAAGAACCTCAGCTGCACAGGGCTAGTCTGATCAGCGCACCTGTAACACAAAGAAACTGGATTACAACGCAGGTTTCCCTTTCGGGAAGTGCGCTGAAATGCAGGAACTCTTAACAATACCTGCGCTGGGCCAGAAACGAGAATCTGTCTGGGTTCTGGGTCACGGTTTGCAGTTCAGTCTTTGGTTTTTGGCCGAGTAAAAGCAATCGGTAATGCACAATCAGGGGTATATCTAAGGAGGGTCTAAGAGCTATCACAAGGGCAATCAGATCATTTGTGAATCAGCTATTCAAATCATAAACAGATCCAGTGAATGGATTGAAGCAGCAGATGTCTACTTTGCATTTTTTATGGCAAATGCAGTTCGAATGCTACTTATAAGTTTATGAAACAAACAACGAAGAGATACACAAACAAACTAATTAGACAATCATCCCCAGTGGAGTCGCCATTTTGTTACCGGGAAAAGTGTCTATTTAGAACTGCTCTATCCCACTAAGGTGTGACAACTGCCTTAGAAACAAACAGAGAAAACTACTTTTGTATTTCCTTTATGAATTAAAGATAGAGGGGGATAGTAAGAACCGACCTGTGTCTTGCGCTAATCCTTTGATCCAATCCCTCTCTTCTTTGACAGCTTCTAGCTACCTGCTCCCTTACTTGCCTAGCTTCACCAAGTACCTGTAAGATCACAGAAGAAGAAAATTATACAAAGACATGGATCTATATTCATAAACAGCTTAGGATCAGATTTAAGCTAACCATACAAATGTAACAAGCATCAATGATACAAAAGCATGGAGAAAAAACTCAAATAGTTTTTATTGATATACAAGAAGATCCAGGAGGAGTTACAACCGATGATTCCTGACCCAGCATCAACCTCCCAGCAAATAAGCCCCTCTTCACCTCCAACAAAGCATAAATCACCCAATACTCTGATATGTATCTCAAAACCAACAGCAATTCCTTACAATGTGCAAAATTCTAGCCTCTGGATCTCTGGGATGAGGGATCCATATATAGATGTATGCAAGGAGGATGAGTCAGCTTGTGATTTGATTAGTGTCTTCTCTCTGTCAGTTGTTTCTTCCACTTGGATACTGAAGGCCTCTTACTCATCCTTGGTCGAATTCAGTGAGGCAAGTGTCATAGGAGAAGATTCTGGAGGCTTCCATTGTCTTTCCACCTCTCGGAATGGCACTTCCATTTGTCATTTCCCGCTCAACACACCCTCATAGTGCATTTAGGTGTGTTGCAACGCACCTAGCTAGTGTGTTTAGGTGCTATGCAACGCACCTAGCCAGTGTAGCAGCTGAAATGATCCTGTTTTGACTTATTCTGAGCATTTTCTGGTGGAGAACTTCTGGGAGAAGCTATAACTTGTTGACCTTATTCCTTTAGGGGTTAGAACAACACTTTTAGGGACTTAGGAGCCCTTGGTTTATGGACATTTCATACTTGGAGCTGCCAGGCACAAAAATGTCTATAACAATAGGCAACAAGCTCCCAGTTCAAACAATATTGCTAGAACTTGACGAGGAAGGAAAAATTATATTGGAACCGAAAGTAGTCACAGAAACAAGAACTCGACAGCTACGAAATTGATCAATTTCAGAGTATCTTATCAAGTGGAAGAACTTATTTGCCGAAGATTCCAAATGGGAGGATGAGAATTTTATGCAGAAGTATCCAGAACTACTCAAGCGTTGAGGACAACACTTTTTTGAAGGAGAGGGGCATGTTGGGTCCGTATAATACTAGTGATTACCCCATTACTATTGTAGCTATACCCCTTATTAATATCGTTGTGCCCCTATTGCCCCCATATTGTTATTAATGTGCCCCATAGAATCCCTCTATTGTTATTTTTGTGGCTTTATATTATTATTGTTAGGTCGGCTGGATTATATTGTGACTCCTTAGACTCCTATATATAGAAAGGAGGTTTTGTCATTTCAATCATCCAAGAATTGTTCATTTATGTAATGTAAAGGAGGTTTCCCCCTCGAAGAGGCTGAATTCTAAGGCGTTGATCTATCTTTTCTATCTTTTCATAACAAGGTTTTTGCAGGCTCCTGAATTACATCCCAAATAGGTGACCTCGGGAAAATCATCAGGACTTTCTCTCTGAGTATCATATTGAAATTTCATAAAAAATTATAGAAAGAGTATGGATAATAGTTTTCTTTGGATCACGTTTAGGTCCAAAGGTTGAAACAGTGACATGTGGAACTTCGTACAACTTCGCTCTACAAAAAAAGTGTATAATCATGTCATCTTGGGAGATTGGGCAGAATGCTTTCTTGGAGAATCCAATTTCAATTAGATGGGTGGAGTTGTAGAGAGGACTCATAGGGCTACCATAGTTCACATTTTAAGACCTTAGAGATCTGAAATTTCAGGGATACATCAGAATCAATATTGAGCTCCTACAAATTGAAAAAAGTTGTGTAGTTTTTTTTTAAATTTTTGCATAAGCTTGGTTTGAAAAATTAGTTTGAAGGAATTCAAAGGGCATAATGAAGCATAGTCATCATTAATTGATGCCCCGAAGAAAGAAAATAGAAACACTTAGTAAGAAACCTAAAATCTTTAGCATAACTCATGAAGAAGAGGAAGAAATGCAACATGATATATCAAAATTAGGAGACCAAGTGCAACAACATTCACTCTCACAAAAAGTAACAGAAGCTAAGATGGATGGGTTAAAGAAAGGTGTGGAAGATAAGATGGATGGAGTGGAAGATAAGATGGGTGGTTTAAAGAAAGGCATAGAATCTAAGATGAATGACGTGGAAGCTAAGATGGATGGTTTGGAATCTAATATGAATGATGTGGAAGCTAAGATGGAAGGAAAAAATGGACAATTTGTAGATAGATTTGACAAATTTGCTATAGGAAATGTTTACTAATAGTGAAATGGTAGTAAATGAAATTCAAGATTGGAGAAAAATAAATGTTAATCATGATTTCATAGACTCTAACGTTGGATTGAAGACCCACCATGTTCCAAATATCGATATGAGGAAGTTTGATGCTAAGGATCCCGTAACATGGATACTACAAATGGAGCAATATTTCGATCTCCATAATGTGAAAAACGCACAAAAGGTATGCATTGCAACAGTATGTTTGGAACCAAAAAAGTTTTTATCATATCAATGGCTTTGCTCTCAAACAAATTTTCACTTGGGCAATTTTTACAGAAGAAATAATAGCACATTATGAGGATACAAAAGACAACACCTTTTTTAGCACATTGAGGACTTCCAAAAATTTAATATAAGGGTAAAATATATTCCAGAGGAGCATAGGATTGATGTGTTAATTGGGAATTTAAAGGATAACATCCAACATGAGGTTCGACTTTGGGAACCTAATTCATTAGAGAAGGCATTCAGGTTGGCAAGAAAAATGGAAAGAAAAATTATGGTGACCAGGAAGCCTACCACTCACAACTATAAAGGTGGAAGTGTTGTTGCCCCTAACCTTACACAACCTACAATGTTGACACCACAACAATTGGAAGAAAAAAGAGTAAAAGGGCTTTGTTACAGTTGTGATAGCAAATACACTAAAGGTCATAAGTGTGCTAAGAAGAAATTATTTTACATAAATTGTCAAGAGGAGGAACAAAGGAACAAAAAATGTCAAAATAAGAGGATATACACCAGGAACAAACCCTGGAGAAAGCAAAAATGAATCCGACCATATCTTGTAATGGATTGGCTGGAATTACCACTCCTCAAACTATCAATATAGAAGGACATATCAAGAAGAAAAAGGTAATAGTGTTAATTGATTCAGGCAGTACCCATAATTTTATTCATTATAAGATAGCCAAGGAATTGAATTTCTTCCTATATCTAGCATCAGAATCTCAAGTGATGGTTGCAAGTGGAGGAACCATAAATTGCTCTGGAATATTCCCTAATATCAAGCTATCGATGGAGAATATGTATTGAATAGTCCAATGCTTTCCATTCCAATGGGTGGTGCTGATGTTGTACTACGAGTCTAATGGCTACAATCCTTGGGTACAATAACTTTTAATTTTCAAGAACTTTTCATGAATTTTTTTCGGAAGGAAAGGAAGTTGAATTAAGGGGTATTTCAGGGAAACCGAGAAATATAATCAGCTCTAACGGAATTAAAAATCTTCTAAAGAAGGAACAATGAGGCGTAATTGCACAATTATGTTTGCTAGAGGTTCCCACATCGAAGTCATCTATTTATCCAGATCTCCAAAAAGTCTTGGACAATAATTCCAAGGTATTTTAGACTCCAAAAGGCCTCCCACCTATTTGTCATCTTGATCATGCTTGTTGCATAGAATTTTGTCATTATCCCTGTACTCCCGGTTCCTCGATCTTGGAGGACTGCTACAATGAAACCTACATGCTTTCCCCTCATGAAGAAACACCCATTGTGTCCCTCTGCATGAGATGAACAATTCCCTTTTGCACCATTTCCCACAAATCTTCTATTTTTCCCAGTTTACAAGACCGACGCTAATGACCCTTCTCCTCCTCGTGCCGATTGCAGGTATTAACACTGTCCCTAGCACCAACCGGAGTGACTGAACTTTGTATTAGTCATGTTGATCCTTGTTAAGAATGTTTTTAAAATAAGGAGCCGAAGCTTCCAGCTCTAGAAGCTTCGTAACGGAAGTTTGGTAAATGGTTGAGCCGGATGGAGTCGAGGATGTTAGTTTGGGCTCCTTTGCCCTAAGGATGGAACTACCTCAAGAGATAAGAACTTCTCCCATGAGAAGAGGAACCATCTCCTATCCATTCATGCTATATAAACCTCCATGTTTTCCAAGCACAAGCTAGTGCTAATGTTGGTTTGCTAGTGCTAATGTTGGTGTGTTAGTGCTAATTAAGTTTGGAGTAAACAACAAGCTATTCATAGCTGTAGCTCTCTAGTTGTGTGTGAGGGAGACATGTGAATTTGGTTTAGTGTGAAACTTAAAGGGAAGAGCCTTAAAACTATCATTGTTGATTCCATCATGGAATGCTAATGGATGTGTGTGGGAACTTGGTTTTGTTGGAGGAGAACAACAACGTCAAGGCAATGGTTGTAATCTCTTCTTGATTTAATATATATGCAACTATTGATTGATTTTATACAGAATGTGTCAACTCACATGTTTATGGCTTAATGTTTCTTGACTTGTTAAGTAGGTTGAATTACAATTTGTCTATTATCATGATTGTTGTTTGCTGTTATTTACTTGTTTCAGGTGTTCGAAGAAGGAAATGGTAGATAACTGGAGTGAGAAAGTAAGGTCATCACCAAACGGGATAAGCGTACTAAGAGGTAGGCCCTCATAATTGGTTCTAACCTAAGGAAATCTTTCATAGAATGTTTTCTTAGTGGCTAGAACTGCTATCGGGCTAGAGGAATTGTTTGTGTCCACACTTATAATTTTACATCACCACAAATTGGCAAGTCCACTGGGGAACCAATCCTTCTGTTTGTTTGCTTCGAATTTCATGGTTTTGTGCGAACGTTTCTAGATTAGTCATTCCCCTTTAGTTCTATTTGTTTTCCTTTTCTTACTGCTCTGGGTTTGAAATTCATAGTAGCAAGTTTGGTCCCAACTTTTGAAAATTTTTATTTTTTCTTAGCATCCTCGCTCAGTGCACTTAATTCATTGACAGTCATGATGATCACTACAATATGCTGAGAAATAGTCGTCCCAACCCCCTTCTGGTGCTTGTTGTCAGTTAGGAAGTCGCACTGATGCCTGCAAGTAAATATTAGGGTTTATCCCAGATCTTGGATAGTGTGTTTTGCTCTCATGATTTCTACCCTGTAATATTTTTAGACCGTCTTCTCCCTGACTAGAAAGTTGCTTTTCGTTTGGTTTGTTTTCTTGTTGTTTTGCCATATTTTCGCTTGATTTCTTGGGTCATTGGATGGTTAGTGGCACTAGGGCATCTAGATTTTCATCCATTCAGCTCATTGTGAACTCAGTGAGTCAATTTTTTGGTGCATTTACTCCTTGCATTTCGTTTATGGTCCCTCTACAACTTTGACCTCCATTACACAAGTTTGAAAAGTTTTCGTTTGCTTGTCTAAACATCTCCTTTCTGACATAGATCACATTTCTTGTCTCTTTTTTGGTAAAGTCGTTGTGTCATTAGTTGGAAAGAGATTCTCTTTTCGTGTTTCTCATTTGCTTGAGAATCGATTGTCTCGAATTTTTTTTCATTGAAGTGTTTTATGAGAAATTCAATTTGTCATTTCATGAAAAGTACAAAATTCTAGTTTGTTGCATCAATATGTTACGATAGCTAGCATCATTAAAGGCTAGGATTGCATTGTCATTTGAAAAGAAAAGAATTCAATTTTCTTTTTAAAGGACTGTTAGAGTGTACTTGTTTGGAAATTAGGAATTGGAATGTATTTTTCATTAGTTTATTTTTTCGAAAAGTGAAGTAGTGAAAAATCATTTTGCCTTTGATTTCTTGGTTGTTTGAATTTTATTGTTCTTTCTACCCTCTCTAGTGTATACAATTCATCAAATTGAAAGGGTCTTGTCTCATTTAACTACATTTAGGGCTTTTCGAGTCACATCAGTTAGGGACTTGTCTCTTACCTGCAACTGGCGGCTTGGCGAATGACCTCCCAGATCTCCCGCAATCTGCTCCAAAACAATTAGGGCAAAGTGGGTGAAATGTTTTTCACAACAAGGCAAAATGGTAAATTGTAAAAAAACATTTACTTTTCCCTCCTTTTATTCAGTTTTTCATGAAATATTAGTTTTTTAAAGTATTTTGACCTATTTTTCCTCAAGAACTAGATAATGCACTTTACCCTTTTTGCACAGCAACAGGTGATGGATGTTCGACGATGATGCTAAGTCACGTTTCAGTTCTTTTCTCAGCTTGTAAAACTCAAATGAAAATATTTCTGAGTATTTTCCCTTTTGACTCGTAAAAGAGAATAAAATGCGGGGTCCACTTTCAAGCTCTTTTCCAACCCTTTAGATATGAAAAGATAGTCGAGCTCTTGTCGTTTCAAACTTGTTAGCGGATGTGAAACGTTGTACACCCAATATATATTTTCCACTTTTCTAGGCTGATATGAACTATTTATGAAAAAGGTACTCCTTAACTGAAATGGTCAAGCAGTTCTCTCAAGTATTGTTTTCTACCTTTTCAGCCTCGAGAGACACAAATGTACGAAAAGGTACCATGTGGAGTTTTCTTTTCCATTTCTTTTTCAAACTATCTAAACACAAAAAAGATACCGAGTTACACCTTTGTCAGACTCGTTAAAACATACAACATCGGATTCGTCGCCATGACAAACATGAGCTTCTCTTTCCTAGGGCTCGTTAAACTTACTAGGTCGAATTTGTCCGAAGGATGAACTTACAATGCAAGCATATGCTATCTCCTTCAAGCTTGCGATTAAAAAATATTTGGGGTACTTGCTAGAAATGGTGGGGGAAAATTTGGAAATTCAATCAGTTGTGTCACCAGCTCACTCTTGAACATGACACTTTTTGCTTCATGTTGGGATGGGATATCCTCCTTTTTTCGTTGACCTTCCTGGGTTGGGCTTTTTATTTTTTCCTTCCATTTGATCTATGCCATATCATCATCACCATCAATCCTATGGATCCAAAAGCTACCAGACTTCCAATGGTGTCACTGGTATATTCAAGAGTTGTCCTTTTACAGTTACATGTACCCCTAATTCTTTGTATCATCCAAAGTCATTTTGCATCCCTTTGTCTCATGTCGATGATGTGGGATCATTATGGCCCTCCTTCGACACAGTCTCTTCCTGTCGACTTTAGCTCTTTATCTGGGAAGTTGACCAAGAGACTCCCTTCAGGTACCTTAGAGTTTGCATGCCCTAATGGCAAGTTCTTCTCACTCGACGACAAGTTCACATCATTGGCTTTTGATCGGGTGATTTCACGGGTGTTTGACTTCAATTCCTCTATTCACATTCCATGAATTTTGCTAATAGTACCTTGAGGACCATTGTCATTATTGGTGGTTTCTCTCGCACCTGTTAATAGTTTACATCATCGACTGGTAATCAAGTGATTTTCTATCATGTTCCATGTCAACAAATCCATTCACATGTTAGAATTTGTACTTTGATCGGGTCATGTTGGAGTGCAAGACCCTGGGCTCAAATTATAAAAGTCCGGGTTGCAAGACAATGTGACACGATTATGTTGATATGCATGTCTCTCTCAGATGGATGGTTGTGACCATACCATGAGTTATCATAAGTGATCCTTCTCATTATTGGATGGTTGCGACCATACCTTGGTTTCATTATGACTCTTTATCGAATGGTTTTGCCAATACCTGGATCTATTTACATGATCATTCTTTGGATGGTTGTGTCCATGCCATGATTCATGTATAATTTGACAAATTTTTCAGTTATGTATATGTATATGTACTTGCTTGTAGGTTTTCCGACAACACGTTCTAGTTCCTCACACTCGTTCATAAAGCATTTCATCCCTCACTCTAGTTTGGCATTCATGCTTTAAGGGGCATCTATTACACAACATTTTGTCATTGCCCCTGTACTCCTCATTCCTTGATCCTGGAGGACCACTACAGTGAACCCTACATGCTTTCCCTTCATGAAGAAACTCCCATTGTGTCCCTCTTCATGAGAAGAACAATTCCCTTTTGCACCATTTCCCACAAGTATTTTGTTTTTCCCAGTTTACAAGACCGACACTAATGACCCTTGTCCTCCTCATGTTGATATGCAGGGATTAACACTGTCTAGCACTGACTGGAGTGACTAAGTTTTGTTTCAGTCACGCCAATCCTCTTTTGGATTTTTTTTTTAAATAATGAGCCGAAGCTTCTAGCTCTAGAAGCTTTGTAACAGAAGTTTGGTAAATGGTTCAGCTGGATGGAGTCGAGGATGTCAATTTGGGCGCCTTTCCCCTATAACGATGTAAATACCTCAAGAGATAAGACCTTATCCCATGAGAAGAGGAACCATCTCCCATCCATTCATGCTATATAAACGTCCATTTTTCCCAAGCACAAGCTAGTGTTAATGTTGGTGTGCTAATGCTAATTAAGTTCTTAGTAAAAAGCAAGCTATTCATAGCTGGAGCTATTTAGTTGTGTGTGAGGGAGAAGTGTGAATTTTTTTTAGTGTGAAGACTAAAGGGAAGAGCAATACAACTATCATTATTGAGGCCATCATGGAATGCTAATGGAAGTGTGTGGGAACCTAGTTTTGTTGGAGGAGAACAACAACGCCAAGACAATGGTTGTAATATCTTCTTGATTTAATATATATGCAACTGTAGATTGATTTTCTACATAATGTGTCATCTCACATGTTTATGGCTTAATGTTTCTTGACTTGTTAAGTAGGTTGAATTACAGTTTGTCTAGTATCACGGTTGTTGTTTACTTGTTTCAGGTGTTCGAAGAAGGAAACGAGAGATAACCTGAGTGAGTAACCAATGTCATCACCAAACGGGATAAGCGTACTAAGAGGTGGGCCCTCTTAATTGGTTATAACCTAAGTAAATCTTCCATAAAATGTCTTGTTAGTTTCTAGACCCGCTATTGGGCTAGAGGAATTGTTTGTGTCCACACTTATAATTTACTTCACAACAATGCTATTAATTTTATTCTAGGAATTTTTCCTCCAAACATCAGGCCTTATAGTTATCCCTATGCCCAAAAGAGTGAAATTGAACGTATAGTTGCATAAATGCTAGAGGCTGGTATAGTTCAACCTAGTCAAAGTTATTTCTTGGATCTAGTAGTATTGGTGCACAAGAAGGATGGATCATGGCGCATGTGTCCAGATTATAGGGAGCTCAACAAGCTCACTATTAAATATAAATTCCCCATTCTTGTCATTGATGAATTATTGGATGAATTTCATGGACCAATTTACTTCACCAAGTCGGATCTTCATTCACAATATCATCAAAGCAGAATGAAGAGTGAATACATTACGACAACAACATTTAGAACTCATGAGGGTCATTATGAATTTTTCGTCATGCCATTTGGCCTTACCAATGCACCTTCTACATTTCAAGGTTTAATGAATTCCATTTTCAAACCCTTCCTCAGAAAATTTGTGTTAGTATTTTTTGATGATATACTAATCTTCACCAAGTCTTGGAAGGATCATGTTCAACATGTTGACAGGGTGCTCAAACTGTTGGAGAAGAAACAATTATATGCAAAAAGCTCCAAATGTTTATTTGGAGTATAACAGGTAGAATATCTTGGTCATATTGTATCTCATGAAGGTGTTAAGGTAGACCCTAGAAAAATTAAATCCATCAAGGAATGGAAAATCCCCACATCCATAAATCATCTACTAGGATTTCTTTGGTTGACAGGGTATTATCACAAGTTTGTTAATAATTATGGGAGAATATCATCACCTTTAACAACATTATTAATGAAAGATGCATTTTCATGGACTCAAGAAGCAATAAAGGCCTTTGAACATCTTAAAGAGGTAATGTGCCAAGCATCAGTCTTAGCTATGCTGGACTTCACAAAAACCTTTATTGTGGAATGTGATGCCTCAGGAAATGGAATTGGTTCTATTTTAACGCAAGAAGAAAGACCCATTTCTTTCGGAAGTCATCCAATCAACAGAAAGTATTTACACAAAGCTATTTATGAGAAGGAAATGTCAGCAATACTACATGCACTTAAGAAATGATGACCCTAACTAACGGGAAGTCACTTCAGGTAAAAAAGGATCATGATAGTCTTAAAAATACATTTTAGAACAAACATTATCTTCCGAAGAGTAGCAAAAATGGGTCACAAAGATGTTGGGTTATGACTTTGAAATCATCTACAAAGAATGAAAGGAAAATGTCGTGGCAGATTCACTCTAAAGAAAGGATGAGTATGTGGAAGCATTACTTTGTGCCATTTCCATTATCCAACCATATTGGATAAATGAAGCAAGGGATGAATGGAAGAATGATGAAGAAGTGTGGGCACTCATTCAAAAGATACAAAAAGATCCCAATACATCTGATACACTTAGCTGGAAAAATGATTCGTTATGGTACAAAGATGGCTTATATTTATGTAAGAATTCCCAACTCAAACAAAAGATTCTTATGGAATTGCGCACATCTCCCTTAGGAGGCTAGCCAGGATTTTTAAAAACTTACCATAGGGTTAAGAAGGATTTTTTTCGTTATGGCCTTAAATTGGATATTCAAAAGTTTGTGGTGGAATGTTTGGTTTTCCAACAAAATAAAGTTGAAACAATTAAGACCCAAGGTCTATTAGAACCGTCACCCATTCCAAGCCAACGTTGGGAGGAGGTTTTAATGGATTTTATCATAGGTTTACCCAAGTCCAAAGGAAAGAGTGTCATCATGGTGGTACTTGATAAACTTACCAAGTATGCACACTTTTATGCATTATCTCATCCATTTAAAGTCAATACAGTTTCTACTACATTTACGAAAACAATTCAAAAGCTACATGGAAACCCAAATATTATTGTAAGTAACAGACATCCCATTTTCATTGGAAATTTTTGAACTGGATTATTTTCTTGTCTCGGTACTGAGTTAGCTCTTAACTCATCTTATCATCCTCAATATGATGGGAAAATAGGGATAGTTAACAAATGTTTGGAATGATATCTTTGTTTCCTTGTCTTTGATAAACAGACACAATGGGTTAAATGGTTGCCTTTGGTTGAATGGTGGTATAACACTTCGTTCCATACCAAAGCAAACATGACCCCATTTATGGCACTTTATGGATATCATCCACCATCGATCACATCATATTTAAGAGAAAATTCTAAGGTTCAAGCAGTGGAAGATCACATCGAGCATCAACAACAAGTTCTCTAACTCTTACAGGATAACCTCATGTTGGCGTGGAATAGAATGAAATAACAAGTAGATCAACATCACATCGAAAGAAGTTTCAAGCAAGCTAAGAAGAATAATAAATTATCACCAAAGTATTATGGTCCATACAAGGTGTTGCAAAAGATTGGTACTATGGCATACAAATTGGGCTTCTTGCAGCTTCCTGAGTGCACCCAGTTTTCCATGTTTCATGTTTAAAGAAGGTTATAGGTGACAAACTCCCAATTCAAACAATATTGCTAGAACTTGATGAAGAAGGAAAAATAATATTGGAACCTGAAGCAGTCACAGAAATAAGAACTCAATAGCTACGAAGTTGATCAATTTCAGAGTATCTCATCAAGTGTAAGAACTTAACTGCTAAGGATCTCACCTGGGAGGATGGGAATTTTATACAGAAGCATCAGGAACTACTCAAGCATTGAGGACAACACCTTTTTGAAGGAGAGGGCATGTTAGGTCCCTATAATACTAGTGATTCCCCCATTACTACTGTCATTGTAGTCCTTATTCTTATTATTGTGCCCCTATTTTCCCCATATTGTTATTAGTGTGCCCCATAGAAGTGTTGGAAATATGATACATGTGTTTTCCTTGATGGCAACTCACTCAGATGAAAGATCACAGTACAGTAGGTTAACAACATAGAACTATAGATCAGACTACACAAAATGAAGAAAGAGAGATATACGCAGGTTCACCTTGACCAAGTTGCGTATACACGCATATTCACTGACCACAAGTAGCGTATATTTACACACACACTTTAACAGAAGGAAAAGCATGTATACCTTGGAAAACTAAGTTTTTGGTCTAAGATATTTGGTCCATGGTATTTTGATCCATGGTATCGGTCCAAGGTATCTGGTTCGAGGTATTGACCCTAGGTATTTGGTCCAAGGTATTGGTCCTAAGTGGTGTTGATCCATGGTATTGAGAAAGGCCTAAAACTATAAAAGGAGGGGAATATCATTAGGCTAGGTGCGCAAGTATCGAATATCTGATGAGGTGTGAGATCTAGTATGCAGGTTATCAGATTATGGTGCTTTGCTTGATCTGAACCAAGGATGAACCTTAGTGGTTGATGAGGGATAAGATCTAATGATGGATCGGGATCTTAAGGCTTGAAATTAATTATCATTATCTGGTTTGATTATGTATAGTCTAGATCTAAATACTGAAGCATGGGTTATTCTATAAATGTTATAATTTGGGTATAACTGAAGTTTGTAATAGCTGCAAAATTATTTGCAGATGTATACACTGGTTGGCTTTGGTAAAAGTGCGTATACATGCTATTTTGGTTCATCATAGTAGCATATACATTATGAGATATGATATTTCAATTTACAACCGGTTCTAGTGGTTGTTGCAGAATTTTGGGTTCTGCTCTGTGATTCTGGTGACTATGTTTTGATGACAGTATTCTGAATGTTTAGTGGTGATTGATTTTGAGCTTCAATGTTGTTGATGGGTCCAGTATGAAAATTGGATGAAACGTGGCCTTCATATTATGGTGTTGTGTTCCAGGAGTATCCAGTTTGAAAATTTATGAAACGTGGTCCCTGGAGGAAGAAAGAAGGTTGTAGCCTTTTGTAGGTCGGCGCCTACATACTAGTAAACATATTGGCTAGTACAAGAGCTAGGGGGTTGTAGCTCCCTTCTAGTAGAAGCTTGAGAATGAGAGAAGGTTGTAGCCTTCTACAGGTGGGTGCCTGCGTACTGGTATGAGTCTGCACCAGTATAAGATTGTAAACATGTTTTTCTTATATTAAAAGAACACAACAACAGGTGGTTTTTTTCCCGCATTGGGTTTCCACCTTAAATCTTGGTGTTCATGTGTGTTTCTTATGTGTGATGGTTTGTTATAATGTTACTTCACATGGTTACTATTTATATGGTTAATGAATTACTGATGCACTGATTAAAGATCAACATATGATGAATTGACTGAATCATAATTTTGTTGGATATACATTGGCTTCCTTAAACACAGTTGTGTGTAAACATGAGTTACGTTCATTGAAGTAGCATATATGAATTTGAGTATGAAAAAAAAAGATTATTGATTTGACTAATATTGATTCACCCCCACCCCTCTTAGTATTATTTCTAACAATTGGTATCAGAGCAAGTCCTTCAGAAGAAGTTTGATTGCTTGAAGGGAGATCCATCAACATGAATAATAAGAAAGAATGGGATCCATCAAACAGCCAATATTCGATGGGAGCAATTTTTTTTACTGGAAAATAAGAACCACAACCTATCTACAATCGCTTGGAACAAATGTTTGGGAAATTGTGGAAGGAGGATATACATTTCCAACAACAATTCCTACAGATACGGAAGGTGAAAAGGATTATGAAACCAATGCCAAAGCTGTCACTATTTTATTAGGAAGTTTGTCAAAATTAGAGTTTGTCAAAGTCATGCAGCTCAAATCAGCCAAAGAAATATGGGGAAAAATCGTTCTAAGCTATGAAGGAGACTCTCAGGTAAAACGTACTAAGCTTCAAACTCTCAGAATTCAATATGAAACCCTTAAGATGCATAGTGATGAAAGAATAGCTAGTTACTTCCTACGTATAGATGAGGTTGTCAATTGTAGGAAGAGTCTGGGTGAAGAAATTAAGGAAGTTGCCTTAGTTGAGGAAGTTTTGAGATCCGTGTCTACTAAATTTGAACCCATAGTGTCTACCATAGAAGAAAAACAGGATCTGCAAAATATCACTATGACACAGCTTCACGGAACCTTAACTGCCTTTGAGATGAGAAAAGGAGGACCATCAGATATGAGAGAAGCTGCATTTAAAGCATCAGCAAAGGGGAAAGAAAAACTCAATGAATCATCACACGTTACAGAAGAAGAAGATGAGGTAAATTTTGTCAAGAAACTTCAACGAGGTTCTAGAAGGTTCAAAGGTAAGCTACCTTTCAAATGTTTTTCTTGTGGTAGAGTTGGTCATTACACTGCTAGATGCCCTCATAACAAAGGAAAGATGTCTGAATAAGGTAATAGAAGTTATTATACTCATGATGATAGTGATGGCTTGTCCAATAGTGATGAAGATGATCAAGAAATTAAACTACTCATGGCATATGAAAATAATGGCTTAGAAAAGGAAGATTTCCTTAAAGAAATAAGTCAACTTAAAATCAGTTTGGCAGAAAAGGATACAGTCATAAACACAGTAACACATCAACTCACTGAAAAGGAAAAACACAATGAAGTGTTAGAATGTGAAGTAGTAAGTCTAAGAAAAGAACTTGAAAAGACAAAGACTCTGAATCTTAGTTTTGCTAAAGGATTAGAAACATTAGATGAAATCCTCAAAGTTCAGCGTTCGCCCATTATAAAGACTGGTCTTGGTTTTCATGAAGGTGAATCTAGCTCACAAAGTAAGGTAAGAAACTCAAATGAAAAATCTAAGATGCTCAACAAGGAAATAAAAAGTCAACCCCATCAACAACCAAGGAAAGAAATTCTTGAAAGAAAATCTTTTACTCCTAACCGTGGAAGTGATAGTCAGGTATTTCCTTCGATGAATGATGTTGAATGTTTTATATGTCATAATTTTGAACATGTTGCAGCTAGATGCAAAAGTAGAAGGGTTCAAGACCATCACATAGAAAGATCATCACTTTCCAGGTACTTTAAGGGATATTGTTTTGCTTGCAATATGTTTGGTCACAAAGCTATTGATTGCAATAAAAGGAATATGAAACATGTAAGATGTTATGCCTGTAACAAGTTTGGACATAAAGTAAAGGAATGCAAGAGTAAATTTTAGACACCAAACCAATATGAGCATATTGTCAGAAAGATGTGGCATAGCTTAGTTTGTAGACATAATAGACTCAGGGGAAGCTGAAGGTGTAAAACTTCAGTATTCCAATTTTCATACACAACTATTATGAAGAGAAGTCACGTATATACATGAGTTAGAAGTTGCACAGTCACTATATGGTGTTTTGAGGAAAAAGAAGTGGGACAGACTCGGGAAAAGGAGTCTAATATGGTTCAGTCACTTATCTGCTTTGTTTGATATGGTTACAATTTTCTAATGATATGTAGAAATGGGTTGGTACTCATAAGTTAACACAGGTTCAGGGGCAGCATATGCTTCTAATGAATTGTTGGAATTATCTTAGAAGATCTTAGTACAGATCCACATAGTTGTTTTGATTCAGGTGACTCCTTTGCTGATGGAAATATACAGGCTGTTGATCCTGATGCTGCTAATGGTGCAGATGATATGATAGTTGTTGATGACTATCATGGTCTTGTTTAGATATTTGGTCTCTGTTATAAATGTCATGTATATCATTTGATGTAAAGGGCATAGAAAGACCCATGAGGTAATAAATTGTCTCTTTATGTGGTAATCCTTTTTTTGGTCATATGATGTAATTTGTATCCCCACTTTGCATGGGAAGGATGATATAATAATTGCTACATTTCAGTCATGTATAAATTGGTATATCCCCACTTGGTTGGGAGGATGAGTCAAATTTGGCATATCCACTTGGTTGGGAGACGGATGTATGTATGAGTCATTTTTGATAGCAAAGTCATACTCACTTAGTTGAGTTATAGAGTCATGTTATTCTTTTAGAAAATATTTTTTGCAGACTCTACAAAAGCTCAAGGGGAGCATGGATGATATAGTGCATCTCAGCATGTACAAAGGGGGAGCTCAATCAGATAATTCAACATGTACTCATGGGGAGCATGGACAATATAATGTATATCAAAGGGGGAGAATATCTTGGTCTGCCCTTTGCCCTTGATGTTAAAGGGGGAGAGTGACTTGCTGTTGTTGTTGCCATCAAGTCCAAACGGGGAGATTGTTGGCATTATGATACAGGTGTTGTCCTTGATGGAAACTCACTCAGATGAAAGATCATAGTACAACAGGCTAACAGCATAGAACTATAGATCAGACTACAAAAAATGAAGAAAGAGAGGTATACACAGGCTCACCTTGACCAAGTTGCATATACATGCAAGTTCACTGACCACAAGTAGCATATACGTACACATGCACTTTCATAGAAGGAAAAGGACGCATACCTTGGAAAACTAAGTTTTTGGTCTGAGGTATTTGGTCCATGGTACTTTGATCCATGGTATTGGTCCTAAGTGGTTTTGGTCCATGGTATTGAGAAAGGCCTAAAACTATAAAAGGAGGAGAAGATCATTAGGCTAGATGTCCAAGTATCGAATATTTGATGAAGTGTGAGATCTAATATGCAGTTATCGGTGTATGGTGCTTTGCTTGATCTGAACCAAGGATGAACCTTACTGGTTAATGAGGGATAAGATCTAATGATGGATCAGGATCTTAAGGCTTGAAATGAATTATCATTATCTGGTTTGATTATGTATAGTCTAGATCTAAATATTGACGCATGGGTTATTCAGTAAAAGTTATGATCTGGGTATAACTAAAGTCTCTAATAGCTGCAAAATTATTTGCAGATGTATACGCTAGTTGGATTTCGTAAAAGCTCATATACACGATGTTTCGGTTCATCAGAGTAGTGTATAAATTATGAGATACGATATTTGGATTTATAGTTGGTTCTAGTAGTTGTTGCAGAGTTTTGGGTTCTACTCTGTGATTCTAGTGACTGTGTTTTGATGATAGTATTATGAATGTTCAGTGGTGATTGATTTTGAGCTTCAATGTTGTTGATGGGTCTAGTATGAAAATTGGATGAAAAGTGGCCTTCATATTATGGTGTTTTGTTCCAGGAATATCCAATCTGAAAATTTATGAAACGTGGTCCCTGGAAGAAGAAAGAAGGTTGTAGCCTTCTATAGGTCGGCGCATACGTACTAGTAAAGATATCGGCTAGTACAAGAGCTAGGGGGTTGTAGCTCCCTTCTAGAAGAAGCTTGAGAACGAGAGAAGGTTGTAGCCTTTTGCAGGTGGGTGCCTACGTACTGGTATGAGTCTGCACCAGTACAAGATTGTAAACAGGTTTTTCTTATATTAAAAGAAGACAATAGCAGGTGGTTTCCTTCCCGCATTGGGTTTCCACCTTAAATCTTGGTGTTCATGTGTGTTTCTTATGTGTGATGGTTTTTTCTAATGTTACTACACATGCCTATTGTTTATATGTTTAATGAAGTACTGATGCACTGATTAAAGATCAACATATGATGAATTGACTAAATCATAAGTTTGTTGGATATATGTTGGTTTCCTTAAACATAGTTGCGTGTACACGTGAGTTACCTTCACTGAAGTAGCGTATATGAATTTGAGTATGAAAAGAAAAGATTATTTATTTGAATAATACTGATTCACCCACTCCTCTCAGTATTATTTCCAACAAGAAGCCCACTATTGTTATTGTTATGCCCTTATATTATTATTGTTATCTTGGCTTTGATTATATTGTAACCCCTTAGACTCCTATATATATAAAGTAGTTTTATTCATTTGTATAATCCAAGAATTGTTCATTTGCGTAATGTAAAGGAGGTTTCCCCTCGAAGAGGCTGATTTTGAAGTCATTGATCTATATTTTCTATCTTTTTGTGAAGATGGTTCATAACATTGCAACCCCCAATCATATGAGGAAAGTCACAAAAGGGGGCTATACTAAAATGGGCTTAAAGGGAAGCCATAATTGTTATAGCTCGAAATCTCACTCTTATGGTTTGTGATGCTGCACTCATGGCCTAGGGAAACCCGTCCTTCCAGACCTGGTCCTAAAATTTAAAAAACTGTGTTTTATCCCTTATACGCGATATTGCCCTGAGTTAAACGCGTGTACACGCGGGTCTGTGTATACCCAACCCGCGTGTATGTATTAAAACACTTAAAAAAATAAATAATTCCTTATTTTCGGGCGGAGATCGCGGGTTTTACCTGCTGATCACCTATTAGTGCCCGTGGCCCAACTGTTCCCAACCAACTCCTAACTAAAAAACTACTTTGGAGATGGTATAAAAAGACATCAAAGGGAAGGCCTAAGGGGGAGAGAAAAGAGAGCAAGATTATTATGCTGAGATTTTCCCCTTAGACCAGGTCTGAAGTCCTTGGTGCCTTCTGCACTTCCCCCATTTTGCATAGGAAATCCTTGTTTCCATGTGTATTGGTGATCATTCATCCTTTATATCACCATTGAGTAAGACTTGGAAGGAGCTCTTGTTGGAGGCTTGAGGCTGGAACGAATCCGGGAGGAAGCTTTGCTTGGAGCCTGCTGAAGGTGTTTCAGGTGAAATCTTTCCGTTATATGTACTTTACTTGCCTTTATATAAAGAAACACGTCTTGGTTCCCGAAACAATCTTTCTTTGTGCTTATGAGATTCTTGTTTTGAATTCTTATGCAAGTAGTTACTTAAAGAGTTTTATAACTAACTTTATAGCATGAAGATGGTTTTCGTATAGGTATTTGTCTATGTACTGTTGTGTTCTTTGATTTGTTTGTTTTAGAGGTCAAAGGAGAATAAGGGAACTCCAAGAAGGGTTTGGACCCTAAAGGCCTTCTCGAACGTAGGACCTTAGGTATGTACCCTCAACATTATAATTTGCTTACAGTAAAGATAATGGCTGTGTGTGTGTTTCTTTGAATAATCAATTTTCAGTCTAGTAGAGTCTTAACCCAAAGGACCCTAGGGGTACTTTCCCCTCAACCAGAATTGGCGACTCCGCTGGGGAACAACATTCTTGTTGTTCCTAGTTTGGGTAGTCTTCAAGCCAATCAAGGCTCAGCCCCTCTGTTTGTTGGCTCTGACTGTCTGATCTGTTCTTGAACTCTAAGCTTTTCCAGTTTTTTCAGTCTGTGTTTTTATTTTTCTTGAAAATCTTTAGATACGCTGTTTTTCCGGATTACAGAAGCGTATATACGCAAGTTGTACTAAGTTAACCCGTGTATACGTAGGTTTCCTCAGTTACAGTCGCATGTACACGCATTCTGCACATCACTGCAGGCGCGTATATTACATAATTTTCAGGATTTATAAATTTTCTTTTTGCTGAATGTTTGTCTGGTGGTTTGGGTCAGTTTGAAGCAGTCATTTTCCAGTAACAGTCCTCTGTATAACAGGGGGCATCTTGTTCTGAACTCTCTCTCGTTATAAGGAGTATTAGTCTTGTTTTCGTTGATTGCAAGCGTCATTGTTTTTTGACACACAAGATTTCTTGTTAAGAATCTTGACTACTCTGTTTTGGCAGAGTAGGAAGATTGGATTCAATCTTTGTGTTCATTTTGATTTGGTGACTCTTTTGTTTGCTTAACGAAACCATTTTTGTGACCATTTGCTCCTTCGTTTCGAGAAAGTTGTTTGTTACCATTTTCTTGAAACTTGTCTTTTGATCTTTTGGACTTTCATTGCTGCTTTTGATTGTCATGAGCAATTTCAAACGCATTTATTTTTGTTGGGTTTTCATCATTTGAAAGGTGTCAATTCACAAAAGTGTTTGGTTTCCTATTCATCAATCATTGGTGTCAGTATTTTTGAGAGCATTCTTTGAAAAAGACTTCTTGGCTTCATTGAAAGAAAATCTTTTGAAAGTTTTGAGTTTCGCTTTCTTAAACTTGCTTTTCATTTGATTTCCTTTTTTGTGAAGTGAAAGTGCTTTGTGTTTATCTTAGAACTTGTTTTTATTGTTTGGACGAAATGATTGGTAGCACATCATATTCTATCTAAGCATTTTAGTGGCAAGACAAATTTGATAAGTGAGCAACTTTCCTTCTTTGTTTGCAGAGTAGTCTTAAAATCTTGCATTCACATATAGTTGTTGCATTAGGATAGATTTGTATCCCTTTTTATGCATACATAGCTTTGTTAGCTTTGTGAGTGTGGAGTCTGAAAAGAAAGCAAAAAACTTTGTTTTATTTTTCCTCTGAACCCTGTAGAGATTACTTTTCATCGAAAAACGAAAAGTGCATGCGCATGTAGTTAAGTTTTGTTTAAGTTCTTTTGCGTCAAAAAACACCACTAGTTTCACTTCCGTTACCTTGTGACTTAAAGAACAACCTAATAAAATCAAGCGCTAATTAAAATCCACTAGAACTTTTTGTTTTAGTCAGTTACACCAACAAGTTTATGATTTTAGGGCCTTGGATTAGGCGAGTGGAGAGTTAACTCTCCAAGGCCACATAAAACGTCAAACATAAGAGTCTGAATAACAAGAGAAAATCCAATAGCATTAGGAAGACCACGAAAGCTCCAGATCTGGGAGTCAAGCACGAGGGTCTGTGAAGACAGGGAAGAGAGATACCCCCTCTCCTACTTGTCTGAACTTACCTCATGACTGTTCCGCCTGGCTTCTACGACGAGTTGGTACCCATAGTTACCTCTCCTAGGGATCTACATAGGTGGCTACGGAGGGGAATCCCATGGCACCTGAGGTTGACGTTGCATCACTCTCGACAGTACTACTGGAGGGCACCCTTGCGAAGCTTTGGGGCTTGCACCGGCGCAGGCTGTTGTTAGGAGGTCAGCGTAACTTCCTCTCTTACCTTCGCTGATAGGACTGGGCCGTCATTATCCCAGACTATCTTCGGAAGGCCCCTGACTCCACTTTCTTGTATTTTGGTGTCCGGTCCTCATCACCCGGAGCGAAAATACTTGGAAGTTGTTTGACTGGCTGTATCTTTAGGGACTTTATAGTGAGTGCTCTTTTCTCCTTGTATATAGTTGGCTTTAGGTATTTTTGTCTAGTCACATTTGGACTTTGTGGTCTGAGTGACTGGCTTACCACTCTAACGATCTTGAAAGGCTTTTGGTCGTTCTTTCGGAAGTTGTGGGGTTGCCTCCTCAAGGGAAAAGGTTTTGATTGCTTATCCATATTCTTTGAAGAGTTATTTCTATATTCTCGCAAGGGAAAGGGTCTTTGGAACAGTTAGATATGGCTAATATTCCTGTGGAAACCCACCAAGGTGCCCTCCCAAAAGGGGATCCTTGTGCTTTTCCTTTCTTTGGAAACGTTGGTACTCCCTTGATGGCCACTTTGAATATTCCTGGGTTGAATGTTGGACTACCCGTTTGGCTGTGGTCCCATCCGAATATTCCAAATTCTCTTGAAGCCTCTCAGTTGAATGCTTTTTTCAAGGGCATCACATGGGTGCTAATTGTTCATCTTCTTTCAAAGAGAAATCTGGGGTTCCTTCTTCTCCTCCTTCTTGTCACAAGAAATCTAAAAAGAGGAGAAAAAGGAAGTCAAAGAAGAAGAATAATTCTATCCTTTCATCTTCAACCTCTGCAAGTCATGTTGGAGATGAGCCTTCAGCCACTGCTAGTCATGCTGGGGGCACAAGTATAGTCACTGCAAGACACACTAGCACTTCATCCTTAACCTCTGCTAGTCATGTTGGAGATGAGTCTTCAGCCGCTGCGAGTCATGCTGTGGGCACAAGTCTAGTTACTGCAAGTCACACTAGCACTTCATCATCAACCTCTGCGAGTCATGTTGAAGATGAGCCTTCAGCCACTGCTAGTCATGCTGGGGGCACAAGTCTAGTCACTGTGAGTCACACTAGCACTTCATCATTAACCTCTGCGAGTCATGTTGAAGATAAGTCTTCAGCCATTGCAAGTCATGCTGGGGGCACAAGTCTAGTCACTGCGAGTCATACTAGCAAAGAGTCACCGACCTCTACAAGTCATGTTCAGGACTCTCCGCAAACCACTGCTAGTCATGTTGGCAGAATGGACGTTGATAAGAAACCTGGACGTAGAAGTTTTAAACCTAAGTTCCCTTGTAAGATATGCAAGGGAGACCATCTTACTCATTTATGCCCTGGTATTCCAGAGGTTCAAAAGATATGGTCCGAGTCTGAAAGTACTTCTACTCCTAGACCTGATATGGTTTCTCATCAATCCCATCAACCGTTGGTTGATAATGTGGTAGAGCCAGCGCAATCGCTGGCCGATTACACTCCTCTTTTGGGGGGTGAAGTGCCCAATAAAAGAGTCTGTTTGATCTCTAGTACAGAGTCTTCTAGTATAGGGGGCATTCTGGTTACTTCGAATGTTCCCCCTCCAAGTGCTAAGAGTGTTTCCTTTGATTAGGATAGCCTTGTTGAGCCTCGTCTTCCTTCCGCTGCACCTTTTCAAATAAAGGTCAGGGTTAATTCCACAAATTTCTATCGATGTATGGTGGATGAAGGATCCCTACAAGTATTATATCCTCTTTGACTTGGAAAGCTTTGGGTTCCCCAAAGTTGTTGACAGCTCAGAGTCAGTTGTTAGCCTATGATAGAAGACCTGGTGAATCTATGGGTGTTCTTCCTCAAGTGCCTATCACTTTAGGTGGGAAGACTGTCTTAATCGATATGATGGTGGTTGATAGCCCTTTAGACTTTAATATGCTACTTGGGCGTGATTATGTCTATGCTATGAACGCTGTGGTGTCTTCACTCTTTCGAGTAATGTGCTTTCCTCATAACAGGAATATTGTCACTATTGATCATCTTGCATCTGATAATCACCACCCTAATTCGACTTTACTGCAGAATACCCCTTGGTTTGTTCCAAGTGTTCAAGTAGACTCTACCCCGCCACGGGTCAATTATGTGGCATTGAATCCTCAATGTTCAATCACTTCTGAGAAGGATCCTTTGACTTATTATTCTCCTTCTTGGGACTTGGTCCCGACAGTTGACCGAGCGATTATTCCTATAGGGACATGGGACCCTTTAATTCCCTCTTTTGATCCTTGTAGTTCTCATGATTTCTCAGATCTTGTTTTGCCTTCACAGGAGGAACTCTTTGAAGCCATGAGTTATGACTACCAAAGGAGCCCTTGGCCTGAGCCCTGCAAGGGGTTTGTTCAGAAGAACTATTATACGTAAGCCGCAAGGCTGCGTGGTTCCCTGTACCATATTGTATATATGAGGTACGCATTTTCAATTTTTGTATCCTATAACACAAAGATCTTATATGAAGTTTATATGTGGGATGTATTAACTTCGTGTCTAGTGTTCCTATTTATGTTTACAGAACTTGGAAGATTTCTCCTTTGGAAGTTTGTGGTTGGTCCGTTCTGACAGGTATTGGTTCTCGAAACTGGCATATAGGTTAGGTTTTTCCACCTGCATTGTGCATTTATCAGTTTCCTTTCCCATTTCGCCTTAGGATCGACCCCACCAAGTTATGTAGTTAAGTTTTGTTTAAGTTCTTTTGCGTCAAAAAACACCACTAGTTTCACTTCCGTTACCTTGTGACTTAAAGAACATCCTAATAAAATCAAGCGCTAATTAAAATCCACTAGAACTTTTTTTTTAGTCAGTTACACCAACAAGTTTAGGATTTTAGGGCCTTGGATTAGGCGAGTGGAGAGTTAACTCTCCAAGCCCACATAAAACGTCAAACATAAGAGTCTGAATAACGAGAGAAAATCCAATAGCGTTAGGAAGACCAAGAAAGCTCTGGATCTGGGAGTTAAGCACGAGGGTTTGTGAAGACAGGGAAGAGAGATACCCCCTCTCCTACTTGTCCGAACTTACCTCACGATTGTTCCGCCTGGCTTCTGCGACGAGTTGGTACCCATAGTTGCCTCTCCTAGGGATCTACATAGGTGGCTGCGGAGGGGAATCCCGTGGCACCTGAGGTTGACGTTGCATCACTCTCGACAGTACTACTGGAGGGCACCCTTGCGAAGCTTGGGGGCTTGCACCAGCGTAGGCTGTTGTTAGGAGGTCAGTGTAACTTCCTATGTTACCTTCGCTGATAGGACTGGGCCGTCATTATCCCAGACTATCTTCGGAAGGCCCCTGACTCCACTTTCTTGTATTTTGGTGTCAAGTCCTCATCACCTGGAGCGGAAATACTTGGAAGTTGTTTGACTGGCTGTATCTTTAGGGACTTTATAGTGAGTGCTCTTTGCTCCTTGTATATAGTTGGCTTTAGGTATTTTTGTCTAGTCACATTTGGACTTTGTGGTCTGAGTGACTTGCTTACCACTCTACCGATCTTGAAAGGCTTTTGGTCATTCTTTCGGAAGTTGTGGGGTTGCCTCCTCAAGGGCAAAGGTTTTGATTGCTTATCCATATTCTTTGAAGAGTTATTTCTATATTCCCACAAGGGAAAGGGTCTTTGGAACAGTTAGATATGGCTAATATTCCTGTGCAAACCAACCAAGGTGCCCTCCCAAAAGGGGATCCTTGTGCTTTTCCTTTCTTTGAAAACGTTGGTACTCCCTTGATGGCCACTTTGAATTTTCCTTGGTTGAATGTTGGACTACCCGTTTGGCTGTGGTCCCATCCGAATATTCCAAATGCTCTTGAAGCCTCTCAGTTGAATGCTTTATTTCAAGGGCATCACATGGGTGCTAATTGTTCATCTTCTTTCAAAGAGAAATCTGGGGTTCCTTCTTCTCCTCCTTCTTGTCACAAGAAATCTAAAAGGAGGAGAAAAAGGAAGTCAAAGAAGAAGAATAATTCTATCCTTTCATCTTCAACCTCTACAAGTCATGTTGGAGATGAGCCTTCAGCCACTGCTAGTCATGCTGGGGGCACAAGTCTAGTCACTGCAAGTCACACTAGCACTTCATCCTCAACATCTGCTAGTCATGTTGGAGATGAGTCTTCAGCCACTGCAAGTCATGCTGTGGGCAAAAGTCTAGTTACTGCAAGTCACACTAGCACTTCATCATCAACCTCTGCGAGTCATGTTGAAGATGAGCCTTCAGCCACTGCTAGTCATGCTGGGGGCACAAGTCTAGTCACTGCGAGTCACACTAGCACTTCATCATCAACCTCTGCGAGTCATGTTGAAGATAAGTCTTCAGCTGCTGCAAGTTATGCTGGGGGCACAAGTCTAGTCACTGCGAGTCATACTAGCAAAGAGTCAACGACCTCTACAAGTCATGTTCGGGACTCTCCGAAAACCACTGCTAGTCATGTTGGCAGAATGGACGTTGATAAGAAACCTGGACGTAGAAGTTTTAAACCTAAGTTCCCTTGTAAGATATGCAAGGGAGACCATCTTACTCATTTATGCCCTGGTATTCCAGAGGTTCAAAAGATATGGTCCGAGTCTGAAAGTACTTCTACTCCTAGACTTGATATGGTTTCTCATCAATCCCATCAACCATTGGTTGATAATGTGGTAGAGCCAGTGCAATCGCTGGCCGATTACACTCCTCTTTTGGGGGGTGAAGTGCCCAATAAAAGAGTCTGTTTGATCTCTAGTATAGAGTCTTCTAGTATAGGGGGAATTTCGGTTACTTCGAATGTTCCCCCTCCAAGTGCTAAGAGTGTTTCCTTTGATTGGGATAGCCTTGTTGAGCCTCGTCTTCCTTCCGCTGCACCTTTTCAAATAAAGGTCAGGGTTAATTCCACTAATGTCTATCGATGTATGGTGGATGAAGGATCCTCTACAAGTATTATATCCTCTTTGACTTGGAAAGCTTTGGGTTCCCCAAAGTTGTTGACAGCTCAGAGTCAGTTGTTAGCCTATGATAGAAGACCTGGTGAATCTATGGGTGTTCTTCCTCAAGTGCCTATCACTTTAGGTGGGAAGACTGTCTTAATCGATATGATGGTGGTTGATAGCCCTTTAGACTTTAATATGCTACTTGGGCGTGATTATGTCTATGCTATGAATGCTGTGGTGTCTTCACTCTTTCGAGTAATGTGCTTTCCTCATAACGGGAATATTGTCACTATTGATCAGCTTGCATCTGATAATCACCACCCTAATTCAACTTTACTGCAGAATACCCCTTGGTTTGTTCCAAGTGTTCAAGTAGACTCTACCCTGCCACGGGTCAATTATGTGGCAATGAATCCTCAATGTTCAATCGCTTCTGAGAAGGATCCTTTGACTTATTATTCTCCTTCTTGGGACTTGGTCCCGACAGTTGACCGAGAGATTCTTCCTATAGGGACATGGGACCCTTTAATTCCCTCTTTTGATCCTTGTAGTTCTCATGATTTCTTAGATCTTGCTTTGCCTTCACAGGAGGAACTCTTTGAAGCCATGAGTTATGACTACCAAAGGAGCCCTTGGCCTAAGCCCTGCAAGGGGTTTGTTCAGAAGAACTATTATGCGTAACCCGCAAGGCTGCGTGGTTCCCTGTACCATATTGTATATATGAGGTACGTATTTTCAAGTTTTGTATCCTATAACACAAAGATCTGATATGAAGTTTATATGTGGGATGTATTAACTTCGTGTCTAGTGTTCCTATTTATGTTTACAGAACTTGGAAGATTTCTCCTTTGGAAGTTTGTGGTTGGTCCGTTCTGACAGGTATTGGTTCTCGAAACTGGCATATAGGTTAGGTTTTTCCGCCTGCATTGTGCATTTATCAGTTTCCTTTCCCATTTTGCCTTAGGATCGACCCCACCAAGTTATGGTGCGGAACCTTTTCATTGCTTAGAAGTATCATGACTTGTGTGGTAGAGCCTACCTTATCATGGGTGCCCTAGTTAGTACCTTATTGTCGCTTGGCACTCATGCAGATTTTTGTCTTAGGTTCGGGAGTCCTTTGTAGTCTCGCCATGACTTATGCGAACAAGACTCATTCCTCTTTGCTTCTTCGCTTCGTTCTGGCCTTATACCCTAGAGGCTCCCTTGTGTTGAGTTGTACTACTGCATTGCATGTTGACCAATTGCACCTTTTGGCCTAGAGCCGGCTTCACTTGGACTCGTGTTTAAGCCAACTTTTGACCATGACATCTGCAAAATCAACCTTGCATACCTTTGACTTCTGCAGCTTGACATACCTTGACCCGTGGAAGGAACTTACCTTTGAGTGTCACCGACCAGTTTTCACCTCCCTGCATTGAGCATAGGAACGTTCCTTTCCCAGGAACTAGATCATCTGTTTCACTGACACTCGTTCTTTCCACTATACCATAGCATTCTTTTATTCTTTTTCCGGCTTAACAGAAAAAGACAAAAAAATTAAATATTCCAAAAAAGAGCGGGAACAGGGACATTATTCCCATTTATTGTTGGCAGCTAGAGTCAGTCGTGTCGCCCTTGAACAAAGCACTCAAAACAAAGTCTCCTCCGCATGGGTGGGATTTAGTTTGACTTAGGTATGCCATAACCTTGTTATTGAGTCAGTTCTCCCCCGATTGGTTATCTCTTCCAATCATATGGAGGGTTCGTTCGTGCCTCCTGCATGGCGAACTTATACAGAGTCATCATATGCTGCCACATAGTCACATTGAGTCATGCTTTTGTTCAAGGGAAGTTAGCCTGAGTTGGCCTCTCTGCGGTGTCTCTTGACTCATTTTTCAGTCGGCCATCCCTGGTTGTCAGTATCATGTCTATCATCACATCAGCTATATTGGTCCTTTACTCGTGCCGGTTTGAGAAGGTCCCCATTGACTTCTTGCTGGTGGGTCTTGTCCTTATCGACGACGACACCTTTCTCTGAGGACAGGCCTAGAGCCGCACCCTGGCCCTATTTTCATTATTGATAGGTCACCTTGTTCTCAGCATCGATCAGTATCATGGGTCTTTGACTGAGTGGTTTCCCTTGTGTTCGACATCAGCATACATTATCACACATTGGGATTCGTGCAGTACCTTGGTTTCCATTTGACCCTATTGGTGGATACCTCGCCTCTGTGTCAGCTTTCATTATTGGTTGGTTCAGAGGGTTTCTGCCGTGCGCTAGCCACATCTTGTGTACGCCGGAAACGTGCTTCGGTTGGGTTACTACATCTTTTTCGTCCGATTCCTTCCACATTATTTGCCTACGGGTTACACTCGCGCTAGATTGATGGAGGATGCCTTAATGCCTTCCTTCTAGTGGATCTTTCCCTATCGACTCTGAGTCATTGCTCTGGGGCAAAGATCTAGAGTCCATTTGGCAGTACCTTGGGGTTTGTAGTCATTAGTGGCAGATCCTTCGCTATCGACAGTGTGAAACCATCATTGTCTCCTGATCGATAGATTCTTACAGGTGTTCGACTTCAGCTCATCTATTCACACTTGTTAGATTATACTGGGTACCTTGACGCTCATTATCATTATCGGTGAGTAGTCTCGCGTTTGTTAACGGTATACATCAATGACCAGTAATCAAACGATTTCTCACATGGTCGACTTCAGATCAGTTATTCCCATGGTGTAGAAATGTACCACGGGGGTCGGTGAAGACCTCAGGTTGTATCAGCATTCATTGGTTCACTTGACAGTTGCTCCTGTTGCTGCTGGTTGATACCACTCCACCTTATATGTTGCAGTCAGTCATGGCGACATTCTATATGCTGGCACCTGAGTTTGCAGTGTAGTACCATCCTATTCCATCATGTTCAGTTGGTACCTTTTGGGATCAGTCTTTGATATCAGTGATCCGTTGCATCTTTCAGCATCATTGACAATCTTATATGTGATATTCAGACATGTACTTGCTCCTTATGATGAGATGATCCATTATGTATCTTCCAGTCATTTATACTTGTATACTTAGTGGATCCGCTTGTACTTGATATGCAGACATGCTTTACTTTTTCTGAGCATGGGTATGCCCGCCTCAGACAGTGTTTCTTTCTGATCTCCTTTTGGTGGCTTGGCAGGCTGAATTCTGGTGAAGTCCTCCTCGGTCTCTCGACAGACTTCCTTTCCATGTACTTACATAATATATTTCGACCATCATGTTCCCCTTCTGACCTCATATATTAGGGGGCATCTGTTATAGCTCCAAATCTCACTCTTATGGTTTGTGATGCTGCACTCATGGCCTAGGGCAACCCCTCCTTCCAGACCTGGTCCTAAAATTTAAAAAACAGTGTTTTATCCCTTATACGTGACATTGCCCTGAGTTAAACGCGTGTACATGCGGGTCTGTGTATACCCAACCCGCGTGTATGTATTAAAACACTTAAAAAAATAAATAATTCCTTATTTTCGGGCGGATATCGCGGGTTTTACCTGCTGATCACCTGTTAGTGCCCGTGGCCCAACTGTTCCCAACCAACTCCTAACTAAAAAACTACTTTGGAGATGGTATAAAAAGACATCAAAGGGAAGGCCTAAGGGGAGAGAAAAGAGAGAAAGATTATTATGCTGAGATTTTCCCCTTAGACCAGGTCTGAAGTCCTTGGTGCCTTCTGCACTTCCCCCATTTTGCATAGGAAATCCTTGTTTCCATGTGTATTGGTGATCATTCATCCTTTATATCACCATTGAGTAAGACTTGGAAGGAGCTCTTGTTGGAGGCTTGAGGCTGGAACGAATTCGGGAGGAAGCTTTGCTTGGAGCCTGCTGAAGGTGTTTCAGGTGAAATCTTTCTGTTATATGTACTTTACTTGCCTTTATATAAAGAAACACGTCTTGGTTCCCGAAACAATCTTTCTTTGTTCTTATGAGATTCTTGTTTTGAATTCTTATGCAAGTAGTTACTTAAAGATTTTTATAACTAACTTTATAGCATGAAGATGGTTTCCGTATAGGTATTTGTCTATGTACTATTGTGTTCTTTGATTTGTTTGTTTTACAAGTCAAAGGAGAAGAAGGGAACTCCAAGAAGGGTTTGGACCCTAAAGGCCTTCTCGAACGTAGGACCTTAGGTACGTACCCTCAACATTAGAATTTTCTTACAGTAAAGATAATGGTTGTGTGTGTGTTTCTTTGAATAAGCAATTTTCGGTCTGGTAGAGTCTTAACCCAAAGGACCCTAGGGGCACTTTCCCCTCAACCAATAATGCGCTCGTTTCACGATGTTTTAGTGTTAAAGGCTTGTTCTCGAAGGAATTTTGGGTACATCATAAGTGAATCCCCAGGTGCACTAGAGTGCCGAAATGGTTTTACAAATATCTTAAGGCGGATGGGTTATCAACTAGGACCTTGAGCAGAGTATGGTGCAGCTACAGGTTAGTACATGGGGCCTCAAGAAGATTAATGTCTTAGTATGGAACCCCACTCCTCTACACAGCAGAGGACCTCCATGATAAGCATTCACAGTGACCCACTCCCTATTCCACAGAAAAAGCCCCTCAAGAGGTTTAAGGCAGAATGGATAGAAACTGTCTCCTTAGTAGAGGAACACTTAATGACAGAGACAAGTTGTTGTTGAAAACACTGAGGGGGGTGAATCAGTGTTTTTTAGCAATTAGCACTTTTTAATATTCTTGAGAGCATTAGTTAATCTTCGGTTATTATTAGTGTTCTTCTTCATATGATCATAAACAATAATCAACAGTAGACAACATCATACAAAAATGAAGAAAAATAAAACAGAGGACACAAATACTTTTAGGTGGAAAACCCCCTCCGGGTAAAAAACCACCAAACACTTCTTTAGTAATTGTCTTCTCCCTGTTAAAATAAAATTGATTACATCAATATTTCATCTACAACTACGGGATGCGTCAACCCCCTAATTCACAGGGTATAACCTATAGGACGCTAACAGACCCTAATATCCTGTTGCAACCAAAAGGATGCCCCAACGCCCTGTAGATCAGGCCACAACCTGATGAGTGCCCCAATTCTCTCTTTAATAACTACTGTAAAAAAGTATGCTTTGTTGCCCTGCTAGTTTATCAGCCACAACTGAATGGATGCCACAATGCCCTATGAAAGCCAAAACTTGCCCTAGCATCACCCTATCACCCTAAAGTGTTCTCAAGCCACAACTTGAAGGTGACTCTAATCACCCAAAAGAGTCAGTAGATCACGCTTCACAATTTTCACACTAGATCCCATGTACTTTGAATCAGTGTAGAATAGATGTAAGGAAGATGTTGTATATCTGTCAAATCCTCGTAGCCACTAACCATTGCACAATCAAACTAATCATTGCACAATGCTGCACATTAAAGTCATTGATCAACTGCACATCATTGCCACTGCTCAACTGCGCATCCCTGTCACTGCACGGATAGATCACTGCATGTATGATCACTGGTTAACATCAAGAGCTCAAAACATTGGCTACCACTATACATCACGAATAAACAAGCATCAAGTCTCATATGTAGACAGTCTTACTTCACACTACTTCACTGTATCAAACTTCTTAGAATGTTGAAAACATCAAGCACTACTATAAAATTATGGCACAAACCAAGGTGCCTCAGGTTATCTCTATGACCTGTAACCAATTCTCTCAATCTTTGCCTTTCAAGAGAAACCAGCATACATGTAAACCATTCTGCTCAACTGATCAAATCCTGTTATCCATCTTTACATCAATATGTTATACAACTGAATGATAATGTCTTCAAGACCTGGTGCCCTGCAAGGTTACAATTGTGTGATTGTACACAAATTCCTAAGTCATACCTAAGGTCATCAATGGCATATGTCAATGTTTCTTAATCTATGAGTCAAGTCAATTATAGTCAAAGATACTTGTCAACTAGATTTAAATTCACTATTCCAAACCATGTGTGATAGTTAAGTCTTATTCAAATGTATTAATGTATTAACTCAAAGTCATGTTTAGGTATTACTATCATGTTTCACTACAGTCAAGGTCAGTCTTCATCGAATTTTCACTAAGTCAATCCTGTTTCACTTCATAATCAAGGTATCATTATGTTAAGCAACTATCAAAGTCATGTAATTATGTTAAGTCAAAGTTTATGTATCAATCTTGTTGTGGATTATCTTCTCACTGTATAAGAAATTACAGCCTCATTACTGCCACTATCTGAAGGTGAAATTTAATGTCATATATTGACAAGAGGACCTTTGACTAAGGTGTCTTTACATTTTTATCTTTGTCAATGATGAAGTAGGTGCCAATGCAATACTAACATACATCCAAAGGTCCAAAGAGAAAGGAATACTGATTGATGTGCAAATGAAAACCTATTCCAAACTTCATGTCTTTCTATGACAAACCTATGACCTTCCATTGTTTTGTAATTTTAGTGCAAAATCATGTCACAATTGTGTCATGTAAGGGCTATCGTCCACCTGCAAAAACAATTTACCCAATAGAATCCAAAAAAGCCGAAAGGAAAACATGTGATGAATGTACTAAAATAGTTTTGTGCCCTAATGAGGACTACTATTAATGCCCAGTCAAATCACTGAATTTCAAAAACAAAAATAATATGGATACTCCTTCAAGGATAAGTGAAACCATCACAATATACAAAAATTTTGCAATGCAAAACCCTACTGTAAATCAACCTTCATTTTTCTCCAATTTTGACCTTAAATTTAAGAAGTTGAGTGGTATTCGTGTCATGATTATTCAATTTAAAGACCGCACCTCCAGATGTAATAAAAACTAACCCAAGTAAATCCAAAACAAAAGAATATGCAATTCGCTGACCTGCAACAAGATTGTGCTTAATCATAAAAATACTTCATTGTCGTTTTGGAGATATTTTACTCTTAAACCTTCGCTCTTTTTGCAATACCCTTTAACAAGAATAAACCTTTAAAAACACCACTCAAACATGTGACAAACAAACCAAACTCACTGTGATTTCTTATTAAAAAAGAACACCACCCAAACATGTGACAAACAAGCCAAACTCACTAAGATTTCTTTGTTGGTTTCCTAAGGGGTCTAAATATCGTGCATTGAAGTTATTGCATTTGGAAGAGTGATTTAAATTTTAAAAGGGAGAGCGTACCTATGAAACACCTTGCCCAAAATATCCATATTAAGTAAAAGACAAGAGAAACAAGCCCTAGCCATCTTTTGAAATTTGTTATTCTACCTCAGGAATCCAAACTATTTTAGAGCATAAAGGCATAAGATATGTCGAACTATGATATGTGAGGTAAGGTATAATGTCTCTTTTTATAGACGTAGGTGTGGGATAAGAAGGGATTCATTTAAATGAATGTTGGTGACTAGGATAGGTTCCATAATGAATTAAATGATTAGAAATTAATTATTTCATGTGTTGTGTGTTAAGTAAGGAAAACCATGAACCTTGTGAGTGAGAAAGACTGTGAGTTTTATGAGTAAAACATATTATACTTTACAATATGACGGATACCTTTTATGAAAGAAACTAATTTAATACTCTTCCTAAGATTCCTTAAGGTGTGGTTAATTTATTTTATAAGTATTAGTTCCAGTCTTCGTAGCTTGTCAACAGGGATCAAAGTGGGCTCTTACTATGTCTGGTTTTTAGAGATGTTTTTCACGTGATCTTCAGTGAAAAATATGTCATAAGCATGTTCATCAGGATCATCTCGGATAGATATTTCCAACGGTATATCACACTCCTAAAACTGGCTCCCGAATCAGAAGATATGATAGAATGAATGATTGACACAAAGATCTCCCAATGTAGCAGTTCATGATCTTGAGGGAAAGGAGATGCACTTCTTGGTAATTGAGAACCTATTTCCAATTCGTGGCATAGGGAACTATACTTTGCTGACAATGATATTGCTAGTGAAAATTTTACAGCTTCCAATCTCATGGTTCTAGAGAGGAATTACTTGGAGATTTATAGGTATGAATCTTGGGGAGCTTCAACTATTCAAACATTTATGACTCAACAACAGTTTGTTCCAACAAGATTGGCATTGATGCAACTGGCTTATCGATAAATGGTGACATAGATGTTCATTCAGTCTTTGCTGTCATCATTACATACATCTCTTCCAAGCTTATCAACTCAAAGAATACTTGACATGTCAAACAAATGGAAAGCTTCCCGTTTGCTAGAGGGTCCCATAGATCTCCTCATTGGGGTCCTTTCTACAAGCAAGCACTTTGCAGAGCACATAGCTATGAGGAAGACATCGATGCAATATCAATTGATTGGATCATCAAAAGTTGTGGCCCATTCCTTTGTTGCCTTGAATGCAAGGAAGGAGGTCAATGTGAAGCTAAAGAATGAAGCAGATTTTTATGGAGATATTATTATTGTTCCATTTATGGACTGTTATGAACTTGTAGTGATGAAGACTATTACAATTTGTGAATATGGGGTTCCAAATATTTCTGAAAAATACATTATAAAATGTGATGGTGATACCTTCGTGAGAGTGGATACTGTATTGAAGGAAATCAAAGGAACTCCCCATGTACATGGATTGTGTGTGGGTAACCTTAATCTTTTCCACAGGCCACTCCATGTTGGGAAACAGGCTGTAACATATGAGGAATGGCAAGAAGAAGAGTACCCCACCTATGCAAATGGACCAGGATATATCATTTCAAATGACGTATCGAATTTTGTTGTATCTCAACATGCTAATCACACTTTGAGGCTTTTCAAGATGGAAGAATGTTATCATGGGGATGTGGGTTGAACAATTCAATTCTTCTTCATGTGTTCAATACTCTCTTGCCTTCTGTGGTATTCCATTAATAGAGGTGGTGTTAGAAATCTTGGTGGTGGTTGGTGAGCATATAACTTTTGATTCATTGCTCAATGATTGCCTACAAGTAGAAATACACCACATTATAGAAACATTTCAAATTCATATGCCTTGTTTTATTCATTTGTGTTGAAGGTGTAAATTTGTATGAAGCAAGTGTTTGGTGGCTTTTAAAAAAAAAACCGTGAGTGCTGCGTGTAGCCCTTTGGCGCTGTGTGTATAGCCATATTCCAAGAGTGCTGCACATAGCCCTTTGGCACTACGCATATAGCCATATTCCAAGAGTGCTAGGCATAGCCCTTTGGCGCTATGCGTAGGGCCATCCCCAAGGTTACATCATGGAGAGACACCCAGCATTGGAAAGCGATAGGGGTTGGACATCAAAATGCTAAATGTCAGTTTGAAGAAATTTGGGAAGTGGAAAATTGGTTTTTAATTGCCAGATGTTGAGTGTAGTGAAATTAAATGACCTAACTTTAGGTTTGGTTCTGAAATTGGACCTCTTTATATCTCATGTTATGATATTTATTCGAATCAGATGGATTTTAAAGTTTATCCAGCTCAACGCCCCTGCATCCACAACACACAAATCAAACATCAAGCCAAGACAATTTAAGAAGGTGGCATTGTGCGTAGCCCTTTGGTGTTGCGCGTAGAGCCTGTGTGTCAAAATGGGATTCACGCTTTGCCAATCATCATGTAGGGTTTTGCAGCATGTAATGGAAGGCAGACATAAGCATATTCCCTATAATGAATCCAACCCTAGGCATACGCACTAGAATTATCCAATTTTTTTTTGAATGACGCTTTCACTCAATGCACCTGCTGTTAATGGTTCTCAAAGAAGGAGAGGTTGAAATTGAGTTTACAGAAATCAGAGTGTCTAACTCAACAACCAGCAATGAAAACTATCATAGCGCCTGGTTATCACTTTACTTCTAACACTTCTGGGCTGCAAGATAAATGGTGATGATAAATAGGTAGTAATTTCACAAGTTCTATGGTAACCAGAGATCAATGTGAATGGCAGTGAAGTTGAAGAGTAGAAGCATAATTCCTTTGTGGAGGCTTGGCCACATGTGACCTCAGTGGTGACAATAGCTACTCGATGATGATAACTCCCTCTAATCGAGCACTTTGATGGATGTAAACATCGCTTGAGATTGAACCTGTTTCCTGCAAGTGATGAGCAATTCTTCATCCGTTTTTCCATCTCTCACTGCTCATCAAACACCAACCTTTTGATTGATGGTTACAACCACCCCATCCATAATGAACACATATTATAGATGGCAAGTGTCTCAGCCATAAAATTAGCAGCGTTGAGTTTTTGAGGGGGATAGATGGTAGCATTCAAATATTCCAACGGATAGGTGGCAGAGTTTGTGGGCTTGAAATCAATAGTTGTTAAAACCTTCCAGATTTCCAGCGATGACACCTTCAACAGTTCAAGCTCAAGATATTGTAGCAAATCTATTTTGATGAGATTTAATTAGATTACTTAGTTATAATTTAATTTATGTTATTTGACCGCAACGAATATTTTATTTTGATTTTTGTTTAATTATTTTGATTCCTATGTTTAGGAAATCATAATTAATATGTAATAGGGTATATATAGGGCGATTTTTGAAAATGTACAGGTTCAATTTTTGTAGCAGAGAGAGGTTGCTTGGGACTGTGTAAATTTTTTCTTGAATATTATTTTAATAAAGTAGTTTCTACCCTTTAGACCTGGGATCCATCATGGTGTTTACTGTCTAGTATGTTTTTCCTGTAATTCTCTTACATATTTTGTTTTTCTACCTTGATACAACATTATCTAAGAGATGTGTTAGGAATTCATCTATACATGATGCTCCTTTCATTATAATTTTTTTATTAAATGTAGTGGTTGTCTTTGCAGAATCCATCCTCTATTAGATGCTCTGCTGAGTAACCCTGTGTCTCTCTTTTGTCTAACGTTGTTACTGTAGATCCATCCCGTGTTTGATGCCTGCAAGGCAGTGGGCTTTCTCCCCTATTCTTCTCACATTTGCAATCTTTTATCTGGTTGAACATTGCACTTACTTTGCCCCAAGTTTGCTGACAGAAAATGGCATCGAATCCATAGCCCAATGGTCCTTTTTCTTACTGTTTTCAACCCAAAAACCTTTCAAACAAATCCCTGCACTCCATAGCTAGCCTAAGATTCAGTTATCACAGCCACATTTTGTTGGCAAAGAGATAGCCCTCTCTGGTCTAGTAGGGTTGGATGCCAGATCAAAAGTTTGGTCTGTGGTTACCTCAGACTTGCCTCTTCTCAGCCTTGAGTTTCATTATGAGTGCTAACAATAAGTACTATAAATTTGTTTGTTTATGCCCTAAGAAATTTGTACACTAACCCTCTTTGGTGTGTTTTGTAGGTGAGACATGAGTGTATTAAGTTAATGATTGATTTATTATATTTGGTTTTGAAGTTATGTAACTTATATGGGCTGAGATTATAGTGATAAACAATTTGATATGTTGATAAATGTATGAGGAGGTGTCATGTTACTTTCCCT
The DNA here is from genome assembly GCA_031772625.1 of Pinus tabuliformis. NCBI lineage: Eukaryota > Viridiplantae > Streptophyta > Pinopsida > Pinales > Pinaceae > Pinus > Pinus tabuliformis. Next base: position 1,932,648,098 of record CM062817.1, on the reverse strand, counting down.
TGGGATTTTAGCCTAGAAACTGCGGTTACTAACTTCAATTGTGAATATCTCTCAAAGAAGGAGGCCTATTGAGGTGTAGCACATATAAAATAAAACATATTTTCAAGGAGAATCTAATGACATAGATCTCTGACCTAAACTCAATGATTTGAACTAACCTAAAACCCTTAAAATATTCGGGGCACATCCTCAGTCCACGGAACACAAACCCTAGGACTTGTGTTTTTAGCCATCCAATGGTATAGCTGCCATCTTGATGTAATCTGAAAATTATTAAGAAGTGTTTATTAACAATTTGATATCAATGAATGGTGCTTTTGGTTAAATTCAAACCTAGTCAGCTCCATGGGTTGACATCAATGACAACACCATCCAACAATCTCCCCCTTTGTCATTGATGGAAACACACATACTCCTCGTGTGAGTAAAACTCCCCCTGCCTTCATTCTTCACCTCCTTCTTGGTATTTAAATATCCTTCTAAGGTTTTTCTCTCCCCCTTTGACATCAATGGCAAAGACTTACTCCCGCTAAGAATTTTCTTGCTTTCCAATATCTCTGCTACCATCAAAAATATCTCTCCATTTGTCCTTCCTAATTTTCATGGGTTAAGAATTGAGGATCCATAAAAAATTCTTTTCGAGTTTGAGGTATTGTTTGAAACATATGATTATCTACTTGATACTCAAAAATTGAAATTATTTCCCGCTACTCTAAAAGATGGATATCTTAAGTGGTTCATGGGATGATATGAAAAGATATTCCTAGAGAAACATAAAGAGTATTGCATACACCATGACATTAAGGATCAAGTCTTTAAGATGGTCTGAAAATAGGATGAAAACGTCGAAGATTTGGTGGAAACATTTATCTACAATCTCAATAGGGATAAATTACACAATTTAGATGAGGACAAATTAAAAACTCTCTTGCTAAAATAATATGGGATGAATGGATTGACCTTCTCAATTTAATGGAAAGGGCGATGTCTCTAAATTGTCATTCAAGAAATTTTTTGAGTTATGAAAACACATCTCAATAGGAAAATCAAAATATGGAAAGAATCCAAGAGATATAGTCATGTCAGGAGTAAATGAATCTACATCTAGAACAATAAGTAGAGAAGAACTAGGAAAGTTGCTTGATAATTTTAAAACTGATATCCTTGGAAATATTAGTTAACAACTGGATACTTTATGGATACAAAACAAGCAAAATGCTAAGAATGGTTTATTATTTATTTTTTGTTGTACTAGATGTAGGAAAAATCATGCTCTACAAGAATGTCCTCTTGAAATTGTTGAAATATGTATTATATATGCATAAAATCATGACACAAAGGAGTTCCCTTCAATACCTAGACTTAAGGTTGTTTTCCAAGAAGAAGTTGGAACATGTCAAGATGAATCACTTAACTATGTTGCTTCTAAGTGACCTTGGAAGCCTTGAAATATACATATGACACAAGATCACAACACATAATATCAATCATATCCACAACCATAAAGGAAATGGAATACACTTATGCCTTAGCAAACATGTACATGTCAACCTGAAAACCCATCTCGATCACAAGGTTGGAAAAATTATTATGGTAGGAATCCACAATATCCTCAATACAACCCTCAGTACTATTTTTCTCCCCAACCTCCACAACCTAATCAACCACAATTGCAACCCCAATTGACTGCAATTCAACCACTTCCCTTTCCATCCACTTCATTTCCTCAAACATCTAATCAAATACCTGTGTATTCACTCCCAAATTTGAATAATAAAACCCCTCAGCAACCCATATATAATGTTGAGGGTCCAGATTTTCAAGCTTGCATGATAACTCCTCTAGTTATAAATGATGTACACCTTAGATATGGACAACTCTTGAAAAATAAATCACCACCAATTGTCATCCAAGAATATAAGAAGGATAAATGTAACAACCCTAGTTAAAAATTCATGAAAAAAAATATAAGACCAGGGTCACAAGACGTGTATTCCAAGTTGAATGGTGGGAAAAACGTCCTAGTAGGTGTTCATTTTGTTTATCATGGCTAAATAAATTGGAAAAGGAAATGACAAAGGATTTGGAAAGGAAAGAGCATTATTTGGAATTTATTTATGAGAATAATGAAAATTGAAGAAAATAGAGGCCTCAATGATCAAAAGGCTTTGGAGGATTAGTTCATGGCCTTTATCAGTGTTGATCATTTTTTTATTTCAGTTTTTAACCTCTCATTCTATTCTCTCTCTCTCTCTCATACTCTTGGACACTTATAGTTTTCTTAGAGCACTCTTAGAGAAGTGTGGCATACTTGGGATTGGAGCAAGACTGAAAAATAAGAGAAGGAAAGTGAAAGAGGAGATTGGGATCAACAAATACAATGGGTTTTTCTTGAAGGTACCAAGTTGCATTTACGATTTCCTTGCTAGTTTTGGCATGCGTGGCACATGCCTATGGTTTTTTGGTCATGATATGTCATTGGCATGGAGGTTTTCCTGGATTGAAGGTGGCTTTGCCTAGCCTTTCCATTTCTTGGATAGCCATGGTGTTGTGGGTTTCTTTCCTTCTTTCTAGTTGGTTCTCATGTTCCTTATGGATGTGGCTTGAGTTACTAGTTCCTCGAAGCCTTGGTTGGACAAATGATCTAGAAGCCTTGGAACAACTTGGGTTGAGTTACTCGTCCTGGAAGCCTTCATTGGAAAAACACTCTAGAAGCCCTTGGTGGGTTGAATTACTAGTTCTAGAAGCCCTGGTTGGAAAAATGATCTAGAAGCCTAACAACAGTTGTGGGTTGAGTTACTAGTCTTGGAAGCCTTAGTTGGAACGAACATTCTAGAGCCCTAGATAGCTTGGGTAGAGACCGATTTGGTGATGGTTAGTGATGTTCGATTGTCATGTGGAATAATTGGTTGAGGGTTGAGCTAGTTTGGCCTCTGGAATCCATGGTTTGGTTTTATTTGGTTTATTTGATGAGAGCCCACATTCATGCTTGGAATATGGAACGAGGATGATTGGATGAAAGAAAGATTTGGTTCAACCCAGTCTATGGTCGGGTGGTATGTGGTAGTCCCTGAATTGGTTGGAATTGTCATATTTTAATAAGAGGTATTTTCTATTGTGATCTATGAGCATATGTATTTATTGTGATGATGACATTATGGTTGGGTTTCCATGGTTTATATGTTGGTTATTGTCAGTTTATACATTGGTTATATGGTGTATATTGTTTATGTCCCTTGAAATGTTTGATGAATATGTGATTGGTTATCAAATGAATGACCTAATAGATATTATTGAAGCTAATATGAGCGGCCATTAGAACTTCGTGATGATTCTCAAATAAGTACAAGACCCCTAAGTTCATATGTGTATTTATGACCTGTGGATTTAATGTTCATGATATGTTTGACAAAATGAATGTCATGGCTAGGCCTTGTTAGGTAAATTTCTTGTCTAAGACTTGTATGGAAGCATTTTTCCTTACGTCATTCATGGTTCTATAAAGTTTCAGTAAGTTCTGGGCAGAGTTCTGGATCATAGCCTGAAAAAGTGGCTTAAATCCTACAGTATCATATATAAAACTATGTGAAAAAGACTATAATCACTCCCTTGTAGGCATCATGCATGCGACTGGAATGTTTCCATCGAAATCAGGAAGTGTTGTGCCAGCACCTAGGAGATCAGGGCACTAAAAAAAAGAGGTTTAACTTAGGCTCTTGGCACCTGGAAGGGTGGTTTAGACCTTGGGGGTCCTATAGTGTTGGGACCGGGTCCTCTAAGGTAAATTTTGGGGCTAAAAGCCCAAGTTTTGAGGCTGAAAGCCCAAGCTTTTGTAAAGTGTAAAGTCTTTGCAATTTGTGGTCACGGAGCACGTACATGTAAAGTGTCATAAAGGGTTTTACCCTTCTTTTTATGTAAGATGTGTCATATTTAGAAGATCTATCCATGGTCCGTGGACCATGGGATTGTATTAAAAGGAGAGTCTTAGAAGAGTCTAAGGCAACTCAGTCTGGTCATTGATGATGAATGTAATGGGTAATTAGAAAAAGGAGTGAAGGGCATTAGAGTAGAAGAGAGGCTCTGCAGTTGTGTGCGCAAAGGCCTAGAGTAGAGTCTGCAGCTGTGTGCGCGGTCACCTATGGCTGAGTGCGTAGGGTAGTTTGAGTATGTAAGAAGATCTAAAGCATTAATAAATAAGATTACCCTAGAAATACCTGTGTTTTATCTATTTGCTTCTGTTATGAATGAATGCAATTATGTTATGATGAATATTGGGTTTATGATTTAATGTTATATTGATGAGTGTATTTGTATGTTTTACATTGTTATATGAACACAAGTAATAACATCTGCTTACACAAAGAATATCTTAATTGGCACTAAAGATATCAGACACTTAAACTGATCTGGGTAATAATAGACTTAGGAGTAATTACAGAGGTGCGTAAGTGGTTGATTCTCTTGTTTAGGGTCTGTGAAAGATAGTCATAGACCTTCGTGAAGGTTTAGAGGCTGGAAAGAGGAAGTTATATCGATAAGCCTTGAGGGCTTATTGATCTGTGTGAAGGTAGATAAAGGGTACAAAATGACATCATAACCATCTGTGGGTGGTGAAACTTGGTTCCAACATCCCCCCATACTGCTTTGGGTAAGACTTCAGTCCGTGCTCCACAGATTGATGCCGAAAGGGCTAGTAGTGTAGGGATTTGTTTGGCTAAAGATAACACTAAACCTGGGTCAGGGCCCACTAAGCCAACAAATGGTTTCATGGCCGAGACCAGGATCTACATAAAGAGATGTGTGATGTCACATCACTGGAATAAAACTAAGAAGGAAATTGAAGATTGGCTGGATAGGAAGATCCACGAATTTGCGACGCAGCAAAATAGGAACTTGCGATTGATGAAAGAATAGTGTTTGGGCAGGTATCTATACACAGAGATACACAAAATTTTCTTTTGTTCCTTCCTGTTCGAATTATACAAGTGGATCGCTAAATTGGCAGATAGCCAAGAAAGGTGGAGGCTTCATAGTTTGCTACTTTGGGCCCCAGAGTTAGTGTGGACATTGGAAGCTTATGAAGATAAGATCGCACGTGCTGTCAATCACTAGCTTGATTGTATCATAGGAGGATTTTTGACAGAGTTCGCAGTCGATACCTTGGTTAGCTACAGAGAAGAAGAGCAACACTTCTTCGAAGGAACATGAGGTAAGTATTTAAGGTCTTTGAATACTTCGATTAAAATGTTGTTTTTTGAAAAGCGGGTTATGCAATTACCTTGATGTTTGGAGCCTCCTCTGAGTGCCGATGAAGAAGCAACACAGGCTTCTCCACAAAGCGTAGTGCAGTTGATAAGGTGATGGTTCCTGTGAATACCCCATCCACCCAGACCCCTCCATCTTCACCTCCACCACATACACCTTCTCCCACACCGCCACCACCTCCGCCACCATTAACTGTGGCAAATTCAGTAAAATTTCTTGTTTTCAGAGCCTTGGGGAATGAGGACTTGGACCAATTTTGGTTCATCGCGAAGGCTGTGTGGGAGGCCCAAGGCATTATAGATGATCATATGAAGTAAGATACGTTGGTCACTTCTTTACAGGAATGTGCGCTAACATGGTACATTAAATACTACACTGATAACTCGATGGTTGTAATGGCGGATGTTAAGACTGCACTGAATAAGGAATTCAGTAGGCCCAAATCTAAAGAAAAATCGATCGTTGGATTCAAAGAAATCATGATGAAGCCTGGAAAGACACCCTAGGAGCTGGATCAGAGATTAAAGTGCAAGATCCATGAAGCTAACATGAATTTTACCGATGGGCAGCACTGTGAATGGTTTGTGGATTTGACCTTGCCACATCTAAGGGTTGCTTTATCACAACAAAAGATTGGGACGCAGGTGGAGGCCCTGGCGATTGCGATGAGATTGCACAAGACACCAATTCAAGATGTTGCTTTAGGAGTTGAGAAGATTCATGTGGAGTTGCAGAACATTTTCCTAGAATTGAAAAGTCTGAAGAAGGATAGAGTGGCTCAGCAAGAGGTGCGTGAAGAGGTTTGGTGTTTGAAGTGTAAGAGTCAAGAGCATGATAAATATCATTGCCCTGTCTTCATGAATTATGTTGCAAGAGGAGGGCCGATGCCTCTAAGACTAAAATCTTAAGCAGGTCTAAGTGTAGGAACCATATTGTGGTGTGCTATCTATCAGGTAGCTAGAAAACATGCGACAAATAATTGCCACTTGCTGTAGAAATTTGTATAGACACCACAACAACTCTTCTGCAACTTCTTCCAATCAGCAGGTCGCGACAAGTGAAATTTCCATAGTTATGAGTTAATTATGGAAAGAACGCCCACGTATCGAATGCAGACAGAAGCTTGGCCTCTAGATCAAGGTGCTAGGGGGCCACGAGGAGGATATCCGGGGCATAGACGAGGTCGAGGCAGTGGAGGAACTGCAATAGGTTGGGGGCATGTTATTTTATACAATTGTGGAGGTCCATGACACTATGCGTAAGAATGCATGAACCCAAAGCACCTATCGTGCTGATACTGCACTGAGTTTGACCACGCAACAGAAGACTTCCTAGTACTAATATCTAAGATGCACAAAAAGGGGACACAACCTCAATAGCCTATGCAGAACATGCATATGATGAGGGCTGAACCCTATGAAGAGGACCCCAATGTGAATATTGTGCTGCAAAGTGGAATGACAACTAGCGAAGATAAGGGAAAGTGGCTTGAAGAAGGTGAATGGTCCATAAAGCTCCAAAAAAGGAGGTTGGCTTTGATTTGGAGCATGCAAAAGAAACCTTCATGGAGGCAAAGAAAAGCTTCGTTGAGGCTTATACCTCAGGAAGTTAGGATAAGCATTCTAAAGAAATGTACCCATCCATGCTTGCTACATTTTTGGAGACCTGTATGAAGCTGCTACATGATAGCAAGGCCATAAAGGGATTATGGGAGTTGATCAACAAATGTGCTAGTAATGTTCCTGAGGGACCGCATGTGGTGAGGAAAATTGGTAAGCATAAGGCAAGAATAGGGTGTGAGATGAGGTTCATTGTGCAGATAGGAGAATATGAAATGGAACAAGTTATTCTGGATCTTGGTTCAGATGTGAATGTTTTTCCGAAGCAAACATGGGAGAGAATGGGGAGACCTGCAGTAGAGTGGTCTCCTATTCAATTGAGGATGGCGAATCAGCAAAATATCATCCCCATGGGAAGATTGCAGGTAGTGACAATCGGTATTGAAGGCGCGAGTGCATTGGCAGATTTCGAAGTAATAGAGATTGTCGATGACAACAATCCCTGCACTGAACTCTTGGGGATCGACTGGGCTATCGACATGAATGGGGTGATCAATTTGAAGAAGCAAATGGTTTCATTTGAAATAAAATCACTAAGCGTAGTCCACGATTACAGAAGGACAGTGCTATACTGAACCAGTCCACGATTACAAAAGTGACAATGATTTGGACTAGATTTATAAGATAACGACGCAAGATCAAGATTGGGTGAATCCAACATTAGATGGATGTATTGCATGGGACCATGAAAGCTCCTGCACATCAGATTAAGATGAGGAATTGGAACACTGGAAGAATAGATTACACGAAGTGTCAATGCTACATTGTAACATGATGACCAAATCGCTGCTTGCGTATTGTCGGAGGTAAGAAGTTTACATTACTATGATGGTTTAACTGACATTGATAAATTTTTGGGTGCTTTTAAAAGGGAGGTGCCATAGAAGCATTGCTTCCAAGCCTTGGACTTGGCACTGTGCTATGCTTGCAATATGGTGGGGTATGCATAAAGGCAATTTCGATGGATGGCGCGAATCTAGAAGACTAATGAAGGTGCAATTGACAGAGAAATATGATGGGAGGAGTGATCTGAACGATCAATTAGCCAAGTGGACCGATACTTATGAAGAAGAACTGCAATGAGAGTGGGTGCATCTGTTCTGTCACACCTTAGATGTTATACCTATGAATTGGTACTTGGAGATAGAGCTCCTTTAGGGCACAAACAAATGGGATATTTTGAGACAACCATTCTTAATGACATTCAAATTTGAATATGGATTTGAGTGCATTGATGAAGCGTTGTAGGAGGTCAAAGTAGTGATCTTCAGAATCTCATAGGATCCCTTGGACTTGATTCAACCAGATTGGATCACTCAGTTGCGCCATGCGCTGGAGTGCTACAATGTGACTACTGAAGAAGAAGAGGAGGATCCGAGGAACATTACTATCCCAGAAATAGAAGATCACCGCAAAGTGGAGGGGCCATAGATAGAGAATCTTGATATCACTCCACCACTGAAAACGAGACAAGTGAACGTTGGGACAGAGGTGGAGCCGAAGTTTACAAAGATAGAGGACTACTGGGATGATGCTATGGTGGATAAGGTTGTTGAATTGCTCTGCGAGTACTAGGATTTGTTCCCTACAAATTTTTCATACCTAAAAGGGATTATAGGTGATTTAGGAGTGATGAGGATAATGTTGAAACCAGATGCGAAGCCTATGAAGTAGAGGCCATATCACCTTAATCCTAAATATAAGGAAAGGGTTTGTTTAAAGTTGGATAAAATGTTAGCGGTAGGAATAATTGAACCAGCGGAGGAGTCTGACTGGGTAAGTCCTATGGTAGTTCAAGAAAAGAAGTAGAAGGATGAAATAAATATATGTGTAGATCTTAGGAATTTGAATGACACTTGTGTGCATGGTCCTTTTCTGACTCCATTCACCGATGAAGTTTTGGATAATGTGGGAGGACATGAAGCATATTCATTCATAGATGGGTTCTTTGGGTTCACGCGTAGTCATCTCGGTGTTCAATGACTTCATTCACAAGTTCCCGGATGTATAATTTGATGATTGAATGGTGTTTGGGCTGGTGAAGTGCCATGTAGCTAGTCTACGCTTGATGCTGGATACATGCCGGAGGTATCAGATCACGCTAAATTTGAAGAAATGTTTGTTATGTGTTCGCTTCGGAAGCTTGCTGGGTCATGTAGTATGCAGACAAGTATTAATGGTGGATCCAGCTAAGATCGCAATTATAATCAATTTGGAGGTGCCAAGAAGTGTCAAACAATTGTGCACAACACTGGGGCATACTGGTTATTACCAAAAGTTCATCAAGAGTTATGCCCATATTACCGTGCCGATGGGAAAGTTGTTGAAGAAGGATTCTACATTCTATTGGAATGAATAATGACAGCAGAGCTTGGATGTGTTAAAAGAAAATATGGTCACCGCACCGACCGTAGTATTCCCGGATTGGAAGAAGAAATTTCATGTGCATGTGGATGCCTTATGTATTGCATTGGGGGTATTATTGACACAGGTTGGTGAGGGAGATTTGGATCACCCTATTGTGTTTGTAAGCAAGAAGTTATCTAAGACTGAGAAGAATTATTTGATGACAGAGCGCAGGTGTTTGGCTATGGTGTATGTGCTCCAAAAGTTCAGACACTACTTGCTAGGTGGACACTTTAAGATGTATACAGACTATTCTGCATTAAAGTACCTTGTCAACAAGCCTATATTGGGGGGGGAAATGTGTAGGTGGCTGTTGTTGTTTCAGGAATATGATTTCAAAGTCATTGTGAAGCCATGGCAATTGAATGCAAGACCATATCATCTGCTATGCATTGAAACAGGGGATGAGCCTACCAATTTGGAGGAAGGATTGCTTGACGCACATCTCTTTGTGGTGCGCATAGTAGACAATCATTTTGTAGACATCATGCGCTTTCTGACTATAGGAACGGCTCCTGAAGAGTACACCATCCAACAAAAGAAGGAATTGGTGGTGCGCTCGACTGATTTTTCTCTTATTGCATGTCAATTGTATAAGATGGGAGTTGATGAGATATTGTGACGTTATGTGCCTGAGTTTGAATGAAGCAGCATCCTAGCCAAAGCTCATGGAGGGGTTGCGATGGGATGTTATGCAGGAAAAGAAATAGTGTAGAAGATCTTATGCATTGGGTTGTGGTGGCCAACACTGCATAAGGATTCCAAAGCTTATTGTAGGGCATGCGATGCATGTCAAAGGATGGTCAGACCATCACATAGGGATGAGATGCCTATGAATATGCAAGTGTCATTGCAACTATTTTAAAAATGGGCAATTGATTTTGTAGGACTGATTTAGCCTCTAGGAAGGAAGACGGGTGCGTGGTATATCATCACTGTGACTGAGTATTTGACTAAATGGACATAGCCACAACCTGTAAAGGATTGTGTTATACTCCTGTTAGAGCCTAGATTTGCCTCAAGCTGAAAAGGCAAGGTTCTAGGTCCACATCAAACCACGCTCATCCTCGTAGCTAGCCCTACGAGGACAAGAGAGGGCTCTCTCTGGGTCAATCTTAGCGAAAGATAATCGATGGGGCTTTAGATGACTAAAAAAAAAACTAATTTTAGGCTTGGTATGAAGTTCAAAGATTTGATTTGATTTTTTGGGGGCTTTTGTTGGAAAAAGGGAAAGGCAAATTTGGGTTCGGGGATGAGGCCTAGTTTTTGCTGAGTTCTGATTGGGGCAAGGAAGGCAATCATTTTGATGCTTTGGATTGAATGAATGGATGGATCAGACTAGTGCGGGAATAAGGAGGGCAAAAGGGTCTCAAGAGTCATCCTCAAACATATGAAAACATGTAAAATTAAACAAAATTTCAAGGCAGAGCACAACAGTCCAATGAATTCTACCTCAATCACTCATTTGTTTAATATCATAAGAAATGATAAGGGAAAATGATACACATAAACATCAGTGAACTTACAATTACTTAGAGAAAAACACCATCAAAATACAGAGCCAAATGGATCCCAACAAGTGCTGCAAAACCCTCGTCTTTCCTTAGCCAAAAATGCAGAAATGAAATGTACAATGGAGTGCTAAGCAATCCCAAGTATCCAACCCTGAAAATGACTCAGAAAATACATGATATAGACTAGCTCAACCCACTACCATACCTCTAGGGGTAGAGCTCATCATTCTAGGAGATGTTTGAACCAATTCTAAACAAGAAACTGAAATCTAGGCAATCAAACAACTTGCCCCTATATGCTAGGAAACTGATTCATTCATTTAATTTTAACTTTTTAGTGAATGAATCCTCTAGAACAAGTAAAACTGTGCCAATATTACATCATGGTTATCAAATTACATCATGAAAGATCAAGAGTAACATCAAAAAGCAAAACTGGTCAAAACTGGGTGAATTTCTGAGCTGTACAGTGAAAAAAAGGCAAAAATCCTCTATGCGCCGCGCCTGATTCTCTATGCATCATGCTACTTTGGAGCTGAATTTGAGGCAATTCCTAAAGTCCAAATTGAGCACAAGATAGCTTGTTGGAAAGCCCTGCCTGTCTACTTTCCAACCCAAGTTGAATTTCGGAATTTGGATGTCAAGTACCCCTCCAAAACGTCAATCTCCCAAGATTGCTTCCTGTGTGTCAAAAATAAGGGCAATGAGGTCATTTTTTGAGTATTTTTGGCCTCTTGAGGGCTCAAAACCTGCCCAAATTTCTTGGCCATGCACAAGCAACCATATTTTATCATGAAATGCAATTTTTTTTATATTTGGAGACCTCTAGCAAAAGCGAGCGCCATGTCGCGAGGCGCACATAGGGAGGCAAAACCTGTTTTTTAGTGAAAAAAATTTCAAAATGCCAAAAATTGCTCCAAATTTCTTGAAATTTAGTCTAGACCTTCTCTATCAAGTGTCATGCGGGGCTAAAGAGGCTTCAGCCAATATCTGAAGACGATCATGCTCCTTTTGCCTCTTTTTCTTCCTTATTGCCTTCTTTAATTTTGCCTTTAAATTCATTATTCGTGCCTTGCAAACTTTGTTCTATGCCATGTAGTGGAAAGCCATGTGTCCCAACAATGCTTTGTCCTTATCGGCCTTGTCCAGTAGTCTCTCTAAGTGGATGTTGACTCTCTTGATCCAAGACTCCCAATCAGCGTTGATCTCTTGCTCAAGTGAAGTAAACATCACCCTCCTTCTTTGGGCAGCTTGACGATTCTCCCTGATGTTTTGTAATTCCATCATCACCTGCTGATCTTCAAGCTGCTTATTCCTTTGCTCCAAGTATTTTATATTCCACTTAGCCCTCTCCAAGTTGAGGGACAAGGCTTTGATCTTTGTCTGCTGCTCCTGGATGATATCTCTAAGGTTGGCACTTTGCGGGCCCATATCTGTATCGTCATCCTGAATGAGAATGAAGTCAGTCTCTCATTCACTTGAATGCCCCTCATCCTGCATTGTCCTCCTACCTTTGTCCTATACCTGTGGTGGTGATGTCGGAAGGGAGGCCCCTTCCACACTAGGTGGAGATAACACTCGCTTTGATGCTGCAAACAACTGCCTGGTACCCTTCTGATAAGTAATGAAAACCGGTATAGTAGCAGTGTGTGGATCATGGCCTTCATGTTGATGAGAAGGTCCACCTGTCTCATGCCCAACCTCTGAAGGTCCCTGTGAAGCTCTGAAGAAGTCACGAGAGATGAAATCATCCCAAGTGATGCCCTGTAATCCAAGCTGATGAACCACTAAAATTTTGATGAGAGAAAAATGACAAGTACTGTTGAACTCTTGCTGAGGGGTCTTGTGCTGCACAATGGTGGTCATCCTCTCTATGTTTCGGCATATGAAATAAGGAATGTTCATCATCCGTACCTGGGTGAAATGCATGAGCAACCTGATGTGATAAGCATATAAACGAGAGAACCAGCCTTCACAACTGAAATACTTCATGATTAATTTCATTAGTGGAGCATATTCATCTTTAAGATATCGGAATGGAAACACTCTCTTGAGCTGCCTCAAGAAACCAGGTTTAATATATGGCTCATAATGTTGTCGATCAATCTTCTGCCTCTTGTTCCATGGTTCTCCAATGTTTGGTATGCTGGTTTCTAATGAAATGGAATCTGGTGTTAATGTGAAAGTGACACCAGCTAAAGTGGCCTGATCACCATGTAAATGCAGTACAAACAGACGAGCCAACGCATGATGAAATTGAACATTAGAAACCTTCTCACAAAACTTATAACATGACTGATGCTGAAAACAAGAGATGGCAAGAGGGCAGGCCTGTAATTCAGTAAGGGTGGTTGGTTCTTATCTGATATGTCTGCCACCTCTATGAGGCCTTCAGGGTGCATGTTCCTCCATGGGTGAGTCACTTTGAGTCTCCACTCCATAATCAGATGAATGACCGAATGACATAACTGCTGCTATACAAATTGCCTTAGAGAAATAGATGCTGGTGTATGAAACTGTGTTGGACTGCTCTTTAGTGATGTACTTAACCTCTGCCAAAAATGGGAAACAGTGAAACAAGGGACTGTTAGGAGAGAGGAAAATAGTGAGGGATTAGGGACTATTGGGACAGATTTTGTTAGGGAAATATAGGAGGGTTTGAGGGGTTTTAGATTTTAGAATTTGGGACAGAGAATTTGGGATAGGGGCTTAATGATTTTAGGGGGTAGGGAAACTTAGGAATGATGAAAATAAGGGGGAAATGGAATGGGGGGAATAAGGGAATGATGGAAAGAGGATAGACTTGATAGCAAGTAAATTGTTAAACCCTAGGTAGCAATCTTTATGTTGAGGATTTTTACATGGTAGGGTTTGATTATTTGTTTAGGCATTCACCACATCAATCATCATAATATAAACCTTAAACTTGGATGGATGAACAACAAAAGTGGAGCTCAACCTACTTGAAACCAAGAGAATGTATGCGGTTTTGGCAATTGGAGACTGTTCTGGAACTTTTCGGGCCGCTCAGCTGTATGCACCGTGCAAAATTCCCAACGCACCACACCTTCCCAGTGCACCACGCCCGTGTAAAAATGAACTGTGTGTTTGCTCCCAGTGCACCGCGCCTCCTGCTCAATGCGCCGCGCCGACAAGTTGCAGCGATTTTTTGCCCAATATCCTCACTTTCTCACCAAATCTTCTCAATCTTGTTTCTCCTTTGCAAATGGGCTTATGACATGAAGGAATAGCTTATAAACCAAGAGCTTTTGAAATCTTGGCTCATGAAACCCACTTTTATAATGTTTTATCAAATAACTTTTATTTCAACCTCTGTTTTTGGACCTTTTCACTTTTTAGCATGTTGATGAACTAAATGAGCTGAACTTTGTTTGTTTTTGTAGGTGTTGGAGCTTCTTAGGCTAAGGAAAGGAACCAGGGTGCAGGTGAAGGAATTTACAATGAAGAGAACAAAATTTACATGATTTTGTACAAATAAAGCTAAATACTCTGTTTTTTCCTCAGAACCTTGTTTTGAGGAAAAACACATTTTCGAACACTTGTTGATGAAATTTATTAATGTTGAAACATTCTCATGGCCTCCTGGCAATTTTTGAACACTCTGACACATATTTTTGACAAAAACCTAATAAACCCTAGACCTAAGTGACCATGAAAGCCTAAAGACAACTTATGCAATTTTCAAAATAAAAAGACTGTATATGTTTATTTTTAAAAATGAACACACACACATGAGCCAACAGGCAGCTAACATGAGGGGAATAAGTGAGAAGGCCCTTCCTTCAGACTATGGCATGCTCCTTAACGGAATGCAGATGAATGAACTGTATGAGACACCTAAAAAAAAATGAAATGCAATAAGAGAAATGATCTCTGATGGAGGGATGTAAAGACCGACTCTAACATTGGCTCCAATGGGGATGGTAGCTCCTGGGAGGTGCCAAGAACGGTAGATCTCTGGGAGAGATAGATAGTGCCTTCGTCCATTGGGCTATGGAGTCCATTATTTTGACAAATTAGCACAAGACTCTTAACTTATTTATTGACTGAAACTTGACTCAAACGACTCATTTATGAAACTAAAATGACTAAAAAACTGACTTGACAAACTGAACCCAAAACTGAAATCTTTCTTTAGAATTATAGCCTTCATTTTGGGCCCGAGACTGAAGAAAAGACCATAGCACACACTTGCAATGAAATTGAAATAAAATGGTATTTACAGTGACAATTTAAACAACAGAAACAACTCAGAAATGATACCGCTTGACTAGCCGACCATTAACTGGCCCTGCTGGACAATCTTCCATGTTCTTCTCCTTCAGAAGAAAAGCATTCTGACCCCGATACACAACAATTTTGAAGGGACCTTTCTAGAGATTCTCGAACTTACTGTGCTTACCCTTTTCCTCATTCCTTGCATCCGACTTCAACACCACATCATCCAACTGAAATTTGTCCGCCTTTGCTTTTCTGTCATAAATTTTCTTAATTCTCTCCTGCAACTTGAACATGTTTTGAAAAACTTCTTCCCATGTCTGCTGCAAATGGATCATTTGATTTAGTCTTCTCTTCATTGGATCATCTTCACTACCAGCCTCCTAAAGAAGTTTGACTACCAGAGCTGCGAGAGATGTAGGAAACACTGTATAAACTCCATAAACTAGCTCAAAGGGGGACATACCAATGGATTTCTTTGACTCACTCGATCTGCCCAAAGTGCATTGACCAACTTCTTATGCCAACTCTTTTTATTTATTTCCAACAACATTTTAATGATGTTAACCAAAGATTTGTTGGGAGACTCCGCCAATCCATTTCCTTGTGGATGATAAGCGGTTGAGTGCCCCAAAGTAATGTGATATTTATGACAAAACTCAACCATCCTTTTTGATTTGAAAGTTGTTGCGTTATCAGTGATTAACTTATTCGGGCAACCAAAACGAGACAAAATATTATTCTCAAGGAATGAAATTATTACCACATCTGTAGCTTGTCTGGTGGGAATTGCTTCGATCCACTTTGTGAAATAATCTGTCGCTGTGAGGATCCATCTATACTGACCTGAAGAAGCAGGATGAATTTCACCAATGAAATCCAACCCCCACTACTGAAAAGGGGCACTCCCCTCAATGGGCTTAAGCGGCAAAGGCTGTAATTTCTGCCTTCCTTCAAAAATTTGACAGTTATGACAGCTCTTGACAGCCTTATATACATCATCAAACAATGTCAGTCAATAGTATCTGGCTCTCAGAATTTTATTTGCTGTTGTTTTCCAAAAAAGTTGACCGCCACGATCTCCTTTATGGAAATCCTCCATGACCTACTTCGCTTCTTCTTCTACCAAACAATTCAACATAACACCACCAGGATCTTTCCGATAAAGTGCAGAATTCAAAATACAAAACTTAGAAGCCTTTAACTTGAGAGTTCTACCTTTGTTTCTAGCCATACCTGGTGGTGGGGACAAATTCTGAAGCACATATATGATATCTGAATACCACGGAGAAAGAACAAATATTTCAGATACCTGCAGTGATGAACTTTCCTCATTCTCATTGGACATAGCAGGAATCAGATTTATGTCTAAGACATGCAAATTTGATTTAGCCATTAACTTTGCCAATCCCTGTCCCTTAACAAGCTTTGTGGGCTTTATCTCCACATCATACTCTATCAAAGCTACAATCCACTTGCCTCGTCCTCCTTCTGGATCTGTTTGTACCAAAATATCTTTGACAACAGCACTAGGAACGTAAGCCAAAATATGGGAATGTAGAATATATACCCAAAAATCTTTCAATGCTTTTACAAGTGCAAGGGCTTGCTTTTCAATGATGTTGTACTTCAAGGCTGCATCTCTTATAGTTCAGCTGAAGAAAGCAATTGGTCTTTCGTGCTCATATTTTTTCTGCATTAATATAGCTGCCATAGTATGCTCTGAAGCAAATGAAAACAGTATAAAATCCTGAGTATAATCCGGGCTGATTAGAACCGGAGTTGAAGAAAGAGCCCATTTAACTAGATTGAAAGATTTTATAGCCTCTTCGGTCCACTTCACTTGGCTATCCTTCTTAAGCATGTTTGTAATCTCTCTTAGATGTTCAGCAAGATTAGGCACAAAGCAGCGTAAATAATTCATCTTACCATTAAAAGATTGAATCTCCTTCTTGTTCTGGGGAAGGTCAATTTGCTGAATCGCTTCGACACATGCTGGATCAATACGAATGCCATATTTTGAGATAATGTGTCCAAGTAGTTTTCCCTCATCCATGGCAAACAAGCTCTTCTTCGGATTTAGTGACACACCATATTTTCTGCACTTTTGAAAGACAATTTTCAAATGATACATGTGTTCTTCATCTGAATTAGAAAACACCATCAAATCATCAAGGTACACAACCAAGAAGACATCGTTCTCATTTGCGAAAGCCATATCCACTACCCGCTAAAATGTGGCACCTGCGTTCTTCAAACCGAAAGGCATTTTAGCATAATGAAAAGTCCCCCACGGAGTGGTGAACGCTATTTTGTCTTGGTCATCTTCATGGACCAAAGTTTGGTTATATCCAGAATAACCATCGAGTAGTGACATATGAGATGCTCCAACTACTCGCTGAAGTATGTGATCCATTTT
Source organism: Pinus tabuliformis (assembly GCA_031772625.1). NCBI lineage: Eukaryota > Viridiplantae > Streptophyta > Pinopsida > Pinales > Pinaceae > Pinus > Pinus tabuliformis. Next base: position 1,932,630,636 of record CM062817.1, on the reverse strand, counting down.
TGGCAACAGATAATTATCCTTCAACAAAACTTTGTTGAGATTCCTAAAATCAAAGGGGGACATACCAATGGATTTATTTGACCTGTCTTCTTTCGTATGGGCACCAAATTAGAGATCCAATCAGAAAATATGATGGGAACGATGATTCATGATTTGTACAACCTGTTTAGCTACTTCTCAATTGATGGCAGCAGTTTTGGATTTAGCCTTCTCAAATTCTGTCTGAAAGGTTTCTGATTAGGCTTAATAGGAATAGTGTGTTGAATTATACTAGTATCATATGTCTTCAAGTCGAAATAGTCCCAAGCAAACACATCAGCAAAAGATGACAACAAACTGATATATGTGGCCTTTACCTTTTGTGGCAATTCTTTGGACAACTTTACCATCTTCGGATGTTCAGTTGTTCCAATATTCACCTCTTCAACTCCCTTCTCTGTTGGCTGCAATGTTGGTTTGCGGGCTACGTCATCATGATCAAAGAGTTCTTATAAAGGTATCAAGCCTTTAGGAATAATATTATCCTTAAGCTGCAACACTTCCATTTGATTGATCTGCACATCATCTTTTCCATCATCATGTTCTACATCAATTGAGGTATCTTTAAACTTACCTTTGTTTTGCAAAAAATCGTCAATATCCTCGTCATCTTGGAAAACTTGCCAATATCTCTGATTGTCCAGGACAGTTGGACGATGTTTCACATGGATTTCGAATTTATTACTTGAGTTCATATGAATCTTCAAATTACTTGCTGCCTTAGTAAGTGCATCTGCAATACTATTTTGAATACGAGGCACACACGTCAAGGTATAATATGAAAACAGCTTCAGGATATCTAGAACATCATTTCGGTATGCCCGCATCTGAGGATGCTTTGCTTGATATTCACCTTTAACTTGCTTAATCACCAATCCGAAGTCGCCATATACAGCAATCCTCTTAGCATTTAGCTTTCTTAGAATTTTTAGGCCAACAATCAAAGCTTCATACTCAGCCTCATTGTTTGAACAATCAAAAGCAAGCTTGTAAGAACATACCTGCACATTACTAGGCACTTTGTTCGGAGCAGAAAAAGGACTGCGTACCCAAATACCAATTCCAACACCATCATTTCCCACTACTCCATCGAAATCCATTGTCCACAAACCATCTTCCTCTTCTTCTAAGTGTTGAAACTCTGTTTGCTGTATTTTTTCTGCTTGCTGTCCATTATCTCTATTTGATTGCTTAATAGTATTTTCCTGCTCTTGTCCTTCTTTCTTCAAAACTTCTTTGAAATTCTCTTCAATTTCTGAAATATCATCTGCTACAACTAACTGACTATCAATATCATTGAAACTATCTGAATATAAAACAAATGACTCTAAATTTGTACGCACATAATTAATCGGATGATTAATTAGTTTCTCCTTGCTTGTAATCATGTATTTCATTTTTTGTTCCTGATAAAGTTTTCTCATTTGGCCAAACATAGGAATCATTGCATAGGAGAAATCTAGTTGTAATGTACCTTGCAATTTGGCTCCCCAGGACCTGGAAAGAAGCATACCAAACCTGGGAGGAATGTCTACCACAACAACATCCATCAAGACATTCTTCGTTGGAATTTGATCCAAACTTACAACCAAGTCTTTAATGAGCCCAATACATCTCACCCTGCTAGAATCAAATGAATAAATATCATGGTATTTCCTAGTGATGTCCAAACCTAACTTCTCCATAATAGCCTTCGGCATAAGATTGTGGGAAGCACCGAATCAAACATAGCATTATGCAACACAAACTCATGCAATCTCAGACTGATATGAAAAGGAGGCACATCGTTGTTTAGAGACTCACCATTTAATGTTGGTCCAAAAATCAGTTCAGGTTGATCATCTTCCACACTCACCATATCAGACATTGGGTCAAAATTCAAAATTTTAGAGACTTGACCTCTATAACTGTTGTTCCTCATTAGTTCAGTCAAGGGAATGGATACCTTCAATTTAGAAATTTTATTTTCTAAACTAAAAGCGGAAGTCTTTTCTACCTCTTTGGCTGGAACATCTTTCCTTTTAGCTTTATCTTTTGATAGAATGGGTTGCTTTACTCTTTCATTTGCTGGTGGAGACTTGCTAGGAGTAGGATCAGCAATTTCCTTTCCTTTATTTGGTACAACAGGTGGCTCATTCTTAGATGCTAGAACTTCTTTTCTCTTCTGGATTGGATTGATGGGGACATTTCTGTTTCTAAGTGAATACTGATGTTGTTGGGCGGACAAAGCATGCATATAACCTCTCTGATACTCATCCGACTCTTCTTCAAGAGTTGTGTCATTCGCCAAGATAAAATATGCATCCTTGTGTACAACTGAATTTTCTGCATAATCATCATCTTCAGTGATAAAGGTGGGCATATCATCAGGAGTAAAGAAGTGATTTTCTTCCCCTATTACATTGTCTTCATCATCAGGTTCGAGACCAACAAAGTTCTGCTGAAGAGGTGTCTTTACTTGCTGCTGTTGTGATGCCGGTTCTTGTGCTCACTGCTCACACTGTTTGATCCTGAATTGAGGTTGTTGCTGGCCATGAAAATTAGGATTCTGAATCTGTGGTTCAGGCTTATCAAGTGTTAGCCATTCAATCATCTTTTCTACCTTATGGAGCACTTGGTCTGAGGTAGAAGCTTCCTCCTTTATTGAGACTCTATTCTCAACGTTCAATCTAGCTCTCTTGTCATTCAAATTTGCCTCAACACTAACGCCAATTTTTTGCATTTCTTCTAAGGTAGCTGGATCTCTCTCTCTTAATTGATAAGCCATGTACGGATCAAAACCATCCGGGAACTTAAGCAAAGCTGACTTTCTAGATGGCCTTAAATCATCAGGAATTGCATTATAAATCGCATTGAATCTAATACAATAGTCTTGCACGGACTCACCGACATTCTGCTTGATCTTGGTATATTCAGAAGTGATTTGAACAGGATCTTTCCTTACTTCCCAGCGATCCAGGAACTGTCTTTGAAGCTCTTCTAATGTGGGAATACTTCTAGCTGCCAAAGCTCTGAACCATTTTCTTACCTCACCACCGAAAGTCTGCATGAATAGTCTCATGGTCACATTTTCTGCATCAATCTCTTGAAGATCGAAGAAATCCGTCATTCTGTTGACATGTTGCTGAGCTATGGTACCATGAGGAGTGCCATCAAACAAAGGGATTTTGCTCTGATAATCTGCGGGCATGTCATCCAAAACTTGAGGCAGCGCGAGAGGTGCAAAACGAGCAGCCATTGCTATTGGTGGATTTGCAATCGGTCTTAGTGAAGTTGGGGGAGTGGGTACAACTTATGTGTGAGGTGTATGAGGAGGTGTGTGTGGAGGTGAAACAATCTTGGGTATTTTAGGAGTAGAAGGAGTAGACGGAGGCGATACGACTACAGATTTTTGATCAAAAATAGTAGGCTGCGGGGGAAGGGTGGGAATGAAGGGAGGTTCGATGGGAATTCTTGAACTAGATGCAATTGCGGATGACCCAAGGGTTGCAGAAGCAGTCTTTAAGAAATCAGAAATATTAGAGGTCATAATTGAAGTCTGGAGCTAGTTCAAAATTTAATCATCAATGGATTTATCAACCCTTTCAGTTTCAAGATTTCGAACAAACTCAGGATTTAAGACAGTGGAAGCGACAACGCTTTCAGATTTGGTTTCAAACAAAGGAAACTCAAACTGATCATCAAATTCTTGATCCTCAAGATACTCAAAATCAACAGGACACGACTGAGCTTTGAACACGATAATGATAGAACTTACTTGGTGAACAATTCTTGGAATAAGGTTAGGATTTTCGTAAACAGGAGGGGGATCAGGATCTGTATTTGCTCTGGTATGTCTTCTGGAAGCCAGTGTGTTATTATTTCAAGAAATCAAAGGGACATAAACAACTTGTTTAGCCTATCAAATTCTAAAATTATCATCCAAAAGCTTAGATTCTCAGATATACTGGAGTGATCTGTAAGTTATATACTCCGTTTATAAGACTATACTAGAGATTGATTGAAGTAGCGTTTATCTACTTGCGCTAATGCAAAGAAAAAGTGTTTCAAAGGCTATCTGGCTAATCTTCAGGCTCCGTATGTAGTTTATAAAACAAAGAATACCAACAAACAAATAATTTAAGTTCCCCATTATGGTCGTCACTATGTTAGATCCTAGATTTGCCTCAGGCTAAAAAGGCAAGGTTCTAGGTCCACATCAAACCACACTCAGCCTCGTAGCTAGCCCTACGAGGACAGGAGAGGGCTCTCTCTGGGTCAATCTCAACGAAAGATAATCGATGGGGCTTGAGATGACTGAAATACAAACTAATTTTAGGCTAGGTATGAAGTGAAAATATTTGATTTGATTTTTTGGGGGTTTTCTTGGAAAAATGGAAAGGAAAATTTGGGTCCGGGGATGAGGCCTAGTTTTTGCAGAGTTCTGATTGGGGAAAGGAAGGCAATCATTTTGATGCTTTGGATTGAATGAATGGATGGATCAGACTGGTGAGGGTCTAAGGAGGGCAAGAGGGTCTCAAGAGTCCTCCTCAAATAGATGAAAACATGTAAAATTAAACAAAATTTCAAGGCAGAGCACAACAGTCCAATGGATTCTACCTCAATCACTCATTTGTTTAGTTTCAGAAGAAAAGAGAAGGGAAAATGATACACATAAACATCAGTGAAATTAAAATTACTTAGAGAAAAACACCATCACAACATAAAGCCACATGGATCCCAATAAGTGCTGCAAAACCCTGGTCTTTCCTTAGCGAAAAATGCAGAAATAAAATGTACAATGGAGTGCCAAGCAATCCCAAGTATCCAACCCTGAAAATGACTCAGAAAATACATGATATAGACTAGCGCAACCCACTCCCATGCCTCTAGGGTTCGAGCTCATCATTCTAGGAGCTGTTTGAACCAATTCTAAATAAGGGACTGAAATCTAGGCAATTAAACAACTTGCCCCTATATGCTAGGAAACTGATTCATTCATTTAATTTTCACTTTTTAGTGAATGAATCCTCTAGAACAAGTAAAAATGTGCCAATATTACATCATGGTTATCAAATTACATCATGAAAGATCAAGAGTAACATCAAAAATTAAAACTGGTCAAAACTGGGCGAATTTCTGAGCTGTACAGTGAAAAAAAGGCAAAAATCCTCTATGCGCCACGCCTGATTCTCTATGCATCGCGCCACTTTGGAGCTGCATTTGAGGCACTTAATCAAGTCCAAATTAAACCCAAGATAGCTTGTTAGAAATCCCTACCTATCTACTTTCTAACCTAAGTGGCGATTCTGAATTTGGATGTCATTTGCCTCTCCGAAAATTCAATCTCCCAAGACTGCTTCCTGTGTGTCAAAATAAGGGCAGTGAGGTCATTTTTAAAGTGTTTTTGGCCTCTTGAGGGCTCAAAACCTGCCCAAATTTCTTGGCCACACACAATAAACCATAATTTATCATGAAAAATCTATAAATGCAAATTTTTTTAGCTTTGGATCCCTCTAGCAAAAGTGAGCGCCACGGGGCGCGGTGCATAGGGAGGCAAAACCTGTTTTTTAGTGCAAAAAATTTCAAAATGCCAAAAGTTGCTCCAAATTTCTTGAAATTTGGGCTGGACCTTCTCTATCAAGTGTCATGCTGGGCTAAAGAGGCTTCAACCAATATCTGAAGATGATCATGCTCCTTTTGCCTCTTTTCCTTCCTTATTGCCTTCTTTAATTTTGCCTTTAGATTCCTTATTCGTGCCTTGCAAACTTTGTTCCGTGCCATGTAGTGGAAAGCCATGTGTCTCAACAATGCTTTGTCCTTATCGGCCTTGTCCAGTAGTCTCTATAAGTGGATGTTGACTCTCTCAAGCCAAGACTCCTGATTAGCATTGATCTCTTGCTCAAGTGAAGTAAACTCCACCCTCCTCCTTTGGGCAGCTTGACGATTCTCCCTGATGTTTTGTAATTCCATCATCACCTACTGTTCTTCAAGCTACTTATTCCTTTGCTCCAAGTATTTTATTTTCCACTTAGCCCTCTCCATGTTGAGGGACAAGGCTTTGATCTCTGTCTGCTACTCCTGGATGATATCTCTAAGGTTGGCACTTTGCGGGCCCATATCTATATCATCATCCTAAATGAGAATGAAGTCGGTCTCTCGTTCACCTGAAGGCCCCTCATCCTGCATTGGCCTCCTCCCTTTGTCTTGTACCTATGGTGCTGATGTCGGAAGAGAGGCCCCTTCCACACCAGGTGGAGATAAAACTCGCTTTGCTGTCGCAAACAACTTTCTGGTACCCTTCTGATAAGTAATGAAAACCGATATATTAGCAGTGTGTGGATCATGGCCTTCATGCTGATGAGAAGGTCCACCTGTCTCATGCCCACCCTCTGAAGGTCCCTGTGAAGCTCTGAAGAAGTCACGAGAGATGAAATCATCCTAAGTGATGCCCTGTAATCCAAGCTGATGAACCACCAAAATTTTGATGAGAGAAAAATGACAAATACTGTTGAATTGTTGCTGAGGGGTCTTGTGTTGCACAAGGGTGGTCATCCTCTCTATGTTTTAGCATATGAAATAAGGAATGTTCATCACCTGTACCCGGGTGAAATGCATGAGCAACCTGATGTGATAAGCATATAAATGAGAGAACCGGTCTTCACAACTGAAATACTTCATGACTAATTTCATTAGTGGAGCATATTCATCTCTAAGATATTGAAATGGAAACATTCTCTTGAGCTGCCTCAAGAAACCGGGTTTAATATATGGCTCATAATACTGCCGGTCAATCTTCTACCTCTTGTTCCATGGTTCTCCAATGTTTGGTATGCCGGTTGCTAATGAAATCGAATCTTGTGTTTGTGTGAAAGTGACACCAGCTAAAGTGGCCTGATCACCATGTAAATGCAGTACAAACAGATGAGCCAACTCATGATGAAATTAAACATTAGCAACCTTCTCACAAAACTCATAACATGACTGATGCTGAAAACAAGAGATGGCAAGAGGGCAGGCCTGTAATTCAGTAAGGGTGGTTGGTTCTTCTCTGATATGTCTGCCACCTCTATGAGGCCTCCGGGGTACATGTTCCTCCATGGGTGAGTCACTTTGAGTCTCCACTCCATAATCAGATGAATGACTGGATGACATAACTACTGCTATATAAACTGCCTTAGAGAAATAGATGTTGGTGTATGAAACTGTGTTGGACTACTCTCTAGTGATGTGCTTAACCTCTGCCACCAAGGGGAAATAGTGAAACAAGGGACTGTTAGGAGAGAGGAAAATAGTGAGGGATTAGGGTCTATTGGGACAAATTTTGTTAGGGAAAGATAGGAGGGTTTGAGGGGTTTTAGATTTGAGAATTTGGGACGGAGAATTTGGGATAGTGGCTTAATGATTTTACGGGGTAGGGAAACTTAGGAATGTGAAGATAAGGGAGAAATATAATGGGGGGAATAAGGGAATGATGGAAAGAGGATAGACTTGATAGCAAGTAAATTGTTAAACCCTAAGCAACAATCTTCACATTGAGGATTTTGACATGGTAGGGTTTGATTATTTGTTTAGGAATTCACCACATCAATCATCATAATATAAACCTTAAACTTGGATGGATGAACAAAAGAAGTGGAGCTCAACCTACTTGAAACCAAGAGAATGTATGCGGTTTTGGCAATTGGAGACTGTTCTGGAACTTTTCGGGCCGCTCAACTGTATGCACTGTGAAAAACACCCAATGCACCGTGCCTTCCCATTGCGTTGCACCCGTGTAAAAATGAACTACGCGTTTGCTCCTAGTGCACTGCGCATCCCCAGTGCGCCGCGCCTCCTGCTCAATGCGCTGTGCCGACAAGTTGCAGCGATGTTTTGCCCAATATCCTCACTTTCCCACCAAATCTTCTCAATCTTGTTTCTCCTTTGAAAATGGGCTTGTGACATGAAGGAATAGCTTATAAACCAAGAGCTTTTGAAATCTTGGCTCATGAAACTCACTTTTATAATGCTTTATCAAATAACTTTTATTTCAACCTCTGTTTTTGGACCTTTTCACTTTTTAGCATGTTGATGAACTAAATGAGCTGAACTTTGTTTTTTTTTGTAGGTGTTGGAGCTTCTTAGGCTAAAGAAAGGAACCAGGGTGCAGGTGAAGGAATTTACAATGAAGAGAACAAAGTTTACATGATTTTGTACAAATAAAGCTAAATACTCTGTTTTTTCCTCAAAACCCTGTTTTGAGGAAAAACACATTTCCGAACACTTGTTGATGAAATTTATTGATGTTGAAACATCCTTAGGGCCTGCTGGAAATTTTTGAACACTCTGACACATGTTTTTGACAAAACCCTAATAAACCCTAGACCTAAGTGACCATGAAAGCCTAAAGACAACTTATGCAGTTTTCAGAATAAAATGACTGTATATGTTTATTTTTAAAAATGAACACACACACATGAGCCAAAAGGCAGCTAACATGAGGGGAATATGTGATAAGGCCCTTCTGTCAGACCGTGTCATGCTCCCTAATGGAATGCAGATGAATGAACTGTATGAGACACCTAAAAAAATGAAATGCAATAAGGGAAATGATCTCTGACAGAGGGATGTAAAGACCAACTCTAACAACTCCTATAGTAATAGGTGTCATATTTCATGATTGACTGATTGAGCTCTGTAATATGTTCATCCTTTCCTTGCTATAAAGGTTTCCATATTATCAGAAAATAAAAAAAATAAAAAAATGTAAGGAGGGTATACCCTAAAAGAAAAATCAAAGGGTGAAAAATATAAATGGTCAAAAGAAAAGAAAAAAGGAGAAGAAATGAACCCCAAACAAAAATATACCAGGAAAGTGTGCAAGTCCAAATGCCACTACTATTTCATTTTCTGTAAATAAAGCATTGTGTGTAGCTTGTTAAATTTTTCCACAATTTATGAATGGCCAAACAGCTTAATCTTGGCCAGTTCATGTTTGAATTTCATGTTTTAGAGATAGAGAATAAAGATCTGTCAAAAATGTTTAATCTTGGTAGATAAGTAGATAGGTAGAGAAGCAAAGGCAGTCAACTGTTTGGTCTGAGCCCTTGGAAGAAATAAGTGCAGACTTAGATAGGCTTATCATGCAAAGAAAAGAAAATTGATGAGGGTTTGCTAGTCCAAGTGCACCCTAAGAAAGGGAAGAAAAAATGTTAGGGAGAGTAGGCAGGGTAGGCAATTTTGGTGATGCAGAATGAGACTTGTGATTGAATTTGTATCTCAATGTGTTAATCTTATCTCTATCACAAGTTCTATGGCAGATGTTTTTGGAGCAGCTCAAGCGAGGCAGAGTCTAATGTCTAACTCCCCTTCATCCTTTTCCCCAAATCATTTACTAGTTTCCCCCTCAGATATTAAGATCTGCATAATATCAATAAGCCATCTCATTTCATTTTATAAACGTTTACCTAAGGTAAATTCCCGTTTTACTTAGGAGAAATGCATAAAAATCACATAAACCCCTTTTTTTACCCTAAGCCTAAAGTTTTTAACTTAGCACTATTCGTTTCACAAATTCATATTAAGCATTGAATTTTATTATGTAAATCCCTCTTTATTACCCAAATCCCGTATTATGTGAATATATAATAAAAGCCCCGATTGTAAATATTAATATCCCACCCCTAGTTAATTATAAACCATATTATTGTTTTAAAAAAGGGATTAATGGTTCATTTGGAACCCATTAATAACCGTTCCTTCACACGTAACCATGGGATTAATTAAATTTTGGTTAATTAATAACCTAACCAAATCACCCCGATAACCAATAAAATCACACCCGAATTGATTTATTAAATGTTAAATTGATCGGCCCCACACGTTAACTCTCCGCCATTTTTTGTGAGCGCCTACCGTCCGATCAACGACTCCACATCCAACGACTGTAAATCATTTTACGACCCCCCTTGCCGCCGAACGTTAAGCCATGGGGAAATGGTGGTTTTGGCGCTGTACCTTTGCCACGCGTCGAACTCCCGTCGTGTTCGCTGCCCCTCCACCCAAAACCACCTAAGCTCAAGAGAGGTGCGGGAAAAACCGCTTACCGCCCTCCCCCTGCTGATGTCATCTACTGACATCAGCTGCCCTTTGTTGACATCACTGCCATGTCACCTACTGATGTCACTGCCATGTCACTGCCACATCACTACCACGTCATGCTGACGTCATCCATCCTTCGAATAAAATTTTCCCGCTAAAAATTCTTTTTGTCAAATAATATGGTAAAAAAGTCATTTTTGTTATATTTTTTCTTGCATATTGCACTCCAGGCGTAAAAGTGATTGAGTTCACAGTTCAGGTTTTTGACCACCTGCGGACCACAAAGGCTCCATCAATGAGCTCGTGGCCTCCCCCAACTGGCCATTTTGCAGTTTTTCTTCCTCTTAGAGCAGTTTAAAGCAAACATAGTACTCTGAGTTCACAAAAAAAGAAATAAAGGGATGAACAGAGATATGTGCTACCATAGCCAGTGGAAACCCACAGAGACATCAATTGCAAAGGAAAGGCGGTGTAAAGACACGTTGCAGTTCCATTTTCGCCAGACAGCGGTGAGTAGAAGTCAAAACAAATTAAAGAGTATCAGATCAAGCTTTAAAGAGTATCATTGCAGAATTAAAGAAAAGTCTAGTCAGAATTAATGAATATCGGAGCCAACTAAGAGAAGCAGATCAAAAATTGAAAGAACAGTTAAGGAAAACAGTCAGCGCAGAGCTACTGCAGGACAGCTACAAGCCGAACCCTAAAGAGCCAGCCTCCAACACAGCATGAGTTAGCTGTTCCTACTTTGCTTGTAAATTACTTTAGGTTAAACTTAGATATTATCTTAGAGCTTTTATGAGATATCTGTTGTATAGATTCTGTAGTATAAATACCCCCTTCATCAGGATTTTGAAGGGTTTGGGTCTGTGTAGATTTCTTAGACTTTGCTGTAATACTGAACTTTGGAATAAAAGGCTGTTGGAAACAAACTGTTTTCTGGCCTACTGGAAGAAGAATTGATGCAGAGGACTTGTCACAGAATTCTTGAATCAACCCATTGATTAATGAGTACTTTATACCTTGTGTTTTACAGTTTCTTGTCTGTTATATCATCTGTGTTTCATAAATCTGAATGATAAAGCAAAATATTAATTGAGAATTTTCTTGACTGCACTCTATTTTTAGTCTTTATTATTCTCTATGTTTTCCTTCAGAATTAGCATAAACAGTGAATTCTTAACTGCCCCTGTTTCCTGATTCTCTCATCTTGATTATTTGCTAGGGAATCCTTAACTACTCCTTAACAGTAACCATCCATTTTCCCTCTTTCAATATGATGAAGGATTCTTAACTACCTTTCACCCATTTGAGTCCATTCCATCTGATTCCAGCCTTTAAATTGCTCCATGTTTGACTACCTTGCTTTGTGATGCCATCCTCTGTAAGAAACCAAATCCAGAAAGCCATCCTTCTTTGACTCCATCATGCCCAATGGACTAAACTCTTCAGTTTTACCTCACTGTTCTATTGAATCTCACCACCCAAACTCAAAAAAAACCCTTGAACTTCATAACTAACCTAACACCTTTAAAAACAAAGATAAATCATAAAGAGAGAGCCCTCTCTAGATGTATATTGGCTAGAATCTGTATCTAAAAGATTGGTCTGTGGTTACCTCGGCCGTATTCCCTTTCTTACAACTTTTGGGAACAACCTGAGTGCTAACATCATTGGAAACTCTGCTGGGGATCTGAATAATTGTTTGTTTCTAATGTTTTATGTATAAGCTACAGATGGAGCCTGAAGTTAGCGAGGTAGCCTTTGAAACTGCTTTTTCTTTGCAATTGTAGAAGTAAATAAATGCTGCTTCAATCTATCTCCGGCCTAGTTTATGTTTTGAACAGTTGGTTGCAAATACTTGATCAGTTCCTCTTTCAAATAAATCTTTAGGATAGTTCAAAATTCCCACATCTAAGAACTTCCTAGAAGAGACTGTTAAAGTTGTATTGTCAAAACTATTCCAAGAAAAAACCAAAAACATACCTAGAAACTGGCTTCAGAAAAGATTCATTACACTAGATCAAATCCTGATCCTAATCCTCCACCTGTGTTTGAAAATCCTAATCTGATTTCTAGGATTCATAGAAGACAAGAGAGCCAACAAAATACTGCTAGTTCACACCTTGACAAACATTTGCAGAACCCCATTCACTCTGATCTTACCTCTGGAAAACACCAAACATATCTGTCATTATCGCAGCTTCTCCAAGTCCACGATCAGCACCTCAAGCCACCCTTTTCACTCCATCTGCAACTCACATTCTCATTGTTGTCCCTACTCTTCCAGTTGTCACATTTATCTCAGCAATCATGGAAAACCGATATACTACCCTAAATTTACCTGCAAATCCAGGGGCTATGACTCAGGACTATCAAATTAAAATCACCTATTTTAACAGTACTAGCACTTACACAGCTCAACAACATACCAAGAAAATGACCGACTATTTTGAAAACTATGAGATTGATGATGATGATGTTAGAATGAAAGTATTTGTTCAAAGTTTAACTGGAGATGTTAGAACCTGGTTTAGAGCCCTCCCTGCAAACAGTACCAATGACCTACAAGTTCTTTATCAGACCTTCTTAAACAGATGGGAAAATAAGAAAGATCCTCTCCACATTTTTTCAGAATATGAGAACCTAAGAAGAGGCACACAAGAAACTGTCCAAGATTACTGTACCAGATTCAATAGTATCTACAATGCTGTAAGGACTTTGGACACCACATATCTCCACAATGGTATGATATTGTCCACTTTGGGCATAAGCCCTCATGGATTTGTTTTTAGGCTTTACCCCAAAAGGCCTCATACCAATGGAGATATTTGTCCATCCTTATATACCCATGATCTTCCGCACTTCTAGTCAATGTGGGACTTTGGTCATATACCCAACAATCCTCCCCTCGAACAAAGGACCATCGAGCCTCCCCTCGAATGATTATCCATCCATCCACTCTCTACCAACCAGGATTCTCCGCTGCAATGCGTTGGAAGCACACGCCTTACATGGAACACCACCTGTCTCGAGAGCTTGCTCTAACCGAGCTCATCCACGGATCCCATTGTGATATTACCGGGGCTCACCACCTTCGTTCGGCATTCCGAGGATTCATCCACTTGGCTAACTTTGAACCTTGGCTCCGATACCTCTTGTAAGGATTTTGGACACCACATATCTCCACAATGGTACGATATTGTCCACTTTGGGCATAAGCCCTCATGGATTTGTTTTTGGGCTTTACCCCAAAAGGCCTCATACCAATGGAGATATTTTTCCATCCTTATATACCCATGATTTTCCGCACTTCTAGTTAATGTGGGACTTTGGTCATATACCCAACAAATGATATCCCTCAAAATCTCAGACCTCCTCCAGATTTAGCCTTGACCAAATTCCCTGATGCATTTGACTCTGATATGGCATACCAACTTAGGGAAAGAGCTCCTCGAAACATAGAATAAATGCAGAGTATAGCTATTAGCGTTGAGGCCAATCTAATATCTAAACGATCTAGGGTCAGAGCTGAGAGGAGGATACCTTTCAAAGAAGAACCTTCTATCATTGAACAAAAGCTAGATGCAATCATTAATGGAATGCACAGACTTGGAGATAGAGTGGAAACAATTGAGAGAAAATCCCCTTGGGATGGTTAACCAAACAACACTGTGAGAAAGCCAAATTTCAGGAAGAATCAAAATCCTATCACTGGAAAGACAGGGTCTGACCAAAACATTAGTCCCCCATTTCAAGAAAATTATGCTGCAGTCTCAACATCTGATGAACCAACAGAAGATACTCAAATCAATTTGATGGGACTCAACAATGAACAAAAACTTTTCTTGACCCAAGAGGATCAAGAAGCTAACATTCTTGAACAATTCCAAACTCAGTCAGGTGAATCATTTGACTTTAGGGAGGGACTACAGGGAACGAAAGAATGTCACAACATCAATGAAAGTGCAAAGGGAGCTATGCTATAGGAGGAGAGACCACGCAGGGCAACCATGTTATAGCTCCAAATCTCACTCTTGAGGTTTGTGATGCTGCACGCTGGCCCAGGCCAACCCCTCCTTCCAGACCTAGTCCAAAATTTAAAATATAGTGTTTTATTCCCTATACACGACATTGCCCTAAGCTAAATGCGTGTATACGCGGCTCTGTGTATACCCAACCCGTGTATATGTCTTAAAAAACTTTAAAAAATTAAATATCCTTAATTTCAGGCGGAGATCGCGGGTTTTACCTGTTGACCACATGTTAATTCTCGTGGCCCAACTGTTCCCAATGAATTCCCAACTAAAAAACTACTTTGGGAGAAGTATAAAAAGGCTTCAATGGGAAGGCCTAAGGGAGGAGAGAAGAGAGAGAAAGGTTATTATGCTGAGATTTCCCTGACCAGGTCTGAGGATCCTAGTGCCTCCTGCACTTCCCCCATTTAGAGGAAACCCTTGTTTCCTTGTGTGATGATGTCTATCTACTACTTGAGATATCATGGAGTAATTCATGGAAGAAGTTTGTTAAAGGCTTGAGACTCGACAAATCCGAAGGACGGTTCCACTTGGAGCATGCGAAAGGATGAATTAGGTGAAATTATTCCTTTCTGTACTTTATTTGTTTATAATAAAATAAACACTTGTCTTTGTTCTTGACATAAATCTTCTTCATGTTTATGATATCCATGTTATGATTCATATATGAATGGTTGTTTAATTGCATAACTAACTATCTTTCACTATATTATGAAGATGATTTCTTTATGATGTTTAGTCCATATACTGTTGTACTTTCTTGAATTGATTGTTTTGCAGGTTGAAGGAACAAAAGGAACTCCAAGAGGGTTTGGACCCTGGAAGGCTCTTCTCTAATGTAGGACCCCCAGGTATGCCCCTTATCATATAGTTTTCTTATCTTAGCATTATGGCTGTATGGAATGTGTGTTTCCCTGTATAGACAACCTCTGATCTGCTAGGGTTTCAATCCAAAGACCCTAGGGGAATTTGTCCCTTAACAAACTAGAAAGTTAAAGTTATTGTCATTGTTCATGATTTGACAGTGAGAAAATGACTAACAAGAGTGGGGGGTGACATTTAAGGCTGAATTTAAGAGTGAGATCTTTGAAACTTTGCCGCCAAGCTAGCATTTATGAGCCGATTTTTGGGGGAATGGTTGGATTTGAATTTGAAATTTCCTATAAATTACAGATGGTTGTGCAATGAAAAACACTTTGCATTTTGAGAGTTTATGTGTCATGCTATTGGTTGCACATGAACCCAACATTTTTTGAGGATTTGGTGGTGAGTTCAGTGTTTGAAAAGTCACTTAGGGAAACCCAAGAGCTCCTTAATAGCCTCATGCCTGCACCTGCAGAAACCACAAAAGAAGAAGGTGCTATGGCCTTTGAGGGATCTGCCCTTGAGGTCATAAGTATGTAGGTAACCGCATCGGTGCCAAAATCACCAAGGTTTCCTAGGCCGAAGCCTATGCTGGAACAAGAGGTTCCCAAGCCAAAGAAGGAGACTTTGGAGAAGGCACACACAAAAGAGGAGTGCACTACCAAGGAACAGGAGGAAGAGCATGACTCTGATAGAAGTCAGAAATATCCTTCACCACAAACCGAGGAGGAGGAGAAATCCTAGCAGGATGGTGGAGACCAGGAAAGCACCCCCTTCTGAGTGAAGTGGAATAGGCGGGTCTATGCGAGCTGAATATCCAAACTACTCGACTGCAGGCAAGTGATGGGCAGACCAATGCGATGTCGACTAGCTTAGCACTAGGAACAACTTAAGTAGTGAATTTGGTTCTCTCTTTTGATCCCCGAGCCGTCACGCTATCGTATGGATCTCTGGCGCAGAGGCGGAAGCTAAAAAGGCTACTGTCACTACTCTAAAGAATATTGGTTTGAACTTGGTTGTGCTCCCAAGTGAAGTCCTTCACACGCTACAAGCATGTTTGATCATCGAACTTAGGGCTCAAGAGCATCGTGTGCTGAGCATGATCAACGAGCAAAAGGTTAACAATGAACAGATGTTCGTTGAGAAAACGACATCGATAGACACCTATGTCGAGCAGTAAAAAGGGTCTTTTTCACTTGTATTTACCCTACATTAATTTTCAATCCAGTAATGGTTTGTTATCTCAAAGAGTGTACTCAATTTGAGGTGGTCATTTATCAGAGTAATGATAGTAGTATAGTGCTCTAAATACAAGAGTAAATGGATGCTTGAAATAAAATCAACTTACAAAAAAGAAACTTAAAACTCAAATCATGCATTCAGAAAGCTACAACAATTTATCAGTCAAGGGTACAATAATGGTAAATCTTCCCTCTGTAAACTAATGCAATTAAAAAGAAATCAAGGGAAAGATCATCAATCTGGGAACTAGACAACATATGTCAATGTTCACTACAGTCTCAGATCATTCTGCACACCAAAGAAATGATAACTCAAATGACAAGAAATGGAACAACATCTAATCTTATTAATAGGATTGAACAACAAAACCTTAACCTTCTGAAATGAATGCAACAGTGATTATATCCTACAGGATTTAAGTAACAATCCTTATTTTAAGATGAATTGAATAGCAAACAGAAATAGAACGGAAAACTAACAGAAATTAAATACAGAACAGTTCAACTTGAATCAAATATAAATGTACAGCAAACCAGGTCAAATATTACACATGACACACTTAATATTGAAAGGAACAATAATATAAGCTTCGATACAACAAGTATGAATCATAGTTATAAAGAAATAGCAATTGTGATCACGATGGAACAACAATCACGTTTAAGCATAAACCATAGATAAATACAGTAATACCGATTTATGCATATATAGCACTATTACTCTGTAATCGAACAAAAATGGCAATCTGTAAGGAACAACAATGCGATGTAAAGTTAGAATGAATAACATAGCATTCCTATTATAGAGAATAACATTACTTAGTCAAGTATAAACGAAATATAGTAGAACCAATACGTAAAACAACAAGGCACGTCAAATTACTGAATAGAGCTAATAGAAAAGATCAAACCACACACGAATCGTAAATAATGGTACAAGAGCAAGTGATCCACCAGGGTTGGTCCCTTAGCCTCCAGGGACACACTGCTTGACATTACTCCAAAATCAAAGATGGAACGACAACTAGATTTATATATTAAAACATCAAATCAGAGTTACAGTTAATCTCTCTTCAAAGAGAGCCAATGACCAAAGTTTCTAATACAAAGGAGAATTTCATAAAAACAACAACAGTCAGTCCCCCAGGCTAGCAGTGTTGCCCCTTCTTATAGCAGCCGAGCAGAGATATCAACGATACAAAAAATCGTTAAGGTAGCGATCCCTCAAGATCAAAGGATCCTGAGGGATTGACCAAACTATTAGTTCTCAGTTATCCTCTTGTTCTCTTGCGCCGATTTGGTATCTCCTTTTCCTTTTCCTGGCTGATACGCTCCAATTTGGATCACCTTGTTTGCATTTGGTTCCCTGTCAAAGGGACAACAATTAACTTTGTCTTGTCTTTTCCTTTGGGATGGAAATCTTTCATTTTCTACTTTTTCCACATAAGAAAAGGGTAATTATTAGTTATTTCACATTGCATACAAATCTTCTAGATTTTATCATAATTTCTTGTCATATACCTAGTTCATGATGTAAAGAGGTTATGATTTTTAAAGAAAAGATGACAAAATAAATGATAATAACATACCTTCTCTAGTGCTCAACACACCCCCCTGCTTACTGGTTTTCATGCCCTCATGAAAACATTGTAGTTGACATGCAAGGCAGTGAGGGAGTAAGTTATAGATGGGATCTCATGAGGTCGTCTATAGCCATGATGCCTAGCTAGGTGCTCAAAAGGATGTCCTATCCGAACCTCAGGCATTTCATATAAGGCTTGGTATCTTGGTGCAGGGTGCCAAATGACCGAACTTCAGAACCTACAGCCTAACCAAGATGGGCCTTCTCTCAAAACAAGGTCACCATAGAGACCCAAGCAATTAGCAGCTAGCTTAAAGTTCTGATAGTTAAATGGTTCACTGCGTTGGATGTTCAGATTAGAAGTCTGATATCGAAATTTGGCAGTTACAATGACAAGGTCCTTGATGGTAAATAAGTATTCTATCCCTTGCCGATTGATTGTTGTATGAATAGGTCCTAATGCCTTAATCACGCCTGGAGTCCTCATTAGGTTCCTATGTTTATTCCATAACCGCAATGGGTCTCTAGGCTCATCTCTCACCATAAGTCTAATCCATTTTCTTGTCTTTGAAAGGAATTGTAGGCTTTAAGCCATTTTATTTGATTAACACCAAAGAAATGAATGCCTGCAGTTGGACATCCCCAACGAAAGGGCTGGGATTCTGCTCTGTTTCTTTATCTAACACAAGGTTATGCAAATAGAACTCACATAATAATCTATGAAACTTCACCCCATAGTGCTTACAACAGTTTATGAAGTCATCAATAGTGTTTATTTCTATAGGGGCTCCTACTTTGACAGCTTTAATTTTCAATTGCAAATATCTTTCCATTAAAAACAAAGCATAATTCCTAGTAGGTGATCTACACGCTAGGACATCAGTATACAAAGAGCATAAGGTATCCATTTGTTTGATGACTACATCTAGTCTATGAGTTACCTTTTTGACTCTTTCTCCTTCATTTTGCCATCCTTCAAAGGCTTGACTTTCGGATAAGTTGACGTCCCTCAGCTGCTGTTTTAATTTCTCATATTTTTCTCGAGAGACAGTCTGTTTTGTAAGTTTCTCTACTGTTTGTTAGGTTTGCACCAAATCCTTTCGCAGAGTTACTATCCTTGCGTCACTATTGCACATAGTAGTTGTAAGCGGGAAGTTTACTTGAATCTTCTTATTGCATCATCCCGTATTTATGGTTCGAATTTCCTCAGAGGACTATGCCTCTGTCTGAACTTCTTTGTCACTGGCCGATATGTTATCTGTTTGTACTTCGACATGGGCAACAGTCGAATGTTGTTCCTTTTGGTTTTGAACGGCAGGATGGACTTGAGTCCTCTTAATCTTTTTCTTAAGGGGTTTCACCGGAGTGGTTGCATGCTTTACCATAGAGGTCCTTTTTGCTTTCTTCCCCATTTTCAAAACGTTGATTTGTTGTCAAAGTTGTGCTATCACGTTAAACAGTCTTTGTTGTTCTTTTCATAATATTTTGATTTCTTCTATTTTCTTGGAAGGAACAAATGTTCGATTACTTGGGCCTGGACTTTCTCCTTGACCAATTTCTTGATTTTCTTCTTGGGGTGCTTTCTTATTGTTCTACTGATTGATTGTTTAGGGGTAGAAACCCTAGCTTGTTCTGCTATCTCCTAGGTAACTTCTTCTTCCACCCATTCTTCTTCATGAAATTCTTCCAGTGTAGTCTAACTAGGAACAGATTGTTCCTTTTCTTTATCTTTATCACTTTTCTCTCCGGATATAATTTCATCATTGGCAGAATGATTCTCTTCTTCTTCTTCCTCATCACACAATTTTGAAGAGAGTGCTCCTTTGGTTCTTCTTGGGTGTGGAGGTTTAGTGGGCTGAGAGGTTGAGCGTAGTCACCCATATTGGCCAGAATCTGGGCCAATTCATATTCTTGCAACGGATTTTGCAATGGGATTTCTTCACATTTCTCTATTTCTTCCTCTTCCTGCCCAGACTGCTCGGTCTCTTCCTCTGTTTCTCCTTCATCATTTTCCTCCAATTCTTTTTTGTTCTCCTCTCCTTCCAATTATGGGGGTTGCTCATCCTTTGAATCATCTATCTCCACCGATTGACTGGTGTTCCCTTGGAAATTTTCTAGCCTCCCTCTGATCCATGCCAATCTAACGAATTTCCTTCATTTCAGCGGTCTACTCGATGTACTGGCAGCATGTTTTCATTTTGGGGCTAGCAAAGCCAGTCCCCCATCTATTGTGAAAATCAACTCTTCCCAATTGCTCTGTTGTTGAGCAAGACTGTAGCTAACTATCAATCATATGAACCCATGGTGACTTACTACTGATTCTATGTGGCAAGATTTCTTCATGCTTTAGGAAACATCGTGTAATAAATAATTTAAAAACGCAGGCAAATTCACAATGCATTTTGTTTTAACATGGCTAAAAGTTTAAGGTGGCGTGGTCTTACCACATCTTTCATGCCTTCACAGGTGATGTAACTCTAGATGATTCTCGCCAACTCTGCTGACGGTTCTCCCATTGCTGCTGGTAGAACTCCCTTTCCTCTTACAGTCTGATTCTAGCCTTCAACTTGGAATATTTTTATGGTGTTTCGCAGTCTCTCCTTCTTCAGAGTCCACACAGGTCCAGTGGCTGGCAGTCCCAAGACCTCTGCAATTATGTCATCGGTGACTGCTATCTATCTCCCTCTTACTATGGAGTGATGTTCTTGCAATTTTTGCAAAAATTCAATTGCCACGGTCTCGTTGGATTGTTGTAGACGATTGAAATAAACTATCCATCCTGCCCTTGTTAGGATTTCTCGTGCAGCATCAGAGACTGTCAACACTTGTGGTTATCTACAAATTGATCTTCCTCCCATGCTTAGCACATTGTTAAAAAAAATGCAGAGATGGCAATGGAACAATAGGTTGTTCAAGTTGTTAGGAAACACAGAGAAAATGACGAAATAGCAAGCTTGTTCAAATTTTGAATTACTGCTAATTGTTGTAGAGCATAACATGGAAATAACTTTGGAAGAGCAAGCCATGCAAATTGGAAAACAATATACTGTTAATCCTTGCTATTACCAAGTGAGAATTCCTTGAATGATAGGCTGACACGTATGCCAGCAAATTATGAGGTCACCTGCTCCCCCCATGCAATGTGATAGGCCGTCCTCGGCCATCAAATGAGGGAGTGGCGTGCTGAATTGCCATGGTACAGAGTCATAGAGGAACAACATATACCAAGATTCCATGTTTACAAGAATGAGCAGATTGCCAAAATCGAGGTGTATAATAGAATCGCTTAATAAATAAGAGAATACCATGATATGATGTGAGATTGGGAGGATAGGATAGTTAACGTGCACAAAAGTTCTAATGTGGTCATTATCAACTTTTTACGTCATCATTGATTGTAATAAATTTTCATGTATTAAAGGTTTGGAAGAATTATGTACATAATCTCATTTGACCGATTACAAAGATATAAGAAGAAGAAGGATTTTGATAATTGCTATTAATGTATAAGGAATGTGACATAAATACCATCAACAGAGCTCTCTTGCCCACAGGTGTCCACAACCTTGACAGAGTTGTTTATTTCACCCATGGAACCATGATCCTTTGTGTATGCTTAGGAAAGTGCTATGCAATGTCAGAGTGGGGGCCATTATGCTGGCTTGGTAACCAGATAAATCATAATGCCATTCACCAAGAAGGAGTGAAAGGTGGGCAGGCTGGCTCGTGATGAGACCTCCTATTCCAAGGACTCTTTTATTTATTTTTTGATGTGCCTCTTGGATCATATCCCTGGTGTGGTGGCCATAGTGGGAATGTCGCTTCACTTTCTTCCTTATGATCATGGTAAGCTGGCTCTTGATGAGACCCCCTATCCTTCATCTGACAAACCATGTTAGCAAATCATATAAATATTTTTCTCTATTTTTTTCTTTTATAAAGTACTTTTCCTATTTATACACAAAGGGTGGTTTAGCACTCCTTAAGAGTAGGGATGGTGGAAGAAGTCTTAACATCTCAATAGAAAAATATACCCTTTGTTCTTATTCCTTAATAATGATCAAAGAGGATTATGGGAATTTAGAAAGAACCATCATGATAAAGATAACCAATCATATTAGTATCAGTAGAATAATGATAGCAAGGTGATCAATAGTTGTGTCCTTTCCTCTTTTCTCTTATCAATTCAAAGAGATTTCTTGTAAAGATAACGATTTTATGTAATTTGTTGATTTCAGTATCCTCTAGTTTTTGTATTCATTGCCTAGGTGTATAACTATGCTTCAAAAATGATCTAAATGATAAAAGACACAAAGAAGAAAAAGATAAAATAGGTACTGTGCACAAAATCGCAAGCAAAAGGAAGAAAAATACTCGAAACTGTTGTGCATTAAGAGGAACAACAGTTGTCCCTTAATTGGAACAGCGAAGAAAACAGGTGCAAGAAAAAAAATTGAGAACATGTTGTCCTTTCAAAAAGGAACAACAGAAAAATGAAGGTGTTGTTCCTTCGGAAAGGAACAATAGAGAACGCAAGTGTTGTTCCTATTGGGTATGGAGCCTGATTATCTTCTGTATTCAAAGGTTTCAGCTGGATGTATACCCTAGGAAGACTGTACACCCCTCCACGTGGGGGAGTGCGGGGGAGACTTGTCCCCCCTATGGGGGTCCGAGGGGGTAAATCCCCTCTGGATGGGGGGTCCGAGGGCCAGCGGTCCCTCGGTGGGGATTTGGGGGTAGTGCCCACAAAGCTAAAATTAGATGTAAAATTGCCTTGTAAAAGTCTAGTAATTTCTAGTCAATCTGGGTCGTTCATTAGGCGGATTATCTGGCGGTAGAAGTTATGTTTATTTTAGGGTTTTTTGCCCTAGAAGGCAACCCCTCACTATATATGAGGGAAATGTATTGCATCTATGTAGATTTGTATTCTGAATGAGGAAGAGAGAGGAGATTGAGAGCGAAGAGGGTGTTACAACGGATCTACTGTAAGTTGTATCTCTTCAGTTTGCTGGATAATATAATAAAAGGAAGGACTGATTGCTTCTCCGTGGACGTAGCCCAAACTGGGTGAACCACGTATATCTATGTCTCTCTTGTTTTATGTGTTTTCTGTGTTTTTCTGCAATATTTTATGTGTTCCATTGCTCTGTAATAGATCATTTTCTAAGAACTGGTATCAGAGCCGAAGGTCTATTTGGCTGATAACCTCGCAGGAGAGAAGGGTTCCTGGTTTGAGTGGGAGCGATGGCGGAAGATGGTAGGTGTAGGGTTGAAAAATTCGACAGCCAAAACTACCAGCTATGGAAGATGTAGATGGAAGATTGTCTGTATCTGAGAGATCTATACCTACCATTCAGCAGAAAGACAAACAAGCCGACGAGCATGACAGACATAGAATGGGATATTCTGGATAGAAAGGCACTTAGAACAATATGGTTGTGCCTAGCGGCATCAGTAGCGTTTAATATTTCAAAGGAAATGACAACACAGGGTTTAATGTCGGCATTGGTCAAACTATATGAAAAACCCTTGGCCTCAAATAAGGTATTTCTTATGAAGCAATTATTTAATATGAAGATGTCAGAAAGTGGATCTGTTGCAGATCATTTAAATGATTTTAATATAGTTACAAGTCAATTAAGTTCTGTAGGGGTAAATTTTGATGATGAAGTTGGGGCTCTATTATTTTTGTGCTCATTGCCAGAAATTTGGAATGGTTTAGTTACGGTCGTTAGTAACTCTGTCTCTAGATCTAGTACTTTAAAGTTTGATGACGTTGTTGGTGCAATCCTTAATGAGAAAATGTGATGGAAAAGCTCCGATGAGACATCAGGTAATGCTTTGACTACAGAGACTAGGGGAAGAAAAATGGAAAGAGGAAAGATCCCAAGATATTGCAGTAAGTCAAGAAAAGTCAGATTCAAGTCCAGATCGAGGATAGTGTGCTGGAAATGCGGGAAGAAAGGACACCTAAAGAAAGACTATAGATCTCAAAAGGGAAAAGAAGGAGATGCACAGCAAGAAACTAATCATGAAGCGAATGTAACTGGTGATGTGTTGCAAGATGCTTTGATTCTTTCATTAGAAATATTATTGATGCCTGGGTGGTAGTGTTGTTGGGAAAAGTATCCAATACGGAATGACCCTATCCCACTCTAAGGGTGATAGTACCTCAGCAACAATCAAAGCAAAGCTATCTAAGATTTCTTCTTTATGAAAGTAAAATAGGAGAGAAAGAGATCCACTAACCGATGTCTTTCGCTAATGGTTGATCCAATCTTCTCTCCTTGCTGCTTGCTCCCAGCTCCTTGCTCTTTCACTGGCCCAGTTACACCAAGATCCTGCAAAATGGCAAGAGACGGAAACTACAAGAAGCATACATTCATAATTGATTCAAGGATTAGAATAAATCAAATACACAAGTATAACAATACATCATTGAGACACATGCATATAGAAGAACCTCAAATGCTTTATTAATGGAAGAAGTAAAGTTCAGGAAGTGATACAACCATAAGAGGCCCAATCCAGCATCACCTTCCCAGCAGAAAGAAATCTCCTCTTCACCTCCTTCAAAGAAAATCACCCAATAGTTCTAAACTCAAACCAACAACAATTCTTTACATTCACTAGATTCCAGCCTCTCTAGACCTCATGAGAGAGATCTATATATAGGAGTTTTGGAGAAAGGATGAGTCAGCTTGAGACTGGCATGAAGCTGACTAGTGTCCTCTCTCACTTCAGTTATTCTTCAGTTCTTGAGTACACTTGGAGGTTCTTGCTTCCACTTGGAGGTCTAGACCCTCTTACTCATCACCAGTCGAATTCCCTGATCCAAGTGTCATTTTGGAAGCTTCCTGGGCATTGACACCTTGAGGAATGACTGTGCCACATGTCCCAACTGGCCCAGCGCAAGTAGCCTTCTTTGCAGTTGACATTCAACACAGGTAGACAGTGGAGCACTTGACATTCAGCGCAGATGCTCAGTGGAGCAGTTGACATGATCCAGAATTGCCTTGTTTTTGAGTGTTTTCAGGTGGAGAACTGTTATTCAGTGCTGTGGTTTGCTGACCTTGTTCCTCTAGAGGTAGGAACAACATGTTTAGGGACTTTGGATCCCTTAGATTATGGACATTTCATGCTTCATGCTGTAAGGCACAAAAATGTCTATAACAGTTGCCCCCTAAAGTATGAGGTCGTTTATCGGGTGAAATGCTTTATCAGGAGGATCCGAAGTTCATTCAATCGCTGAGCGGTGACCTGTAATAAGATACAATACAATAAATTATTTTTCATACTGCTTTCATGATCTAGCTGAGGCAGGCATTCCCATGCTCAGCTTTTATAAATACATTTTCTGTACATAGAACAGACAATCGTCTGATGGTAGACTGATAATTCTTTGCTGAAATTATCATCCTTTGAGTAGGATGATCATCTGCTGCACATGTCAATGTCTTTATTTCCTGAATATATATCGCAGCCCGGATGGATGAAACTAGATCCAGGGTCTTCAAACTCGTTCGATCTTCACTCTAAGTACAAGTCGATCCATGTGAGAATTGCGCTGAAGTCGAACATGGAAAGACATCGCTTGATTACTGGTCAATGACGTAAACCGTTAACAAGCGCGAGAGGAATCACCGATAATGATAATGATCCTCAAGGTACTGCAGTACAATTCACGTGGTGTGAATAAAGGACTTGGCGTCGAACACCACGCAAAATCTTTTGGTCGAAGGTCATTGATGTATACCTGTCGTCGGAAGTGAGAAACTTGCCATTGAGGCATGCAAGTTTCAAAGTACTGAGGGGGTTGTTCCTAGATCAACTCCTTGGATAATGAGCTGATGTCGACAAGGAGCGATCCATCAAAGGAGGGCCTTAATGAATCCCACATCAGTGACACGGAACAGAGCTAATGATTTTAATGGAGGTGAAAACAATCTGTGAAATATGATTCAGGGTGGCGGTCATGAAAGGATGAAAGATGATGTATGGTAGTGGATGGGAAACGGTTGACTCTTTCTGAACAACATCTCTTGAACATATAACGACACTAATGTGATGGATCGGTAGCATTACCCCAAATGTGGATGGTTTGGCGAGACCATGGTGATGAGACTGGTGAATGAAACAACCCAACCCGATGTGGTACGGAGGAAAAGTGTCATGTTCAAGAGCGACTTGCTACCATTAAAGCTTTGAGGTTCTCCCAATTTTTCCCCAGACATTTCTGACCAGTACCTCTTTATTTTTTTCAAGCTTGAGGAGGATAACATATGCTTGTTCTATAACCTGCCCTTCGGGCAAGCCCATCGCTATGTTTTAACGAGCCTAGCGATAGGGAAATTCATTCTCGTCTAAAGACAAGTTTGTCACTATTTAATCATTTTAATGAGTCTAACGACAAGGAAAACTCGGTCCTTTTCATTTTTAGAGAGTCTGAAAAGGTACATAAAGTCAAATCCATAATTCCTTTTTCGTCATCTAATCCCTTAAGTCCGAAAAAGTATAAAACAATACAAAAGGGATGAGTTTTTGATAATTTTAACGAGCCGAATAAAACAAGCGCTCGACCTTTTTGTGCAATAATCCCTCAGGTCCAAAAAGATTAAAATCTAGAGGAGGGATAGCTCTTCCGGTCCTTTAACGAGCTGGAAGGCCAAAACTCGGCAAACTTTTCATATTTTACGAGTCAGTTGAAAAGAGCTCAAAGAAGACTCGTCTTTTGAGGAACGAGTGATAAACAGGGATAGCAACTGATTCCAGGTATAGGTTGGAATTTTCCAATCACGGCAGTGTCGCAAGGATGGCTAGGTGAAATCACTCTTCGCAGCTGTTCCTCAAAATGGGTAAACAATCATATGGAGGTGAACGATCGGCCAAATGAAAGTGAAGGTGGTAGTTGCACATACGACCAAGGCTTTTATGGCTGATAAATTTACGATCACAGTGGTTATTTACCGGGATAGGTTCATTTTTTATTTAAAAATGAGCTTAAACTCTGGAGGAAACTTTGCTCACTGCTTTTATTTATTTTTTAACGAGCATGAAGACCGCGTTAAAACTGCTCGGATCTTGCGTTTATCTTTTAACGAGCATGAACTTTATGCTAAAACTGCTCGATATACCAGTCATAAGATAAGAAATGTCCCTTGTGAGATCTCTATTTTTTAAGGAGTTTCATCTTCACTAAGCTTTACTCCATATCCTTTCTTTATGCAAGTTCGGAAACGGCTAACCCAAAAAATAGATAAATAACTGCTCTTAGCTTGCACTCCAAAAGGTTTGCATGCCCCCAGGTATAAAATACAATTTCAAGGCTGCCCCTACTTATCCGTCAAAACATTTGTTTTAAAGGGTGAGGCTTACCTCTTTCAGGCTACCCAAAGATTGTTCTGTTAATCTTTCAAACTGAACACTTCTTTGGCGATGTCTACCTAAATAGACAATGGTGAATGACCCTTGTCAAACACGTAACTTTGACAAAAGAATCCTATTCCAGAACAACCCCTCTTCCATCCACGGATGGGGTACGGACTAGTCATATTCTCTCGCGGAAATTCTATCTTATACCCAAGGTTTTCTCTGCCCGAAGCAGACCAGGATGCATTCCCCCTGGGTTCCAGTCCCATCTTTCCGAATCACTCGCACTCATCGGGAAGAAGGACTGGGGGTGGAGACATTTCTTGATTGAATAGACCATTCAGGGTTGGTATGTGACTATTTGCGATGCGTGATCCCGAAAATGAAAGTTGGTCTACGAGCTTGACCATTCTTCTTTCGTGTGGAAAACACATTACTCTAAAGAGTGAGGAGACTATTGCTCCCATGCAATATATATAGTCTCGTCCAAGGAGTAGGTTATAATCCAAGGGTCCTTGAACGACCATCATGTTCATTTGAATGGCCTTCCCTTTCAATGTAATAGGCACATTGGGGAGGATCCCTAATGGTCGACTGGTTCCTTTATCGAAACCCGAGAGATTTCTTATCTCAGGCAAAAGCACCGGGGAACCCAGTGCTTTCCAAGCAATAGAGGAAAGGATACTCACAGATGCCCCTTCATCAATGATAGTTCCAGCCATTACCATTCTGTATATTTGGACCATGATTCTGAATGGTATACTGGCTGGCAACCGGGGTCTGCCTAGTTGGTTCCAATCAAAGGACACAACCAGGTTGCTTGGTGGTGGGACCGAATACACGGCCGGATATGACCCTGATGATGTTCCTTCCTGCGATAAAGGAATGGGCACATTGCCCTGATGCTCGTCAGAGTCTGTGTTGATGAAAAGAATCTGGATGGTGTCATCCTTATTCTCTTCAGTGAGGGTGTCATTTGAAGATGAATCTTCAGTGACGGTGCCATTTGAAGAGGAAACTTCTGAAGGGAGAACCGGGTCAACTGCCGTATCGACCTTTGGACTTTCGTCCGGTCTAGATTCAGTAGGTTCATTTTCAATGACTGACGCTTCAGCTGACCACTTGAGCGGGCCAGCTGTATTTTCAACCAACGAAGGACTTGGCACGAGTTTTTTGTATCCAGGAGGAAGTCTCAACGGTGAAACCGGACGATCTTCCAAAACTCTCTTTGCTTCGTCTAAGAAGGGACAACGGTGGATGGCGTGATCGCCTTGACACAGTCTGCAGGGGGATCTTGCTCCCCCTCTTTGTCTTGAACCTTCACTTTCGTTGGTTGACGGTAAGCATTCAACATGGCTATCAGAGGTTGATGCTCCCGAACTGTGCAAACGAGGGGACCAGTCCCTTAGTATCCGGGGAATACAGAGACATTCTCTATGGAAGTGGTCTCCTCTACATATGACACATGGCGATTTAGGCCCGGTCTGTGCTGTGTGTGGATTTTTGTCAGATGTCTTTTGCTTGCCCCCAGTCGCCTTAGGCTCCTTCTTCTTCTTCTCTCTCTTCTTCTTCTCCTTCTTCTCCATGGGAGCTTGGCTTTTGTCGGCTCTACCTTGCGAAGATGAAGGATTGGAGGAAGCGTTATAGGAAGTAGAAGGCTGGTGGGCAGCTCTAGACTGATCTAACTGTTGACTCGACTGTTCAGGAACCATGGTGTTCTGAACTACATTGGTTGAGAATAGCCAAATTGGCAGGCCAATTGTTAGTCCTGGAAGCGACAATGTGGCCATGTGGGGCGCACAAACTTCTCCCCAAGAGGAGAAAGAACTAGGATTTCCATCATGGGGAATTCCTTGGTTAGGGCGTTCCATGTTCTCAACCTACAGATCAACGCAGGAATAGGAGGTGATTATGTTCCGTTTAAAATAAATTTTATAACGACGCTTTAGACACAACTTGATTTTTCACTTTTTAAGAGTCGAGAAAAAGCTAAAGATGACTCTAGTCTCCTTCGATGTTTTAACGAGCCCGAAGTGACAAATGCTCGGATGGAATTTTTTAGTTATAGAGTTTGAAAAAGGCCAAAAGAAACTACTCTGGAGTTCTAGGCAGAGGGTGTGCCAAACTTTTCGCAAAACCACAGAATACGTTTTACGGTACGGGTGGTCGATCTTCGTGAATGTTGTGTTCACTGCATTGCGATCAGTAGGGCGGCCGACACGGCTTCCTATGGATAAAGGATTTGTTCCTATAGGGGTCTCCCAATATATACGCGACGGTACGTGGGAGCACAAGTCCGTATTGATACTTATCGCTTCACCATGGAGGAATCACCCAACCACTCAACGCTAAGATATCACGTTTAACGACGCCGGAACACGTCTCTAGCTTAGACCTCTATGTGTTTGCGTTATGTTTCAATGCATTGTTATGTAAATTCAATTAATTTTAGGTTGATCTTGTTTAGCAGTTTGCCTTTATGGATTAGCACGAGATGTATGGTACAACTCCTAAATGCAGTCTAAAGATGATAAGCAAGCTTTTTCAATCTTTTCAACTTATGAAAATCTTAACTACTGAGGGAAAAGAAAGACATCATCTTTTCACACAGATCATAGAGCACACACTAATGCACTTTTTCCTAAATCAACATACAAGCTGTCAAAATGCACATGCACAATGCAGGTATTTCTTTTCTCTTTCTTAATGTTGATGTACTACAAAAAAGAAAGCTATTGTATAACTTTGAATTTAATTTCAAGTGAAAGCAAACAAGCTTTTGTCCAAAATCAAAAGACACCTTAAGATTTACTTGTTTCAACACTAGAAATACATAAATTCAAACTGTATGATGAAAGCAAAAGCTCAATCAGCTATGAACAGCAAACAAGCTAACTCTTAAGATAAAAAACGACACTTATCACAGGTCTAGATCTAAGAGGCCACAGCAAGACTAGTTCACTTTCGTTATGGGAAACTGCAAATGATATAAGAAATACACAAAGAACAAATACAATTTCTTTATACAACCGAGGCGGAATAGTGGCAAAGAAAGATGGTTTCAGATAGGTACATTGACTGATAACAGGCAGCAAAAACAGGGATGAAAACAGGGCAACAGAAAGCAAGGAACCCCAGTTGCACAAGGCCTAACTGGTTCAGCGCAGGTAGAACACTGTCAGTTTGACATTCAGCGCAGGTAGCCCCTTCGGGACCTGCGATGAAATGCATACTGCCTTCACAGTGCCTGCAATGAAGAGAGAAACTCTCATTTTTCTCAGGTTCTGGGTCACAAATTGCTCAAAAATCAACAGTTTTTGGCCAAATCAAAGCTACCAATCAAGTACACACTAAAGGATGAAAAGGAGGATGAAAAGCTATCACTAAGAGCTGTTCAGAGTCCTTGTGGATCAGCTCTTCAAATCATAAACATGCCTAGAAACTGAGCTAGAGTAACTGCCCTCTACTTTGCATTTGAAAGATCCAAATGCAGTTCGATTCGGTACTCCCTGTGTTTAGGAAATGAATAGCAAAAACAAAAACAACCAACAAGATACGATCCCCAGTGGAGTCACCAATTTGTTGTTGGGAAAAGTATCCAATACGGAATGACCCTATCCCACTCTAAGGGTGATAGTACCTCAGCAACAATCAAAGCAAAGCTATCTAAGATTTCTTCTTTATGAAAGTAAAATAGGAGAGAAAGAGATCCACTAACTGATGTCTTTCGCTAATGGTTGATCCAATCTTCTCTCCTTGCTGCTTGCTCCCAGCTCCTTGCTCTTTCACTGGCCCAGCTACACCAAGATCCTTCAAAATGGCAAGAGAGGGAAACTACAAGAAGCATACATTCATAATTGATTCAAGGATTAGAATAAATCAAATACACAAGTATAACAATACATCATTGAGACACATGCATATAGAAGAACCTCAAATGCTTTATTAATGGAAGAAGTAAAGTTCAGGAAGTGATACAACCATAAGAGGCCCAATCCAGCATCACCTTCCCAGCAGAAAGAAATCTCCTCTTCACCTCCTTCAAAGCAAATCACCCAATAGTTCTAAACTCAAACCAACAGCAATTCTTTACATTCACTAGATTCCAGCCTCTCTAGACCTCATGAGAGAGATCTATATATAGGAGTTTTGGAGAAAGGATGAGTCAGCTTGAGACTGGCATGAAGCTGACCAGTGTCCTCTCTCACTTCAGTTATTCTTCAGTTCTTGAGTCCACTTGGAGGTTCTTGCTTCCACTTGGAGGTCTAGACCCTCTTACTCATCACCAGTCGAATTCCCTGATCCAAGTGTCATTTTGGAAGCTTCCTGGGCATTGACACCTTGAGGAATGACTGTGCCACATGTCCCAACTCACCCAGCGCAGGTATCCTTCTTTGCAGTTGACATTCAACGCAGGTAGACAGTGGAGCACTTGACATTCAGCGCAGATGCTCAGTGGAGCAGTTGACATGATCCAGAATTGCCTTTTTTTTGAGTGTTTTCAGGTGGAGAACTGTTATTCAGTGCTGTGGTTTGCTGACCTTGTTCCTCTAGGGGTAGGAACAACATGTTTAGGGACTTTGGATCCCTTAGATTATGGACATTTCATGCTTCATGCTGTAAGGCACAAAAATGTCTATAACAGTTGCCCCCTAAAGTATGAGGTCGTTTATCGGGTGAAATGCTTTATCAGGAGGATCCAAAGTTCATTCAATCGCTGAGCGGTGACCTGTAATAAGATACAATACAATAAATTATTTTTCATACTGCTTTCATGATCTAGCTGAGGCAGGCATTCCCATGCTCAGCTTTTATAAATAAATTTTCTGTACATAGAACAGACAATTGTCTGATGGTAGACTGATAATTCTTTGCTGAAATTATCATCCTTTGAGTAGGATGATCATCTGCTGCACATGTCAATGTCTTTATTTCCTGAATATATATCGCAGCCCGGATGGATGAAACTAGATCCGAGGTCTTCAAACTCTTTCGATCTTCACTCTAAGTACAAGTCGATCCATGTGAGAATTGCGCTGAAGTCGAACATGGAAATACATCGCTTGATTACCGGTCAATGACGTAAACCGTTAACAAGCGCGAGAGGAATCACCGATAATGATAATGATCCTCAAGGTACTGCAGTACAATTCACGTGGTGTGAATAAAGGACTTGGCGTCGAACACCACGCAAAATCTTCTGGTCGAAGGTCATTGATGTATACCTGTCGCCGGAAGTGAGAAACTTGCCATTGAGGCATGCAAGTTTCAAAGTACTGAGGGGGTTGTTCCTAGATCAACTCCTTGGATAATGAGCTGATGTCGATAAGGAGTGATCCGTCAAAGGAGGGCCTTAATGAATCCCACATCAGTGACACAGAACGGAGCTAATGATTTTAATGGAGGTGAAAACAATCTGTGAAATATGATTCAGGGTGGCGGTCATGAAAGGATGAAAGATGATGTATGGTAGTGGATGGGACACGGTTGACTCTTTCTGAACAACATCTCTTGAACATATAACGACACTAATGTGATGGATCGGTAGCATTACCCCAAATGTGGATGGTTGGGCGAGACCATGGTGATGAGACCGGTGAATGAAACAACCCAACCCGATGTGGTACGGAGGAAAAGTGTCATGTTCAAGAGCGACTTGCTACCATTAAAGCTTTGAGGTTCTCCCAATTTTTCCCCAGACATTTCTGACCAGTACCTCTTTATTTTTTTCAAGCTTGAGGAGGATAACATATGCTTGTTCTATAACCTGCCCTTCGGGCAAGCCCATCGCTATGTTTTAACGAGCCTAGCGATAGGGAAATTCATTCTCGTCTAAAGACAAGTTTGTCACTATTTAATCATTTTAACGAGTCTAACGACAAGGAAAACTCGGTCCTTTTCATTTTTAGAGAGTCTGAAAAGGTACATAAAGTCAACTCCATAATTCCTTTTTCGTCATCTAATCCCTTAAGTCCGAAAAAGTATAAAACAATACAAAAGGGATGAGTTTTTGATAATTTTAACGAGCCGAATAAAACAAGCGCTCGACCTTTTTGTGCAATAATCCCTCAGGTCCAAAAAGATTAAAATCTAGAGGAGGGATAGCTCTTCCGGTCCTTTAACGAGCTGGAAGGCCAAAACTCGGCAAACTTTTCATATTTTATGAGTCAGTTGAAAAGAGCTCAAAGAAGACTCGTCTTTTGAGGAATGAGTGATAAACAGGGATAGCAACTGATTCCAGGTACAGGTTGGAATTTTCCAATCACGGCAGTGTCTCAAGGATGGCTAGGTGAAATCACTCTTCGCAGCTGTTCCTCAAAATGGGTAAACAATCATATGGAGGTGAACGATCGGCCAAATGAAAGTGAAGGTGGTAGTTGCACATACGACCAAGGCTTTTATGGCTGATAAATTTACGATCACAGTGGTTATTTACCGGGATAGGTTCATTTTTTATTTAAAAATGAGCTTAAACTCTGGAGGAAACTTTGCTCACTGCTTTTATTTATTTTTTAACGAGCATGAAGACCGCGTTAAAACTGCTCGGATCTTGCGTTTATTTTTTAACGAGCATGAACTTTATGCTAAAACTGCTCGATATACCAGTCATAAGATAAGAAATGTCCCTTGTGAGATCTCTATTTTTTAAGGAGTTTCATCTTCACTAAGCTTTACTCCATATCCTTTCTTTATGCAAGTTCAGAAACGGCTAACCCAAAAAATAGATAAATAACTGCTCTTAGCTTGCACTCCAAAAGGTTTGCATGCCCCCAGGTATAAAATACAATTTCAAGGCTGCCCCTACTTATCCGTCAAAACATTTGTTTTAAAGGGTGAGGCTTACCTCTTTCAGGCTACCCAAAGATTGTTCTGTTAATCTTTCAAACTGAACACTTCTTTGGCGATGTCTACCTAAATAGACAACGGTGAATGACCCTTGTCAAACACGTAACTTTGACAAAAGAATCCTATTCCAGAACAACCCCTCTTCCATCCACGGATGGGGTACGGACTAGTCATATTCTCTCGCGGAAATTCTATCTTATACCCAAGGTTTTCTCTGCCCAAAGCAGACCAGGATGCATGCCCCCTGGGTTCCAGTCCCATCTTTCCGAATCACTCGCACTCATCGGGAAGAAGGACTGGGGGTGGATACATTTCTTGATTGAATAGACCATTCAGGGTTGGTATGTGACTATTTGCGATGCGTGATCCCGGAAATGAAAGTTGGTCTATGAGCTTGACCATTCTTCTTTCGTTTGGAAAACACATTACTCTAAAGAGTGAGGAGACTATTGCTCCCATGCAATATATATAGTCTCGTCCAAGGAGTAGGTTATAATCCAAGGGTCCTTGAACAACCATCACGTTCATTTGAACGGCCTTCCCTTTCAATGTAATAGGCACATTGGTGTTACACTAAAAAATGTCACCTTGACTACTTACAGTTAGTATGGCTCCAATCAACAAGTCATGCTACCCTCTTAGGCAAGTCTCATGCCTCTGTTATCCATCTCAAACTCAAAGAAGAGAGAAAGTCTTGTAAAAATCATGTTTATCTCTGGGGTCGCAGGTTCTCTCTAGCCTTACCTGCGGGGACGCTGACCATGTTCACAAAATCTGCGTCCATGGACGCTCTGTATGTTAAAGGACAGGTGCGTCCCTCTGTAAAAGGCAAAATGCGCGAGTTTTATCTTGAAAAAGTTACTTGTGGTTACTTCTAGAACATTCTAGAGGTCGGTTTGATGAAATGGATGCGCCTCCAGTTGGTTCATGTATCTCTATTAAGGGGGAACTTATCCCATCAATAAGGGAGCTATCCCACCCATAGAGGGGGATGATCCCATTGATAGTGGACCTGAATAACCTCTTTACAGCACTATAAATGAAGGCATTGAGCCAGAAGGAGAGGAGGTTGGAGCTATACATTTTCTTTGGGTAAATGCTGCAGGATTTAGGTCTTCCATTAGAGCCTTTGTGAGGAGAGATTGTCTTCACTTGATTCTACTTGGGAGAGGGTGAGCTTTGTCAAAGTAGAGGAAAACCCTTGATGGACCCTGGGAGGAACTTGCACAACACCAAGGCCAGGTTGTAAGAGTTTCTTTGTTTCGTTATTAATACAAACTGGTTTATTTTTCTCAATAGCTTGTGTTAATGAGTTATTTCATGTGTTCCTTGGTCTGCATGTTGAATATATGTTTTATTATATGAAATGCAAGTGCTTGGTAATTGTTTGATTGTTTGTGGTTGCAGGAATTGACTTGAAGGAGGAGCTCATCCGGATCGTCAAGAACGGACTTCAACAACAGCGTTTTGGAATAAGGTAAGCCTAAACACTTGTAGTTTTCATGTTGTAAAAGGTGTATTTAGAGAAAGATCACTCCATTTTGTCTTGTTTGTCATTAGAATGTCTTAGACTTCTAGGAAGGTCAGTCGTGTCCGCACCCTTGACAGATTCCGTGTGACAAATTGGCGACTCCGCTGGGGAATCCATTAATGAGAGAGTCTTTTCCTTTATATGAACTTTGCTTTGAGAAAATCATTTTTATTTTCTGGTTTTTGACTGTGAGAATTAGTATTTGGGTGGCTTAGCTGTAGCTTTAGTTGGCTTTAGTTTTTCTTCCTTTTTCCAGAAAGACGCAGTCTCTGTGTGCTGCACAGTGCGTCCTTGGACGCGCTGTTGTCGACTGCACAGTGCGGGGCCGCACCTGTGACAACTGCTGGCCTGCGTCTTCCTGTAAAAGTTAAGAAAATTCCATTTTTGCATTAAATTACTTTTAGATTTTGTTTTTTCTTAGTGTTTTCTGCCCAGATCCTTTAGTACCCTGTCAAGAATTCTCACCTGAACTCGTTTTGTGAGCTTTGAGTGTTTTAGTGGTTTTCAACGAAGTTTAGACCTAGGGTTTGATTTTTGGTAAGGCTTTGTAGTGACTTTGAGCTTAGAAAGTTGTCCAGCCTTAGATATCTCTGGTTAGTCAACCTTCTTAGAAGTTGAGCCTGCCGTAAAGTCTCCTTGTTTGAGCAACTTGTCATTTGAGTTGTTTTGGGTCAAATTTCGAATTGCTTGTTTTTAAAGTATTGATTTCCATTTTCAAAAAGGACAAAAAGATTAGAATTTTGTTTTG
Organism: Pinus tabuliformis; assembly: GCA_031772625.1. NCBI lineage: Eukaryota > Viridiplantae > Streptophyta > Pinopsida > Pinales > Pinaceae > Pinus > Pinus tabuliformis. The sequence continues at coordinate 1,932,594,320 of CM062817.1, read as the reverse complement.
ACTAGTTTTTGGTTCTGCAATAAGCTAGTCCTTGATTTGATTGTGATCAAGTAAAACACCTTAGAAATAATCATTGTTAGTTTTGGCCTCGTTAAGATTGCTTAGAGTAAATTTGCCTTTAGTTTGCTTATGAGTGCATTTTCATAGATTTTAAGAGTTGTTAAGATTGATTTTTGGTTATATTAGATTTATTTGCTTTATTAAAAGAAAAATACAAAAACATCTTCTTAAAAGTCTTGTTTCAAGTAGCTTTTTGTTTTCAAAAGAAGAAAAGAGTTTTTTCGTGCATGTAAAGAGAAGTTATGTTTTTATGCTTGGAAAAGAAAAACGAATTGTTTCTTTGATTGTCTTCAATTAAGAAGTTGCTTTTATAAGGATTGCATTCTCTCAACTTTTTAGTTAAGCAATTCATCGAAAAAGTAAAGTAGTGGATAAATCATTTTAGGTGCATTTTGTAGTGGTTTCGAGTCGAGTCAACACACCACTAGTTTCACTTCCATCACCTTTTGACTTAAGAAACAACCTTAAAAGTAACGCTTAAATTAAAATCAATCTAGTAATCTTTATTTTTCTAGGGCTCTGAAGCACCAACATAGCTTAGGCTAGGGTCTTGGAGTAGGTGAGTACTTAACTCTCCAAGACTACAAAACCAAACAGATAGTCTATCTTGAGTAGAACAAATCCAATTGTTTCAGTTACATTCTGGGAAAGCTCCTCTTAAAGGAGAAACACGAGCTCGTGTCCGAACCAGTGAGGGGATCATTCCTCCCTCGTTGGGAACGACGCCAGGCAGTACGTATTACAAACGGTAAACCTCGGATTAACCATTGTCGAGGAGCCAGGGGTCACTTATCGGTAAACCTTGGATTGTTGTCAAGGAGCCGGTAAGGGGATTGGAGCTTGCTACTCTGCCCTTGCGTGCTGTCGGAGTTTAGACTGTTCCCCCAGGTGTAATTGTTGTGATTGGTAACCTTAGTGGCCATAATATCTAGGATTCTACCCAAGGTGACGGTGGAGGGAAGGTCCCACTGTACCTGGAGCAGACGTCGGTTATACTCACTTGGATTTTCTGGGGGGTTCGCTTCACTTCGAGACGGTTAAAGTGGAGGAACTTGGTCCAGTCTATTCATTAAGCAGGTTGCCGGGGTAACTGTTCCACCCACTATTTCTGTACTGAATCCTGCGAGGTTGGGCCTAATCACCAACTAGCGCTTTTGGTCCGGAAGACTACTGTTTGTGTGTGGTTTGACGCTCTAGATTATTTAGGCGTGTGCTTCAAATTTGATTGGTTCTTTAGAAGACTTTAGGTGGTTTGATTTGAAATTTTTTACTTTGATTTCGTGTGTTGTAGTTAAAATCTTTAATTGTGGCGGAATTACCGAGACAGTCCCGTAGACTTCGGGGCAAGTCTCCTGAGATTGTTACCGGGATAGATTTGTTAAGAAAACTCCGTAAATCGCGGGGTGAATCTCCTGAAACATTCCGAGTCATTTAGAAGGGTTAAAGGTCCTTGTAACTCCTCCTAGTGGCAGTAGAGTAGGTTCACCTGAAGAAGGAGAATCTTCTTTGGTAGTCCATCCAGATTACCAAAGATTAGAAACAGGTTACAATCCCGAAGCTGTTACAGTTTCCGAGCTTGCTGGTAGTTTTTCATCTGCCAGTGAAACAGGCGAAGAACCTGAAATTTCAGAACCTGTTACTCCAACTCCTAGTGTTCCTGATTCACCAAGAATAGAAAGAATTATCACCGAAAATCTTCCTGTTGGATTAATTGCTATAGAAGAACTTGTTCCAGAGGAAGAAATAGGCGTTTCTGATTCTGAAGATCTAATTACCCTTGATCTAAGGGAGCGTGAATCCATCTTTTACAGTCCTCCTAGAAGTGAGTCTTGGTACCTTGCATTAACCAATTTTTTAGACAACTCAGTAGGTTTTTCTACACCTCGTACTCCGGTTCCACCTAGAGGAATTCATTCTCCTGTAAATATGTCTGGTCAGTCGTCTGTGTTTTCACAAAGTCCTGAATCATTTTTACATGGCGGTCCTTCTGTTCCTACTGGGTATCAGTCACTTTCTGGTACCTTTGCGGGAGCATCTCCTCAACCTGTTGATCATGGGTTATTAGTTGGAAACAGTGGTAATGTACCATTGAGTATAGGTGAAGTTTATATGATGTCAGGTTCAACTCCCATTAACCAACCTCAAGGTGGCCAATTACCGCCTGGGGGGCAACCTTCGTTAATGCCTGGGGGGCAACCTCAAGGTACTTCATTTGTGACTGGGGGGCAACCTCAAGGGTATCAACCCCAAGGGTATCAACCCCAGCCTCAATACGTACCCCAAAGTCAACCTCAGTATCAGTATCAACCTCAAGGATGGCAACCTCAAGGATGGCAACCCCAAGGGTATCAACCCCAAGGGTATCAACCTCAAGGATACCAACCTCAAGGTCAAGGTCAACCCCAGTATTCGTATTTACCTCAAGGTTATCAACCTACGGGTCAATACCCTGGTCAAGGTTATCAACCACCTCAAGGGCAATCATATGGGACTACACCTTACAGTTATCAACCCTATCCTCAATACGGCTATGGATCTCAGTATCCTCAACCTGTTACGAGTCAATACCCTGGAATGTTAACATGGGATCCGTCACAGGGTCAACAGATGTCGCAACCAAGTATACAGTCGGTACCTCAAGCAGGACAACCTGCAGTTCCTGGTCCACCCCAGCAACCGCAACCTGTCCAGTCAAGTGTTCAGACCCCTGTAACTTCTGTAGTTACTCAGCCGCCAATTGCACCGAGTACTCCACCTCACACGGCTGCAGCAACTACCGCTTCATCTACCATGCTTACATCTGGAGTATCGGCAGCTCCGGTTTCTACTGTCCCTGTAACCGCTCCTCAGACATCTGTACCGTTGTCTGGACCCACGGTTCAAACCACAGTCCAGATGCCTGCAGGTCAACCTGGTACAAGTACGGTTGTTACTACTCAACCTCAATTTGTTCAACCTCCGTACCAGGGACAGTATCAACCTGGTCAAGCTGCCCAACAACCGGTTTACCAGTATCAACCGTATCCTGGGTACAATTATCAACCACCTCAACAACCCCAGTACGGTCCGGTTAATCCTGGTTTTCCAGGAGGATATAATATCCCCAATGCGAATCCTGTTCCTAGTTATCCTGGATATCCTCCTCCTGGGGCTGGTATTGTGACTCAGAGTTTCCGAGATCCTAACCGGCAGTTACCATTTATTGCGACTTTAGATTTACCCGACTTGACGCGCCTAACGAACGATCCAATTCAATATCTTCCGTTCTGGCCGCCAATGCCAAATAAGTTGCCCAGCGATATACCCAAGTTCGAAGGTAAGTCTGGAGAGGATCCGTCTAATCACGTGATGACTTACCACCTCTGGTGTGCATCAAATTCCATCTCAGATGATTCTATCCGCTTACGTCTTTTCCAGCGTACACTCATTGGTCTCGCAGCCAAGTGGTACATTGAGTTGCCACGGGCTTCTTTTTACAACTTTAGCCAGTTAGCTACTTCATTCTTAACTCATTTTCAGTTACCAGTCAGATACGATAATGGTACGGAATTATTAACTTCGCTAAAACAATCGACATCCACGTACATTTCTGATCACATCCATGAGTGGAGACGTCGAAGGAGATTAGTGAAAGTTTTTATCCCGGACCAAATTTTAGCTGAATGGTTTGTAAAATCATTATTACCAAGAATTACTGAAGATGTAGCTAAGGCCGGCGTAGTTACTGAGGAGCAAGTCATTGCTCAGGCACAATACCTTGACTTAGTTTACACTCAGTCGGGTACGTTACACGAGAAAATTCCGGATCTTCCAAAGTCAAACCAAATCGCTGCTGCTCCTTCGGGATCTCATGCCGCTGATGGTATGATCGGTATCGTGACTACGAAGAGTAAGAAGAAGTCTTCCAAGACCTCCAATACTCCAATTATCACTTTGCCTGATTCTCCGACAGGAGAGTCTTCTCCTCCTGAACTTACCGCCGACATTCACGCTGTAGAGTCATCTACGGCCAAATCCAAAAACGGTGGAAAGAAGAAAGGAAAGAAGAAGGCTAAAGCAGACAAGGCTCCAAAGGAGAAAACGGAAAAGTCGGAAACTAATGACGAAAAGCGCAAACCTCGTTATCCTTGTCTCATTTGTGAAGAAGATCATTTTACGAGAGACTGCCCTCATCGGGCCGAGGTAGTGAAAATAGTTAAAGGTTCTCCGACTCCTGCTGTGTTAAAGAATCCATTCCCCGAGCAGGAAAATAAGATGATAGGTTCTTCTTCGAATGCCAGTGAAGAACCCATTTTGATGATGTCTCATGTCAGGATTGCGACTCGATCGCAAGATTATGGTAGTAAGGCTCCTGTTGATGGTAAAGAAGCAGAATCTTCTAACTCTAACCCATCAACCTCAGCTCCTGGTTCCGATCCACTACAGATCGAAAAACCTAACCCAGACTTAGTGATTAAGCCGCCCGCCAAGGGTGTACTTCGAAGGTCTGCTTTCAATCCACATGCGAGAGCAGCCCAGAATTACAACATTGTTGAAGACTTAGCTGTTTCACCTTCAGCAATGTCGGCACTCGAAGTGCTGCAATCATGTCCAGCGCAACGAAAATTGCTTTTGTCGGCTATTGGAGCTGTCGATGTTCAGGACCCGAACCTAATGATCTTTGATCTAGAAAGTAGTACACCGCGTCTCCCCCATCAAATGGCTTTCCAAATTCCAGTGATAGTCAAAAACAGGCCTATTCATCGGACTGTGATTGATGAGGGAGCTTCTACGTGTATTATGTCGATTCAATGTTGGAGATCGCTTGGTTCTCCTTCGTTGAACCAATCCCCCACCATCCTTAAGGCCTTTGATGGCCGTGGGTTCCGTCCGTTTGGTATTCTACAAGAATTGCCTATAGGGGTCGAAGGTAAAACCGTTAGTCTGGATGTGGAAGTGGTTGATGCCCCTCTAGACTACAACCTTCTTTTGGGTCGAAGTTGGTCATATGCTATGACAGCGGTCGTTTCATCGGTCTTCAGAGTCATTAAGTTTCCACATAACGGTAAGATCGTGACTATTGATCAGCTGACATACTTTTCATCCGACCCAACCTCTTTAGAAACTATCCAGCATGTTGGTAAAACGACAATCCCTTATAGGGACATTGGTGTAGGTTTAGTTAAGGATTCCGGTTTACTGGGAACTTTTCCTCTCCCTCCACTCAATGCAGACCCTTCGTTCGCAACAATTCATATGATCACGTCAGAAAACATTATTTATGATGATCCTTGGTATGTTCCCTCTGACTCTGAGCTAGACTCACTCGGTGATGTTATGCCGTTGAGTCCGTATGAGATTGCTTATGAAGCTCTTATGTCTTTTACCGACTTTCATTCAACCGACCAAATGAATGTGGTCAGTGAAGAGTCACTTTTCACCTCACCCTTAGAACGGATAACGTTTCCCGAAGAAGTGTCATCTGACGAACAACTTCGCGAAATCCTAAGTGTAGATGATCTACCATGGGAAGATCTCCATCACAGATCTTCGTTTTTACCTAAGGATGATGCCTTTGAAAATGATTTTTCATCTATCTTTACCGCTGAATATGTCAAAGACGCTCAGGATCCAACGAAACATTCTGATTCAGAGCTGAATTTAGGGAATATTTCTCGTACTATTCCCATTGATATTTCAGTGAAGCCCGGAATCAAGGAGAACATTCATATAGGTGCCGCATGTACTAACGAAGAAATTGAAACTTACAAGGCCCTATTCCAAGAATTCCGCGACGTGTTTGCCTGGTCCTACGAAGAAATGCCAGGAATCGATCCTGCCATTGTTGTTCATGAAATCAAAACCTACCCGGATGCTAAACCCATTCGGCAACGGTTGCGTCAGATTCACCCTCGAAAAGCAGCTGCAATCAAAGCCGAAGTCGAAAAGCTGTTGAAAGCAGGTTTCATTTATCCGATCCCGTTAACGGATTGGGTATCGAATATTGTTCCCGTCAATAAAAAACAAGGAACAATAAGAATCTGTATCGATTATAGGGATATCAATCGAGCTTGTCCAAAAGACAACTATCCTACGCCTTATATCGATCAAATTATTGATGATTGTGCCGGAAGTGAGATGTTTTCCTTCATGGATGGTTTCTCAGGGTATAATCAAATCAATATTCTACCTGCCGATCAACCAAAAACGGCATTCATTTGTCCATGGGGGACATTTGCTTATTGCAAATTACCTTTTGGCCTTAAGAATGCCGGTGCTACTTTTCAACGGGCCATGTCTTATGCATTTCATGACATCAAGCACATTGTGCAACCCTATCTCGATGATTTGCCTGCTCATTCTTTACACCGAGCTGATCACCTTGTCCATTTACGAGCAATCTTTATGAGGTGTAGGCATTATCGAATTCGGTTGAATCCCCACAAGTGTGTTTTCTGTATAGAAACAGGTCGATTGCTGGGATTTGTTGTTTCCAAAACCGGCATTCGCGTCGATCCCTCGAAAGTCGAGGCTATCATCCAATTGCCTCCTCCTTCGAGTTTGCGCCAACTCCAAAGTTGCAAGGGAAAGCAAACTTTTTACGCCGATTCATCCCTAACTACGCCGAGGTCACTAAAGGTTTTACACGGTTGTTGAAACAGAACGTACAATTCTTTTGGGACGAGATTGCTCAACAATCTTTTGATGCACTGAAACACGCGTTGACCCATGCACCGTTATTGCATCCTCCCAACTACAACCAGGACTACTTCTTATACCTCGCAGCTTCGCATTCCACCATTGGAATGGTGTTAGTTCAAGAAGATGAATTCAAGGCAGAGCATGTGATATATTACCTTAGCAGAACCTTAAATCCAACTGAGTTAAAATATTCGCATGTGGAGAAATTGGCCCTGGCAGCCGTTCAAGCTGTCCAGCGTTTTCGTCACTACATTCTTCTCCGCAAAACTACTGTTATTTCGGATTGCAACCCTATGATTTATATCTTGACAAAACAACTGCTAGGGGGCAAGTACTCTAAATGGATCGTCATCCTGCAAGAGTTCGACTTGGAGTTTGAGAAGTCCAAGTCTAAGAAATCTTTAGTCTTCGCGGAATTGATGTGTGATTTCCCGAGTGCTGACACAGAGACTGTGGCAGAGGAGTCCATTGCGGACGAATCTTTGTTTCTTATTAGCACTGTAGATCCGTGGTATGGGGATATAATCATCTATCTCCAAACCCAAACCTTTCGGCCTGAAACTTCCAAGGAAAACCGTCGAAAAATTCGGTTTCAATCCCAGCAATACAGAATTATTGGAGATACACTTTATCGCCTGGGGGCAGACTTAGTTTTTCGACGTTGTTTAACTCACGATGAGGCTGAGAGAGTTTTGAATGATTGTCACTCTGGAGCATGTGGCGGTCATATGTCTGGGTATGCCACAGCTCAGAAGGTGTTGCGCGCTGGCTATTTCTGGCCGTCTATGTTTAAAGATTGTATCCTTGCCGTCAGAAAATGCCACAACTGTCAAGTGTTTGATCGCAAGATGCGCGCTCCACCTGCTCCTCTCCACCCTATAATTGCCGCTGGTCCATTCGCCAAATGGGGCATTGACTTTATTACTTGTAACCCTCACTCGGCCGGGGGGCATGCGTATATCATCCTTGCGGTTGATTATTTTACTAAGTGGGCCGAGGCGATGCCTACATTCGACGCAAGCGGCAAGACAGCTGCACTTTTCGTATTCAATCATATCATAACTAGGTTTGGTGTCCCACAAGCAATCATTACGGACCATGGAAGCCATTTTCGAAATGTCATGATGACTGAACTTACAAGCCAGCTTGGTTTGCGCCACGATAGCTCTACACCTTATTATCCGCAAGCCAACGGTTTGGTTGAGTCAATCAACAAAGTTCTAGTCGTCATGATTCGACGGATCATTGGTATCCATCGAACGAATTGGCATAACATGTTATTTTCGGCACTATGGGCATATCGAACTTCAGTGAAAAATTCAACAGGTTTCACCCCTTTTCAGCTAGTTTATGGCTTAGAAGCTGTGTTACCTATTGAGTGCGAAATCCCATCACTTCAAATGGCTGTCGAATTACTTCCAGCTACTTCCGAAGAGGAGAAACGGTTGTTATACTTAGCTAAATTAGATGAGACTCGACGTGACGCTACTTTAGCTATCGAGACTCACGCGAAACGAATGAAAGCTCAGTACGATAAAAATGTAACCCCTCGAAGTTTTTCGGAAGGAGACCTAGTACTATTATATGATCAAGCAACGATAAGCTAGGTGCTGGAAAATTCGTTCCCATGTGGCATGGGCCCTACATTGTAAAGCGAAAGCTAGCAAAAGGGGCTTATGAGTTAGTTGATTTTGATGGGGACTCTTTGGGCAAACCCAGAAATGGACTTTACCTAAAGAGGTATTATGCTTAAAATGGTGGATGGAGAAATTTTTAGATAGGTTAGATTTCCTTTCTAGCTAGCAAGTGTGTTAGTTTAGTCAGTGTGCTTAGCTTAGCAAGTGTGGTTTTTCGTCATTATTTTGGCTCATCTTGGTTTTACTCTTGATATTGTAGATGTCGACGCCTCTCCAAACATACATTGGATTTGCTGATGGTGCTTGTCGTAGTACACGGAATATCTCTTCCGCAGCTTGGGTTATCTATTCGCCCTCTGACGAGTTAGTTTCTATGCATGGGGTAAGCCTCGGTCAAACAACGAATAACATTGCAGAATACAGTGCAGTGGTTGAATTATTATCCGAATCTATTTCATTTGGAATTCGACGTTTGATAGTGAGGTTAGATTCTGAACTTGTTGTATTACAGCTTAATAGAGTTTATGCCATTAGAAATCCTGTGTTATTAAGGTTGTTTTTGAGAGTGCGTCTCTTGGAACGTGAATTTGATTACATTGAATATCAACATATTCCAAGGTCTTTGAATACATTAGCAGATGCAATTGCTTCTCAAGTGTTGGACAGACATTTATAATAATCATGCAAGTAAATTTAAAGACATTTCATCATACATGTTAAACAAGATAAGCCGATAATAGTGATATATAGATATAGATAGAAGTGTGTCCAAAAATATATACATCGTCTTCGATCATAGGTTTAACACACCTTATGATCGGCAAAATGATAGTGCAAAAAGTCAAAAATGTCACATGTGACTACAAAAGTGACTAGTCAATCACTGGTGGTGCTCTCTGTACGACACCACTGCGCGGGCTATCTTGCGCAGAAATCTCCTAAACGGTCCAGGGACTGCAACCACGAAGCGCTGAAGCCTCATTGGAATGTCATCCATAGTAGTCTCAGGTATATCTGCCGTGAGACGCTCTAGATCATGCTCCAAATCGGCTAGTACTTCTGCTGTCGCATCCTGTAAGGCCGGTGCCGGTGCAGCTGGATGTCGTCTGTCGTAAGGCCGGAGATTGGCTGGACGCTGTGGTCCAACATCTGCATTTTTAAAATTTTACTGTTACGTTGAGACGATATATATGAAAAATAAAAAATACATAATTAGAAAACTTGTGAAAATGAAAGTACCTCTGTCATCCCATTGTTCTCCCTGTGGAAGAACCATGTCCGGATCACCTCTGAAATCCATTCCGGCATATGGAAAGTCTTGTATCACAAAAAGCTGGCCCTCTAGCCAGTCGAAGTAACTGTCAGAGAATCGAACCACTGCAGCACCCTCGTCAGGATGCCGGGCCATCACCGCAACCCATCGAACAAGCTTTGGCTCCCGAGGACCCAAGTCATCAACAGTGAGTTGCTGAGGGATCAGCATAGGAACTCTCTCCAAGGCAAAGCTCACGACTAGAGGCCCATATCCAAAAGTCTTTAGTCGTCCGTTCTTTGCCTTGGTTAGTTGGCTCTTCATATGAGCCGACACAGCTTCGCACCAGTTGAAGATGGTGCCTTGGTAACAGTCAACTGCCATCCGCATTTGGGATCCGGAAGCAATGTGCAAGGCGGCCGCGCCACAAATCCTAGTGACCGTAAATGCAATAACTCTAAGTTCCGCCAGAGCGATGTGCTTTATCTCCACGCCCTTTTTATGGCGAGTCCCTGGTCTGCACCACTCCTCGCGGAGATCATCAAGGGATTGGCCACCCGGCCTGGTCCCCGCAAGGTTGAGTTGCTCACCTCTGTTTGGCAAGCCAGTGAGAAAGTATACATCCGAGGGCTCTATCTCGAGCTGGTGCCCTCCAATGTAAAAGCATTGATCTTGAACGTTCCATCGCTCAACTAGCCATTCCAAAAATCTTACCTGGCCCCTCATGCCCGGTATGGTCCAATATTTGTACAATCCACATGTTCTTAAGGCATCCAGAGAGGGTTGGTGGTTAATCGCAGCTTCATCGTCTTCTACGTGCTCTCTCTCTCTCCAGTCTAACATGTTTTGGCCCTGCACATCAAAAGAGTCAATTAGAAATTAATTTGAGAAAATTTGGTGGTTTTTTGAGAGAGTTAGGGTTTTGAAATGCGCCCTTTGCGGAAGACGCACCCCGGCTTTTTAGCACAGGGCGTCCGGACGCAGCTCGCCTGAAGGCGGACTGCGTCCCCAGACCTTTTTCCCGTGTGAGAAAAAGTCGGGGGACGCGGCTCACCCGAAGGGCACCTGCGTCCGCCGAGGGGCGCATTTTGAACCCAAAACCCCCCCAAAAAATGAAACAGAGACCAAAAACAAAAAAACTAAACGGATAAAAATGAAGAGTGGGATGTGTAAAATACCTCGGTGAAGCGGCGTTCGATTCCGACGGTCAGATTTTCCGCAGCAACCACGGGAAGTTTCTTGTCAAAAGCTCCTTTTTCAACCTCAACAGTGAAACGGTAAAAATGACATGGTAAAAGGTCTTTTTATAGGTTTTTTGGATGAATTAGTTCATTTTTTACCATGAAAAGATGTTTTCAAATGTATTTTTGCCTATTTTAAACAGGTATGAGTAATGTGTCGCTTTTGTGCAGGACGAAGGGATTTCAAGGGAAATTGTAATTTTTCACAAACAAAATTTCAGAGTCATCTTTTAAGCCCTTTTCTGACTCCTAAAACATGAAAAGATCGCCGAGTGTTTCTTTTTCACTCGTTAAAACGGAATTAAAAGACGGTCCCCTTTTAGCTCTTTTCTGACCGTAAAATCAGGAAAAGATTGCCGGGTAATAAAACGACGTGTCTTTGATCGCTTTTTACTTTTCAGGTCAACGATACTATTATGAAAGTACTCCTTGGTCGCAAGATCAAGCGGTTCCCCCAGGTATTATTTTATACTTTTTCGGGCTTGAGGGACACAAATATACGAAAAAGTTCAACGTGGAGTTTCCTTAAGTTTTTCAGACTCTCTAAAATTGAAAAACGCCGAGTTTCTCCTATACTGGGCTCGTTAAACTTTTACAGTAAAGGACCTGTTCAATTACAAACAGGAACGAACCACTCCTTCCTAGGGTTCGCATTTAAACTAGGTTGGACTCGTCCGAAGGATGAGCTTATAATCAAGCATATGTTATCCTCCTCAAGCTTGTTAAAAATAAAGAGGTACTTGCCAGAAATGGTGGGGGAAAAAAGAGAAGAATGAACCTATTTGTCACCTTTTGCCTCAGAAGAAACTTTATTACCGCTCTTGAACACGACACTTTTTCACCTGGGTTGGGAAATCTTTTACCTCACAGTTGACTAAATCACTTTGAAAATCTTTAACCGGGTTCAGGGATCAACTTTGCGTTATTCGTCACCAAACCATCTGTTGTGTCGTTATGTGTTCAAGAGGTCTGCAAGCAAAACTTTCATCTGCAAAATACTTGTCATCCATTGACCATCCCTGAGTCAGTCCTTACAGCAACATTTCTTCAACTTGAACAATGATTTCGTGTTGCAGGCTTGCCTGCAACGGGTCGCTTTCTATCGACATCGACACATTATCTAGAAAGATGACTTAGGAATCGACAGTACCTTGAAGTCTGCATGCATCAATGGCAGGTTTCTCGCCTTTGACGTCAGTTTACATCATTGACTTTCGATCAGAGGATTCCGTGAAGTGTTCGACATCAAAACATCTATTCACATTTCACGGGTTGTGCTTGGTACTTTGAGAACCATTGACATTACTGGTGGTTTCTCTCACGCTTGTTAACAGTTTACATCATTGACTGGTAATCAAGTGGTTTCTACCATGTTCGACATCGAATCATTTAATCACATGGCTAGAATCGTACCAATTCGGGAAGTAGAAGTGAAGACCCTGGATCTAGTTTCTACCATCCAGGCTGCGAGGAGTTTTGTATTCATTATCTATGTAGACTAATCATAAACAGATGGCTGCGTCCATACTGTGTCTACAAAAGTCTATAAAAATGATGTACTGCAAGATCATTCCTGTATCAGAATAGTTAGTCCATTAGTTAAAGTTTTGAATCTGAGTATGGGAATGCCTACCTCAGTGATGATATAATCTTATCCATGTATTTTGTGTTGAAAATTGCAGGTTCCAACCAGGCCATCCACAAGGCAATCCTTGAAATGATAAAGCGCTTCACCCTTCCTAGAATTACAAAACCCTATTCTATTCCAGGCTTCGCACTTTAGGGGGCAATCTGTTACACTAAAAAATGTCACCTTGACTACTTACAGTTAGTATGGCTCCAATCAACAAGTCATGCTACCCTCTTAGGCAAGTCTCATGCCTCTGTTATCCATCTCAAACTCAAAGAAGAGAGAAAGTCTTGTAAAAATCATGTTTATCTCTGGGGTCGCAGGTTCTCTCTAGCCTTACCTGCGGGGACGCTGACCATGTTCACAAAATCTGCGTCCATGGACGCTCTGTATGTTAAAGGACAGGTGCGTCCCTCTGTAAAAGGCAAAATGCGCGAGTTTTATCTTGAAAAAGTTACTTGTGGTTACTTCTAGAACATTCTAGAGGTCGGTTTGATGAAATGGATGCGCCTCCAGTTGGTTCATGTATCTCTATTAAGGGGGAACTTATCCCATCAATAAGGGAGCTATCCCACCCATAGAGGGGGATGATCCCATTGATAGTGGACCTGAATAACCTCTTTACAGCACTATAAATGAAGGCATTGAGCCAGAAGGAGAGGAGGTTGGAGCTATACATTTTCTTTGGGTAAATGCTGCAGGATTTAGGTCTTCCATTAGAGCCTTTGTGAGGAGAGATTGTCTTCACTTGATTCTACTTGGGAGAGGGTGAGCTTTGTCAAAGTAGAGGAAAACCCTTGATGGACCCTGGGAGGAATTTGCACAACACCAAGGCCAGGTTGTAAGAGTTTCTTTGTTTCGTTATTAATACAAACTGGTTTATTTTTCTCAATAGCTTGTGTTAATGAGTTATTTCATGTGTTCCTTGGTCTGCATGTTGAATATATGTTTTATTATATGAAATGCAAGTGCTTGGTAATTGTTTGATTGTTTGTGGTTGCAGGAATTGACTTGAAGGAGGAGCTCATCCGGATCGTCAAGAACGGACTTCAACAACAGCGTTTTGGAATAAGGTAAGCCTAAACACTTGTAGTTTTCATGTTGTAAAAGGTGTATTTAGAGAAAGATCATTCCATTTTGTCTTGTTTGTCATTAGAATGTCTTAGACTTCTAGGAAGGTCAGTCGTGTCCGCACCCTTGACAGATTCCGTGTGACAATTGGGGAGGATCCCTAATGGTCGACTGGTTCCTTTATCGAAACCCGAGAGATTTCTTATCTCAGGCAAAAGCACCGGGGAACCCAGTGCTTTCCAAGCAATAGAGGAAAGGATACTCACAGATGCCCCTTCATCAATGATAGTTCCAGCCATTACCATTCTGTATATTTGGACCATGATTCTGAATGGTATACTGGCTGGCAACCGGGGTCTGCCTAGTTGGTTCCAATCAAAGGACACAACCAGGTTTCTTGGTGGTGGGACCGAATACACGGCCGGATATGACCCTGATGATGTTCCTTCCTGCGATAAAGGGATGGGCACATTGCCCTGACGCTCATCAGAGTCTGTGTTGATGAAAAGAATCTAGATGGTGTCATCCTTATTCTCTTCAGTGAGGGTGTCATTTGAAGATGAATCTTCAGTGACGGTGCCATTTGAAGACGAAACTTCTGAAGGGAGAACCGGGTCAACTGCCGTATCGACCTTTGGACTTTCGTCCGGTCTGGATTCAGTAGGTTCATTTTCAATGACTGACGCTTCAGCTGACCACTTGAGTGGGCTAGCTGTATTTTCAACCAACGAAGGACTTGGCACGAGTTTTTTGTATCCAGGAGGAAGTCTCAACGGTGAAACTGGACGATCTTCCAAAACTCTCTTTGCTTCGTCTAAGAAGGGACAACGGTGGATGGCGTGATCGCCTTCACACAGTCTGCAGGGGAATCTTGCTCCCCCTCTTTGTCTTGAACCTTCACTTTCGTTGGTTGACGGTAAGCATTCAACATGGCTATCAGAGGTTGATGCTCCTGAACTGTGCAAACGAGGGGACCAGTCCCTTAGTATCTGGGGAATACAGGGACATTCTCTATGGAAGTGGTCTCCTCTACATATGACACATGGCGATTTAGGCCCGGTCTGTGCTGTGTGTGGATTTTTGTCAGATGTCTTTTGCTTGCCCCCAGTCGCCTTAGGCTCCTTCTTCTTCTTCTCTCTCTTCTTCTTCTCCTTCTTCTCCATGGGAGCTTGGCTTTTGTTGGCTCTACCTTGCGAAGATGAAGGATTGGAGGAAGCGTTATAGGAAGTAGAAGGCTGGTGGGCAGCTCTAGACTGATCTAACTGTTGACTCGATTGTTCAGGAACCATGGTGTTCTGAACTACATTGGTTGAGAATAGCCAAATTGGCAGGCCAATTGTTAGTCCTGGAAGCGACAATGTGGCCATGTGGGGCGCACAAACTTCTCCCCAAGAGGAGAAAGGACTAGGATTTCCATCATGGGGAATTCCTTGGTTAGGGCGTTCCATGTTCTCAACCTACAAATCAACGCAGGAATAGGAGGTGATTATGTTCCGTTTAAAATAAATTTTATAACGACGCTTTAGACACAACTTGATTTTTCACTTTTTAAGAGTCGAGAAAAAGCTAAAGATGACTCTAGTCTCCTTCGATGTTTTAACGAGCCCGAAGTGACAAATGCTCGGATGGAATTTTTCAGTTATAGAGTTTGAAAAAGGCCAAAAGAAACTACTCTGGAGTTCTGGGCAGAGGGTGTGCCAAACTTTTCGCAAAACCACAGAATACGTTTTACGGTACGGGTGGTCGATCTTCGTGAATGCTGTGTTCACTGCATTGCGATCAGTAGGGCGGCCGACACGGATTCCTATGGATAAAGGCTTTGTTCCTATAGGGGTCTCCCAATATATACGCGACGGTACGTGGGAGCACAAGTCCGTATTGATACTTATCGCTTCACCGTGGAGGAATCACCCAACCACTCAACGCTAAGATATCACGTTTAACGACGCCGGAACACGTCTCTAGCTTAGACCTCTATGTGTTTGC
Organism: Pinus tabuliformis; assembly: GCA_031772625.1. Taxonomy (NCBI): domain Eukaryota; kingdom Viridiplantae; phylum Streptophyta; class Pinopsida; order Pinales; family Pinaceae; genus Pinus; species Pinus tabuliformis. The sequence goes on along the minus strand of CM062817.1, from coordinate 1,932,578,762 downwards.
GTTATGTTTCAATGCGTTGTTATGTAAATTCAATTAATTTTAGGTTGATCTTGTTTAGCAGTTTGCCTTTATGGATCAGCACAAGATGTATGGTACAACTCCTAAATGCAGTCTAAAGATGATAAGCAAGCTTTTTCAATCTTTTCAACTTATGAAAATCTTAACTACTGAGGGAAAAGAAAGACATCATCTTTTCACACAGATCATAGAGCACACACTAATGCACTTTTTCCTAAATCAACATACAAGCTGTCAAAATGCACATGCACAATGCAGGTATTTCTTTTCTCTTTCTTAATGTTGATGTACTACAAAAAAGAAAGCTGTTGTATAACTTTGAATTTAATTTCAAGTGAAAGCAAACAAGCTTTTGTCCAAAATCAAAAGACACCTTAAGATTTACTTGTTTCAACACTAGAAATACATAAATTCAAACTGTATGACGAAAGCAAAAGCTCAATCAGCTATGAACAGCAAACAAGCTAACTCTTAAGATAAAAAACGACACTTATCACAGGTCTAGATCTAAGAGGCCACATCAAGACTAGTTCACTTTCGTTATGGGAAACTGCAAATGATATAAGAAATACACAAAGAAAAAATACAGTTTCTTTATACAACCGAGGCGGAATAGTGGCAAAGAAAGATGGTTTCAGATAGGTACATTGACTGATAACAGGCAGCAAAAACAGGGATGAAAACAGGGCAACAGAAAGCAAGGAACCCCAGTTGCACAAGGCCTAACTGGTTCAGCGCAGGTAGAACACTGTCAGTTTGACATTCAGCGCAGGTAGCCCCTTCGGGACCTGCGATGAAATGCATACTGCCTTCACAGTGCCTGCAATGAAGAGAGAAACTCTCGTTTTTCTCATGTTCTGGGTCACAGATTGCTCAAAAATCAACAGTTTTTGGCCAAATCAAAGCTACCAATCAAGTACACACTAAAGGATGAAAAGGAGGATGAAAAGCTATCACTAAGAGCTGTTCAGAGTCCTTGTGGATCAGCTCTTCAAATCATAAACATGCCTAGAAACTGAGCTAGAGTAACTGCCCTCTACTTTGCATTTGAAAGATCCAAATGCAGTTCGATTCGGTACTCCCTGTGTTTAGGAAATGAATAGAAAAAACACAAACAACCAACAAGATACGATCCCCAGTGGAGTCGCCAATTTGTTGTTGGGAAAAGTATCCAATACGCAATGACCCTATCCCCCTCTAAGGGTGATAGTACCTCAGCAACAATCAAAGCAAAGCTATCTAAGATTTCTTCTTTATGAAAGTAAAATAGGAGAGAAAGAGATCCACTAACTGATGTCTTTCGCTAATGGTTGATCCAATCTTCTCTCCTTGCTGCTTGCTCCCAGCTCCTTGCTCTTTCACTGGCCCAGCTACACCAAGATCCTGCAAAATGGCAAGAGAGGGAAACTACAAGAATCATACATTCATAATTGATTCAAGGATTAGAATAAATCAAATACACAAGTATAACAATACATCATTGAGACACATGCATATAGAATAACCTCAAATGCTTTATTAATGGAAGAAGTAAAGTTCAGGAATTGATACAACCATAAGAGGCCCAATCCAGCATCACCTTCCCAGCAGAAAGAAATCTCCTCTTCACCTCCTTCAAAGAAAATCACCCAATAGTTCTAAACTCAAACCAACAGCAATTCTTTACATTCACTAGATTCCAGCCTCTCTAGACCTCATGAGAGAGATCTATATATAGGAGTTTTGGAGAAAGGATGAGTCAGCTTGAGACTGGCATGAAGCTGACTAGTGTCCTCTCTCACTTCAGTTATTCTTCAGTTCTTGAGTCCACTTGGAGGTTCTTGCTTCCACTTGGAGGTCTAGACCCTCTTACTCATCACCAGTCGAATTCCCTGATCCAAGTGTCATTTTGGAAGCTTCCTGGGCATTGACACCTTGAGGAATGACTGTGCCACATGTCCCAACTCACCCAGCGCAGGTAGCCTTCTTTGCAGTTGACATTCAACGCAGGTAGACAGTGGAGCACTTGACATTCAGCGCAGATGCTCAGTGGAGCAGTTGACATGATCCAGAATTGCCTTGTTTTTGAGTGTTTTCAGGTGGAGAACTGTTATTCAGTGTTGTGGTTTGCTGACCTTGTTCCTCTAGGGGTAGGAACAACATGTTTAGGGACTTTGGATCCCTTAGATTATGGAAATTTCATGCTTCATGCTGTAAGGCACAAAAATGTCTATAACAGGTAGATTCATGGGCCTCATTCCATGCCACACCTGATAAGAAACATTTGCATGATTATGTTCAAGGAGATTTTGGACAAGTTTGATTTGGTGATGATAAACCCTGTAAAATCGTTGGAATGGGTATAACTTTCATAAAACAACAAAATGGAAATAAATGGCTATTGAAGAAGGTAAGGCATGTTCCAGATCTGAAGAAAAATCTAATTTCAACAGGGCAGTTGGGAGGTGAAGGTTGTGTAACTACTTTCACAGATAAAACTTGGAAGGTCACTAAAGGATCCCTGGTAATAGCAAAAGGAGAAAAGGTTGGTACATTGTATTTATGCAATGGTATTTCTAATTTTGTTAATTCCTTAACCTCTACAGGAGAAGATATGGCATTGTGGCATCATAGGCTCGGGCACATGAGTGAGAAGGGGATGCAGATTCTTCACTCAAGAAATTTGTTGCCAAGTTTGGAGCATGTTGATTTAAAATTCTGTGAGAATTGTGTTTATGGAAAATAGAAGAGAGTCAGATTCCTTAGAGTTGGGAAAGAAAATAAGAGCGAAAATTAGAGCTTGTGCATACAGATGTATGGGGACCTGCTCAGGTATCATCTCTTGGTGGCTCTAATTATTATGTTACTTTTATTGATGATGCAACCAGAAAAACCAGGATTTATTGTATTCGAAATAAATCTGATGTATTTGATACTTTCAAAAAATGGAAAGCTTTGGTTGAAAATGAGACAGGGAAAACATCGAAGTGTCTCAGATTAGATAATGGAGGTGAATATTGCAGCAAAGTGTTTGATAGGTACTGTTTAGAGAATGGAATTCACAGAGAGAAGATAGTTCCAGGAACACCACAAGAAAATGGTGTGTCAGAAAGGATCAACATGACAATCATGGAGTGCGAAAGGTGAATGAGATTGCATGCAGGATTGCCTCTACAATTTTGGGCAGATGTTGTAGATACTGCTGTTTATCTAATAAATAGAGGGCTTTCAAGTCCCTTGGATGGTGGTATTCCAGAGGAGGCATGGACAGGTAAAAAGGTAAACTACTCATTTTTAAAGACTTTTGGTTATGAAGCTTTTGTCCACATTAACAAAGAAAATAAAACAAAGCTTGAGGAAAAATCAAAGAAATGTACCTTTATTGGATATGGTGTTAATGATTTTGGCTATCGCTTATATGATTATGAAAATCACAAAATCATTAGGAGCAGAGATGTAATATTCAATGAAAAGGTCTTGTATAAGAATTAGTTGCAGGAAAAGAAAAAGGAAAAGGAAAACAGAGAATACACAGTGCTTGACGATATCACAGGAAAAGTGATGGTGCCTGAAAATCATAATGATCAACAGCTAGAACAACAACCACAACAACAACAAGCACTTCAAACACCTAAAAGTGGTGTTAGAAGATCTACCAGGATAAGTAGACCCCCTGAACAATACTCTCCTTCATTATATTATGTATTGTTGATTGATTCTGGTGAACCAGAATGTTATGAAGAAGTAGTGCAGGTAGAAACCAGGAAGAAGTGGGAGCAAGCCATGAACAAGAGATGGACTCCTTAGCACATAACCAGACTTGGGACTTAGGCAGGTTGCTTGCAGGTAAAACATTATTACATAATAAATGGGTTTACAGGCTAAAGGAAGAAGATGGAGGAAAATAGAGGTACAACGCTAGACTTGTAGTGAAGGGGTTTGCAAAGAAGAAAGGTATTGATTTTGATGAAATATTTTCTCCTATTGTTAAAATGACTTCAATTAGAACTATTTTAAGTCTAGTAGCAGCTGAACATTTGCATCTTGAGCAGTTAGATGTAAAGACAACCTTTCTCCATGGGGATTTGGAGGAAGAGATATATATGCAACAGCCACCAGGATATGAGGTAAAAGGGAAGGAGAAACTAGTGTGCAGGTTGAAGAATTGCCTGTATGGCTTAAAACAGGCTCCAAGGTAGTGGTATCTAAAATTTAACAAGTTTATGTCTGAACAAGGTTATACTAGATGTCACTCTGATCGTTGTGTTTATCTCAAAAGGAAAAATGATGGCAACTATATTATATTGTTATTGTATGTAGATGACATGCTTGTTGTAGGTTCTAACATGCAGGAAATAAATGTGCTCAAAAGAAAATTGGAAAACTCATTTGCAATGAAGGATTTGGGTGCTGCAAAACAAATCCTTGGTATGAGAATAACTAGAGACAAGAAGAATCGCAAATTAACATTGTCTCAAAGTGAGTACATAGAAAAGGTGTTGAAAAGGTTTAATATGTAGAATGCAAAACCAGTTAGTATACCTTTGGCTAGCCATTTCAAATTAAGTAAGGAGGTGTGTCCTAATACTCAGGAAGAAATGGCTCATATGTCTCAAGTTCCATATGCATTAGCAGTTGGAAGCTTAATGTATGCAATGGTTTGCACAAGGCTTGATATTGCACATGCAGTGGGAGTTGTAAACAGGTACATGAACAATCCAGGAAAAGAACATTAGATGGCAGTGAAGTGGATTCTCAGGTATTTGAGAGGTACCACAAATCAAGCATTATGCTTTGGTGGTTCAAACATTGCTCTATAGGGATATGTTGATGCAGATATGGCAGGTCACAGAGATAACAGGAGGAGCACTACAGGATATGTATTTATTGTAGGTGGAACAACTGTCAGTTGGGTTTCAAAAATCCAAAGTGTTGTTGCACTTTCAACAACAGAAGTAGAGTATGTTTCTGCTACAGAGGCTAGTAAAGAAATGATTTGGTTACAAAGGTTTTTGGATGAATTGGGTAAGAAGCAGGAGTTGGGCAGGTTATACAGTGACAGCTAGAGTGCCATACATCTTGCAAAGAAATCTGCATTTCATTCCAAGACTAAACATATAAAACTCAAGTACCATTTCATACATTCAGCATTGGAAGATGGACAATTGAAGCTGGAAAAGATACACACTAGCCAGAATCCTGCAGATATGCTAACAAAAGTTGTAACTGGGGAGAAACTGAGAATCTGCTCAGTTTCAATTGGTCTTCAAGTATGATGAAGAAGATGAGAAATAGCCAGGTCCAAGGTGGAGTCATTGTCTAGCAAATGAAGCAGTGGTGGAGTCGCTATAATCAGTCTCCAAGTGGGAGATTGTTGGGTGTGGAGCTTGATTATCTTTTGTATTTAAAGGTTTCAACTGGATGTATACCCCAGGAAGACTATACACCCCTCCACGCAGGGGCGGGGGTGCAGGGGGAACTTGCCCCCCCCCCCCGCGGAGGTCCGGGGGGGTAAATACCCTTTGGATGTGGGGTTCGAGGGCCAACAGTCCCCCGGTGGGGGTTTAGGGGCAGTGCCCCCGAAGCTAAAAATAGATGTAAAATTGCCTTGTAAAAGTCTATTAATTTCTAGTCAATTTGGGCCATTCATTAGGCGGATGATCTGACGGTAGAAATTATGTTTAGTTTAGGGTTTTTTGCCCTAGAAGGCAACCCCTCACTATATATGAGGGAATTGTATTACGTTTATGTAGATCTGTATTCTGAGTGAGGAAGAGAGAGGAGATTGAGAGCGAAGAGGGTGCTACAACGGATCTATTGTAGGTTGTATCTCTTCACTTTGTTGGATAATATAATAAAAGGAAGGATTGGTTGTTTCTCTATGGACATAGCCCAAATTGGGCGAACCACGTATATCTGTGTCTCTCTTGTTTTATACATTTTCTATATTTATATTTCTACAATATTTTATGTGTTCCATTGCTCTGTAATATATAATTTTCTAATAGTTCCTTTAGAAAAGGAACTACAGATGATGAAAGTGATGTTCCTTCGAAAAAAGGAACAACAGAAAATGAAAGTGTTGTTCCTTCAAAAAAAGGAACAACAAAAAATGCAAGTGTCGTTAATTGGGAAAAGGAACAGTAAAAGACAAAAGTGTTGTTCCTTCGGAAAAAGGAACAGCAGAAAATGAAAGTGTTGTTCCTTCGGAAAAAGGAACAACGAAAAATGCAAGTGTCGTTCCTTCAGAAAAGGAACAGCAAAACAAAAAGTGCTTCTCCTTCAGAAAAAGGAACAACGAAAAAAACGAAAGTGTTGTTCCTTTGGAAAAAGGAATAGCAGAACACAAAAGTGTTGTTCCTTCGAAAAAAGAACAATAGAAAATGAAAGTGTTGTTCCTTCGGAAAAAGGAACAGCAGAAAATGAAAGTGATTTTCCTTCGGAAAAAGGAACAACAAAAGATGCAAGTGTTGTTCCTTCTGAAAAGGAACAGTAAAACGGCGGAAATGTTGTTCCTTCTGAGAGGAACAACATAATACAAAAGTGTTGTTCATTCGAAAAGGAACAACAAAATGGTGGAACTATTGTTCCTTCTGAAAGGAACAAAAAAATGTAGAAGTGTTGTTCCTTTGAAAAAGGAACAACAGAATGGTGAAAATGTTGTTCCTTCTGAAAGGAACAGCAAAGTGCAGAAGTGTTATTTCCTCAAAAAGGAATAGCAAGGTGGTGAAAATGTTGTGCCTTCCTGAAAGGAACATCAAAATGTAAACATTACATAAATGTAAAAATATGTACAGAAAGTAATTTATACTAACAAAACAAAGGAATTATGTACAGAATGTAAGAGCAATTGAATCACTTAATGAACCAAAGGTGAGGAAGATTTCTCTTCCTCAACCAGAATCTGCATGTCGGATTCTTCGCGAAGTTGCTAGTAGAAGGATTCCTAAGTAACTGGTTTGTGGTATAATCGAACTCGGTGGCCGTTTGCCTTAAAGGTATGTCCAGATCCATCAATGGTGGTAAGAGTAATGGTGCCATTATCATTTACCTTCTGGATTTTGTATGGTCCCAGCCAGTGAGTCTGAATTTTCCCCGGAAAATCCTGAAACATGGAATCGTATAGGAGCACCCAATCTCCTTGGTGGAAGACTTTCTTTTTAATGAGGGCATCATGCCATTTGGTTCGTTGTTGTTGGATTAACGTAGTATGTTGAAGGGCAAAGAGCTTGATTTCATCTAGCTCATTGATCTACTATAATATATTAATCTGGGCCTCGTTTAAATCTAGACCAACTTCCTGTGCTGTTCGCAGTGTCTGTATTTCGAATTCTATTGGCAAGATGTCTCCTTTCCAAATACTAGCTAGTATGGTGAATAACCGGTAGTACTTCTCCATGTTGTTCTCTATGCCCACAAGGCTTCTGGAAATCTTGTAGCCCAATCGCGTGTGTGTGACGCAATGGTTTTTTTTCAGTATTATTTTTATTATTTTATTCGTGCTTTCTACTTTACCATTTCCCTGTGGGTGGTATCGAGTAGTAATTTTATGCTGAATATGATAGTTTTTAGTGTTGTGGAAATTTTATTACCAGCAAACTGTGGTCCTCCATCTGTAATTATATCTCTTGGGAGGCCATATCACAAAAATATGTGGAACAAGAACTGTATGACGAAATCCTTTGTAGCTCTCGACAATGCCTCTGCTTCAACCCATTTGGTGACATATTCTATTGCTATCAAAATATATGTTTTCTGGTTCGATGATGGGTTAATTGGACCAAAAAAATCGAGGGCCCATTGTTCGAATGGTTCAATGACTAGCTGTGGGTTTAGGGGCATTTCGTCGAACTGTCCAAGGTGTCCTGCTCTTTGGCAGCTATCACAAGCTTGAACGAACTTCTTTGCATCTTTGAAGATCATGGGCCAATAATACCCTATTTGCAGCACCTTGTGACCAGTTCTCCAATCTGCGAAATGTCTACCACATGGTCCGCTGTGACAAGCTTTCAAAATGTCAAAAATTTCATCTTCACGGATGCATCTCCTAATGTGCATGTCTACCCCTGTATGAAACAGGTAGCCCCCAATCCAAGAAAATCGAGTACTACGCTAGACAATCTGCTTTCGTTCATTTGGGGTCAAATGTTTCGGTAATTTGCCTACTGCTAAATAATTCACAACATCAGCATACCAGGGTGTTTTAACAGTGACAGCGAACAAATGTTCATCTAGAAATTGATCTTCGACCACTATTGCATACACTAGTTTTGGCATTTGTGAGAGAAAGTCAGCTACAAAATTTTCTTTTCCAAGTCGTTCCTTTATTGTGATATCGAATTCCTGCAGTAAAATTAGCCATCTGGTTACTCTACCATTTGTGATTGGTTTATTTGCTAAATATTTTATGGCAGAGTGATCTATATATAAGATAACAGGATATCCAGTGATATAATGCCTAAATTTATTGACAACATGTAATACAGCTAAAAATTCCTTTTCAGTAACAATATAGTTCAATTCAACAGGAAATAAATTCTTGCTAATATAATAAATTGCATATGTTTTTTTTATTTTCTTCCTACCCAAGTACTGCTCCAATAGCTGTGTCTGAAGCATCTGATGAAATTTGAAATGGCAAGTCCCAATTTGGACCTCTGAGTACTGTGTCTATTGACACAAGCTTTTTCAGATCCTCAAAATCACGGTCACATTTATCTATCCAAACAAAGTCAACATTCCTTGTTAGTGCATCTAAAGGTGTAGCAATATGAGAAAAATGTTCTATAAATCTTCTATAATAACCAGAAAATCCAAGAAAACTTCATACCTCTGTAGGAGTGGTAGGAGTAGGTATTAACAAAATTATTTGAATTTTGGCCGGATCTACTTGTATTCCAGCTGCTGAGATATAATGGCCTAGAATGAGTCCTCCAGTCATCATCATATATCATTTTTTATGGCTCAAACAAAACCTGGTGGCAATGCATCGCTGCACCATTTTTTCTAGTGTGTCCAATGCTGGGTTGAAATCATCTCCGTATGGTGTAAAATCATCCATGTATACTTCGATACCTTCATTTATCAAGTCTGAAAAGCTGCTGAGGATAGCCCTTTGAAATGTGGCAGGGGCATTGCATAGGCCAAAGGGTAAAACTCTGTAGGCAAATATTCCCTAAGGACAGGTAAAAGTAGTTTTGTCTTGGTCTTCAGGGGAAATCTGAACCTAATTGTATCCATTTAAGCCATCAAAGAAAGAAAATAATCTAATACCTGGTCAATGAATGGAAGGGGAAAGTGGTCTTTTTGTGTTGCTTTATTTATCTCATTGTAATCTACACAAATCCTCCACTTTCCATTCTTCTTTGGCACCACTACAAGTGGAGAGACCCATTTGTTATCGGAGAGAGGGTAAATGAAGTTCACATCTAAAAGTTTTTGAAGTTCATCTTTTACAATGTCTTTTAGATGATGGTTAAGTCTCCTTTGTGGTTGGCGAACAGGGCTTGTATCTTTTTTTGTGTAAATGTGGTGTGTACATAACTGGGGATCGATTCCTTTCATGTCAAGGTAATCCCATGCAAATGCTTCTTTGTATTTTCTCAGTAGTTGGATTAGCATTTCTTCTTGTTAGGGAGTCAGGTTGCCATTAATGTTTAAATTTTTTCCTGGCTCTCTACAGTTTTGCTATTTGAAATAGAGATAGTAGGTGTTGTTTGATCATGAGTGTCTTTGAGAGGATCTTCTTCTAATTCATTATCAAATGCTGCTTCTATCATGTGACATTGTATGTGGGATCTAGATTCAACTTGGCTAATAAAGTTGTTAATGACATCATCTTCTGTTTGATCTTTGAAATCGAGGGCATATTCTATGGTTAATGGGGATCTAATACTTTTGGTGACGTATGATACATGATGTTTGTTAGTTCTTATTATTGTGACACTTGGATGGGATGGAGGATATAACGCTAGATTCTTGATATTAGCCCCTCTAGTTATGGTCATACTGCCTTGTCAGCATCCAATATAAGCGTAAGCAGTTGCAAGCCAAGGTCTACCTAAAATCAATGGATGTCCATCAAGTCGTTTTTTGGGGTTTATTATCAAAAAGTCAATAGGATACTCCCAGGAATCAACAGATACCATGACATCATATAGTGTGCCTTCTGGCCTAACCATGGATCAGTCGGCCAGTTCTAATAAAGTGGAAGTCGGTTCTAATGATGTAATGACCAAATTTTGACAAGTGGTAGTTGTTAGGATATTAATTGCAGCCCCTAAATCAACTAAGGCATTTGCAAAGGTTTGTCCATTGATTTGTACTATTACTATTGGATTTCCTAGATCTTCATATTTAACGGGTGTTTCTCTTCCTGATAATAAGTCGGATAAGGTGCCAACTACTTGGACTGTTGGGTTATTTGTTATTCTCATCCTTGGTTTTTTTATACATAGTTCTTTGATGGTGTTTGCATATATTGGGATGCCTTGGATGGCTTGGAGGAGTGGGATTTTTATGTACAGATTTCTATGTTCTCCCAGAATGTCAAAATCAGGATGTTGTATAGGTTGAGGTATAATTAATCGTTCTGGGAATGGGGGAGAAGATGTGGTTGCTTGATCATGAGTTTTCTATCTGATCACATCCTCTTCTTGTGATGGTTGTTCTATAGGTAACTGATTTTCAACTTGAGCGGTTTTATCTCCCTCTGTTTCTATAATGCACCTAGATCTTAATTGAAGGTCATTACACTCCTTTAGATTGGTTTCTAGTTCTAGTGTTTCAATTATTTGAATAGATTGGACTGGTCTGTTATTCAGATTAGGGTTGGGTTGGGCCGGGAGTTACGGTCTTAAATTAGACTGGGGGTTTTGTTGTAATGTTGGCAGTGTAGGTTGAGGGAGCGGAATGGTTCCTACTGGTTGATTCATCAGTCTTTGCCAGTTTGTTTACCAAGCTTGACTCTGTGAAGTAGGAGGGGACCATTGTGCTAGATATACATTTCTTTTCCAATATGGTGGGGTATAGTGAAAATTTGGCCAATTGGGTTGACTTGCTTGATTCGCCCATGGGGATGATGAAGGAAATGGTTGATGTGACCAATTTGAGAATGGGGGTTGATTTTGCCACATTGTATTATATTGCTGAGCATGATATTGTGGAGGCTAAAAAGAAGAAGCTAGGTCGGGGAACATACCTGAATGTTGTGGCTGCCATTGACGGTGTCGATTGAGTAGGTACACCGGTTCTAGCTCTTCTTCCGCTTCCTTGTATACTGCTTTCAATCTAGGAAGTGAGGGACAACTCTCTATAGAATGGTCTTTTGTACAAATGGTGTAAACTTGAACCGCATCTAATGGACACTCTTTGTGGCTATGTTTCTTTCTGCCTGGGATAGAAGATTTCTAAATTCTGTTATGCCTCTGCTTGTTTTTGCTTGGCCTGCATAATATCAAGTTGCATTGTCAGAGTCCCCAATATGTCAGCTTTGAAATTTTCTAATAAATTTTCAATTTCTGTGCGAGTTACTACTTCTGCAGAGATCTTGTTGTCTCTTGTAAACCTGTCAAGTTTTACTGGTTTTAGTCTTGTGCTACCTCTTGAACTCCTGATACATAAATCAATAATGTCAGCAAAATTTTCCTGATAAATATCTCCTTTTCCCTTAATATTTAGTGTTTCAATCCATTGTTCCTTCATTCCTCTAATTAATTTTGTTTTTAATACATTATAAGTTAAGGGTAATGATGCATAAGGAGATCTTTGAAGATTATACTGAAAACGTTCAACATACTCTTCTAATGTTTCATTTGGTCTAGCTATCATCTGAAATATTTCATCTTTTAACTCTCTAGACCTGCAATAGTCCTGATATTTTTTTAGAAAATCATCTTTCATTTGATCCCAGTTATTTATAACACCACCACCCAATCCCATAAACTATCTTAAGGCAGCCCCTTTTAATGTAAAGGGAAATAATTTCAGTTTTTGAGGATCAGTGGTATAGTCATATCCTCTACACAACACATCAAATTCAAACAAGAATGCATCCAGATCTTCTGATGTAAGGCCATCAAATGTAGGGATATGCTGGAGAGGAATTTCTTTCATAGGTGCATTAGCTGCAGTATCCACAATGGGATATTGCGGTGTAGAGGTTTGGGTGTTTGACTAGTTCTGGGCCATTTGGTCAAATATGTGCCAATAATCTTCTGGGATGTCTAGGAGGGTATTCCTAGGTTGGTGAGGGGGAATGGCTTCAACATGAATGGCCTTAACAACACTTCCTTTATCTGGGATGATGAGAGTGCCTAATGTCAGGGGGGATTCTGATTCTTGAGGTTCTTCAACTTCATTATGAATGATTTTTGTAGCACTTCCCTTATCTGGGCTGCTTAATGGTTGAATAATCCCAAGGGAAATCTTGGTTCTTTAGCTTCCCCTGTTTCTCCTCTCCCTTCACAGAGGTTGCTAAGATTCCCTTCTTGTAATGATTTTTGGCTAGAATTCTCAATTTCTTGAAAATCTTGCTCTTCGGTTTGACTATGCACCTCAGCAAAGGCTACAGATGGTGATCCTATGGCCTGAAGGGAACTAGTAGGTTGTCTAGAAGCAACTTTTCTAGGTCCTACTGAAAGACGAGATTCTACTTTCTTAAGGATTTCGTCTATAAAGGTTGATTGGCCAAGGGTCACTGGCCCCTTAGCTTTATCAGGCTTGGGTAGTGGTTTAGGATTCTTTTCAGGATTTTTCTGCTTAGTGATGCAAACAAATCAAATGTTAATTTCTACCAAAAAACAACAACAAATCTACAAGAAAGCAGGCAGGGGAGCAGGGCTATTACGTGCTCCGTACACAGGTTCTTACCTTTCATTTTTAACACCCAATTCTCTCCTAGCAGGTTCTTACACTACTCTGGAAAAGAAACAAATGGCTACACTCTTCCCCGGCAATGGTGCCAAAATGTCGAGTAGTAAAAAGGGTCCTTTTCACCTCTATTTACCCTACATTAATTGTCAATCTAGGAACGATTTGTTATCTCAAAGAGTGTACTCAGTTTGAAGTGGTCATTTGTCAGAGTAATGCTAGTAGTACAGTGCTCTAAATACAAGAGTAAACGGATGCTTGAAATAAAATCCACTTACAAAAAAGAAACTTAAAACTCAAATCATGCATTCAAAAAGCTACAGCAATTTATCAGTCAAGGGTACAGTAATGGTAACTCTTCCCTCTGTAAACTAATGCAATTAAAAATCAATCAAGGAAAAGATCATTAATATGGGAACTAGACAACATATGTCAATGTTCACTACAGTCTCAGATCATTCTGCACACCAAAGCAATGATAACTCAAATGATAGGAAATGGAACAACAACTAATCTTATTAATAGGATTGAACAGCAAAACCTTAACCTTGTGAAATGAATGCAACAGTAATTATATCCTATAGGAATTAAGTAACAATCCTTACCTTAAAGATGAATTGAACAACAATTGGAAATAGAACAGAAAACTAACAGAAATGAAATATAGAACAACAACTTGAATCAAATATAAATGTACAACAAACTAGGTCAAATATTACACACAACACGCTTAATATTGAAAGGAACAGTAATCTGAGCTTCGATACAAGAAGTATGAATCATAGTTATAAAGAAACAGCAATTATGATCATGATGGAACAAAAATCCCAAATGAACAACAATCACGTTTAAGTGTAAACCATAAATAAATATAGTAATACCGATTTATGCATATACAGCACTGTTACTCTGTAATCGAACAAAAATGGCAATCTGTAAGGAACAACAATGTTATATCAATGGTTAAAGGGACAAAAATGCGATGTAAAGTTAGAATGAATAGCATATCATTCCTGTTACAGAGAATGACATTACTTAGTCAAGTATAAATGAAATATAATAGAACCGATATGTAAAACAACAAGGCACATTAGATTACTGAACAGAGCTAATAGAAAAGATCAAACCACACACGAATCGTAAATAATGGTACAGGAGCAAGTGATCCACTAGGGCCAGGCCCTTAGCCTCCAAGGACACACTGCTTGAGATTACTCCAGAATCAAAGATGGAACGACAACCAACTTTATATATTAGAACATCAAAATAGAGTTATAGTGAATCGCTCTTCAAAGAGATTCGATGATCAAAGTTTCAAATACAAAGGAGAATTTCATAAAAACAACAATAGTCCGTCTCCCAGGCTAGCAGTGCTTCCCCTTCTTATAACAGCTGAGCGAAGATATCAACAATACAAAAAATTGTTAAGGTAGCGATCCCTTAGGATCAAAGGATCCTGAGGGATTCACCAAACTGTTAGTTCTCAATTATCCTCTTGTTCTCTTCGGCCGATTTGGTATCTCCTTTTCCCTTTCCCGGCTGATACGCTCCAATTTAGATCGCCTTGTTTGCATGTGGTTCCCTATCAAAGGCACATAAGTTAACTTTGTCTTGTCTTTTCCTTTGGGACAACAATCTTCTGTTTTCTACTTTTTCTGCATAAGAAAAGGGTAATTATTAGTTATTTCATGTTGCATACAAATCTTTTAGATTTTATCATAATTTCTTGTCATCTACCTAGTTCATGATGTAAAGAGGTTATGATTTTGAAAGAAAAGATGACAAAATAAATGATAATAACATACGTTATCTAGTGCTCAACAACCTGGAAGAAGGTTCAGGAGAGGAATGAATGAATTGCAGCAGTGGTAGCAGAAGAATTCATAACCGTTCTAGAACTACACATCTCAGAAGAAGCACCGTTGGAGGCCAAGTTTCAGAAGTTCGTTGTAGGTGTGCGTGAGGCTAGGACCGAGATGTCCAAATTTCAATTTGAGATAAACCTAAATAGTACAGAGCTCGAGTTGAGGGCACAGGCTTCAACTCCACCAAATATCAAAGAACAGCATGAGGAAGCTGTCAAGGATGCAGCCGCTGTAGTAGATGTCAAGATGGCAAACAACACTACGCTCTTTGAGCAATCAATGGAGGTACTTACAAGTATATAGGAAGATCCCAACCTACAGAGGTTAAATGCCGAGGTAAGGGAATTATAGCAGCAGTATGACGAAGCAAGAGCAACCGTGGGAACCATTGTTATCACGCAAAGATTGGAAAAGCTCCAAGAGGCAAAGCAATTGAAAGAACAAGTGGAAGCAATGCAGTGGAAAGAGGCACTCCTCAAGGACAGATTGGGGCCTTGGCTGGATGAATCATGTGGGATCTCTGCCACCATGGTGGAGAAGTTGGCCAACCTGTAAACAACATAGCAGAAGATCTAGGCAGATAGCGCAGGACCAACAATGAAGCAGGTGGTGGAGCAGGTCAAGCTGGCAGCTACGCAGTGCACATCTGAAGTTGTTGTGGCACAAGCGGATTTGGGAGGTCTTCTAAGTAAGATCTTCGTGCCAGCAGAGTGACTTGAGGGTGAGTCATGATATTTTTTTTGGGGACCTGTTGGGACAGGGTCCTCTCAGGTCAATTTTGGGGCTAAAAGCCCAAGTTTTAGGATTGAAAGCCCCAGTTTTTGTATGTAAAGTGTAAAGTCTTGACAATTTTTGGTCGCAGAGTGTGTAGATGTAAAGTGTCATAAAGGGTTTTACCCTTTTGTTGATGTACATTGTGTCGACTTTAGAAGATCTACCCATGGTCTGTGGACCATGGGATTTTATAAAAAGGAGAGTCTTAGAAGAGTCTAAGGAAGTTCAGTTCATTCATTGATGATGAATGTAATGAGTCATTAGAAAAATGAGCGAAGGGTCTTAAAGTAGAAGAGAGGCTCTGTAGCTTTGTGCACAGAGGCCTACAGTAGAGTCTACAGTTGTGTGCTCAGACCCTTACATCTGAGTGTGTAGGGTAGTTTGAGTCTGTAAGAAGATATAAAGAATTAATAAAGAATATTACCCTGGAAATACCTGTGTTTGATCTATTTACTTTTGTTATGAATGAATGTGATTATGTTATGATGAATACTGGGTTTATGATTTAATGCTATATTGATGCACGAATCTGTATGTTCTACATTGTTATACGAATGCAAGTAATAAAATCTGCTTAAGTGAAGAATATATTAATGCATGCTAAAGATATTAGACACTTAAACTGATCTAGGTAATAACAGACTTAGGAGTAATTACAGAGGCATGTAAGTGGTTGATTCAACTATTTAGCATCTGTGAAAGACAATTGTAGACCTTCACAAAGGTCTAGAGGTTGGCAAGAGGAAGTTATATCGATAAGCCTTGAGGACTTATAAATTTGCGCGAAGGCAGATAAAGGGTACAAAAAGATATCATAACCATCTCTAGGTGCAAAAACTTGGTTCCAACATCCCCCCATACTACTGCGGGTGAGACTTCAGCCTATGTTCCATGAATTGATGCCAAAAGGTCCAGTAGTGTGGGATTTGTTTGGCTAAACTTAACACTGAACCTGTGTCAGGGCCCACTAAGCCAACATATAGCACCTGATAGGGAAGTCATTAAGGTGTTTGGTTTATCAATTCCACTTCCTTAAGTTGATATAGGAGGTTAAATCATATTATAGTAACTCTTCGTCACATGTTTACCCTAGTAGGTTGGTAACTTGGATAAATGTGGGAGGAGGTTGTTACAGAGTGGTATCATATCATCATTCAACACTTGGACTAGATGAGTAGAATGTATTTGTCATGCATGCATGAAGGTTGTATATGAGCTTGTTATGTATGCATGGTGGTGGTCATTCTTACAGTTTTGTTGTCATGTAGGAATTTTTGATGTTGTTGTTGGGATGTGTTTGTCATGAATGCATGTCGGTTGTATATGTATTTTTTATCCATGCCAGTGCCTATATGTTGTTATGCATGCTTTTCATGGTTATATTTATGCATGTATAGTAGGTCAAACTTGCATTGTGAGGTCATTGTATGTAGTTTGTTTCATCATGATGTTGTTGGTTGTTATGATGCTAATGTGTTCGCTGAGATAGAGCAGAATATGCTAATCATAAAAGCGAGGTTGTAGTGTTGGACCTCGAGGTAAGAGAATATCATCATGCAGGTTTGTATGGTGGGTATGAAGGTATGTTGGTTAATGGTTTTTATAAGAATTAGGGTAATGTACATGTTTGTCAATCTATGTTTGTTGTGGTTACCTGTATGATAGATGTTAGTTAATCAGTGTTATCATATGTACATGTGTTAGTTAGTCATGAAGGATAGTAACTTGTTGTTATATGTATTTTGGTCATATGCATGATGGTTATGGTCATTATACTTAATACATTCTTATTATATGTATCATGCTAATCTATATTTCTTTATGCAGATGATTGTGGTTATGATACTCATGTATTAGTCGATATAATTTTGATATTGTGTCATACTAATTGGGACTGACTTGTGTAGATGTGATAGCCTTCCTTGAGATACATTGAGGTATGAGTTTTATTATGTCATATATTTGGTGTTTGAGTGTTTTATTATGTCGTCTATTTGGTTTACTTAGCACGGTATATTTAAAGGTAGTTTGAATGTTTGAATAATTTCATGATATGAGTATGTGTCTATGAGATTGCATGAAAAAATTATATTGTTTTAAGATGATTGTACTAACACATTATGGACCGAAATAGATGATATATATTTGAGTGAAAATGGGTTCTAGTTGTAATATTATGATTAATGACTATTAGTTGATTATGACATGGTTGTTAGTCTTGGTAAAGGCTGATTTCAAATTAATAGACATGATGTCTTGATTTTTGGAATATGTGACTACTATGTGTGAACAGTTGGAGGGAAACATGCTTGGTATTAGCATAAAAAGGTAATAGTTGATTTGTTTATATAACTAACAGTTGGGTGATATAATATTTCACAATAAGATTCAATTGCAACAAGGTAAAAAGTAAAAAAAAAGGGATTTGGGTGAGAATTTCTTTGGATATGTTTGGAAACTACAATTCCAAACGAATGATTTGTTGTGGGGAAAAATGCCTATGCAGGACGATCCTATCCACCTAAGGTGTGACAGTGCCTTAGCAACAAACAGAGATAGCTATTCTAGTATTCTTCCTTTATGAATTTAGAATGAAGAGAGATAGATGGACTAACCGGTGTCTTCTGTTTGTCCCTCGATCCGGTCTCTCTTCTCTTGGAGGATTCCCAGCTACTTGCCTTCTCGCTCGCCCAGCTTCAAGAGTTTTCTGCAAGATCACAAGAAGAGAACACTACACAAGACATGGATTCATATTCATAACTAGTTCAGGATTAGAAATAAACTAAACATACTAATGCAATCATACATCAAAGATACATCAGTGTATAGGAAAAATCAAGATAGCTTTATTGATGAATAACAAGGTTCAGGAAGAGATACAACCCAGAGGGCTCCAATCCAGCATCTCCTTCCCAGCAAATGGAATTCCTATCTTCACCCCCTTCAAAGCATTAAGCACCCAATGATTCAAATCTCAAACCAACAACAATTCTTTGCAATAACAAAATTCCAGCCTCTAGATCTCATGGAGGAGAGATCCATATATAGATGTTTGGAGAGAGGATGAGTCAGCTTGAGATCTGACTAGTTTCCTCTCCCTCTGTCAGTTCTTGATTCCACTTGGAGGTTCTTGCTTCCACTTGGAGATTTGGAACCTCTTACTCATCACCAGTCGAATTCCCTGAGGCAAGTGTCATTTTGGAAGCTTCCTGGGTTCTGACACCTTGAGAAATGAACCTGCCACATGTCCACTCTCGCTCAGCGCAGGTAGCCAGTGTTGCCTTTGACATTCAGCGCAGGTAGCCAGTGTTGGCTTTGTCATTCAGTGAAAATAGCTAGTGTAGCCACTGAAATGATCCTGAATTGATTTGTTTTTTAGCAGTTTCTGGTGGAGAACTTCTGTGAATTGCTGTGGTTTGTTAGCCTTGTTCCTCTAGGGGTAGGAACAACAGGTTTAGGGACTTTGGATCCCTTAGATTATGGACATTTCATGCTCAATGTTGTAAGGCACAAACATGTCTATAACAGTTTCCCCCTAAAGTATGAGGTTGTTTATCGGGTGAAATGCTTTATCAGGGGGATCCGAAGTTCATCCAATGCAGGGAGGAGACCTATAATAAGATACAATACAATACATTATTTTTCATACTGCTTTCATGATCTAGCTGAGGCAGGCATTCCCATGCTCAACTTTATAAATTCATTTTTCTGTACATAGAACAGACAATTGTCTGATGGTAGACTGATAATTTTGATGAAATTATCATCCTTTGAGTAGGATGATTATCTGTTGCAATGATGTACATGTCAATGTCTTTATCTTTCCTGAATATATATCGCAGCCCGGATGGATGAAACTAGATCCGGGGTCTTCAAACTCGTTCGATCTTCACTCTAAGTACAAGTCGATCCATGTGAGAAATGTTCTGAAGTCGAACATGGAAAGACATCGCTTGATTATCGGTCAATGAGGTAAACCGTTAACAAGCGCGAGAGGAATCACCGATAATGATAATGACCCTCAAGGTACTGCAGTACAATTCACGTGGTGTGAATAAAGGACTTGGCATCGAACACCACGCAAAATCTTTCGGTCGAAGGTCATTGATGTATACCTGTCGCCGGAAGTGAGAAACTTGCCATTGAGGCATGCAAGCTTCAAAGTACTGAAGGGGTTGTTCCTAGATCAACTTCTTGGATAATGAGCTGATGTCGACAAGAAGCGATCCGTCAAAGGAGGGCCTTAATGAACCCTGAATCATATGTCACAGATTGTTTTCACCTCCATTAAAATAATTAGCTCCGTTCCGTGTCACTGATGTGACAGTGCCTTAGCAACAAACATAGACAGCTATTCTAGTATTCTTACTTTATGAATTAAGAATGAAGAGAGATGGATGGACTAATCGGTGTCTTACATTTGTCCCTCGATCCGGTTTCTCTTCTCTTGGAGAGTTCCCAGCTACTTGCCTTCTCGCTCACCCAGCTTCAAGAGGTTTCTGCAAGATCACAAGAAGAGAACACTACACAAGACATGGATTCATATTCATAACTAGTTCAGGATTAGAAATAAACTAAACATACTAATGCAATCATACATCAAAAATACATCAGTATATAGGAGAAACCAAGATAGCTTTATTGATGAATAACAAGGTTCAGGAAGAGATACAACCCAGAGGGCTCCAATCCAGCATCTCCTTCCCAGCAAATGGAATTCCTATCTTCACCCCCTTCAAAGCATTAAGCACCCAATGATTCCAATCTCAAACCAACAGCAATTCTTTGCAATAACAAAAGTCCAGCCTCCAGATCTCATGGAGGAGAGATCCATATATAGATGTTTGGAGAGAGGATGAGTCAGCTTGAGATCTGACTAGTGTCCTCTCCCTCTGTCAGTTCTTGATTCCACTTGGAGGTTCTTGCTTCCACTTGGAGATTTGGAACCTCTTACTCATCACCATTCGAATTCCCTGAGGCAAGTGTCATTTTGGAAGCTTCCTGGGTTCTGACACCTTGAGAAATGAACTTGCCACATGTCCATTCTCTCTCAGCGCAGGTAGCCAGTGTTGCCTTTGACATTCAGCGTAGGTAGCCAGTGTTGGCTTTGACATTCAGCGCAAATAGCTAGTGGAGCCACTGAAATGATCCTGAATTGACTTGTTTTTGAGCAGTTTCTGGTGGAGAACTTCTGTGAATTGTTGTGGTTTGTTAGCCTTGTTCCTCTAGGGGTAGGAACAACATGTTTAGGGACTTTGGATCCCTTAGATTATGGACATTTCATGCTTAATGCTGTAAGGCACAAAAATGTCTATAACAGTTGCCCCCTAAAGTATGAGGCTGTTTATCGGGTGAAATGCTTTATCAGGGTGATCCGAAGTTCATCCAATGCTGGGAGGAGACCTGTAATAAGATACAATACAATACATTATTTTTCATACTGCTTTCATGATCTAGCTGAGGCAGGCATTCCCATTCTCAGCTTTATAAATTCATTTTTCTGTACATAGAACAGACAATCGTCTGATGGTAGACTGATAATTTTGATGAAATTATCATCCTTTGAGTAGGATGATTATCTGCTGCAATGATGTACATGTCAATGTCTTTATCTTTCCTGAATATATATCGCAGCCC
Source organism: Pinus tabuliformis (assembly GCA_031772625.1). NCBI lineage: Eukaryota > Viridiplantae > Streptophyta > Pinopsida > Pinales > Pinaceae > Pinus > Pinus tabuliformis. The sequence continues at coordinate 1,932,557,619 of CM062817.1, read as the reverse complement.
GGATGGATGAAACTAGATCCGGGGTCTTCAAACTCGTTCGATCTTCACTCTAAGTACAAGTCGACCCATGTAAGAATTGTTCTGAAGTCGAACATGGAAAGACATCGCTTGATTACCGGTCAATGAGGTAAACCGTTAACAAGCGCGAGAGGAATCACTGATAATGATAATGACCCTCAAGATACTGCAGTACAATTCACGTGGTGTGAATAAAGGAATTGGCATCGAACACCATGCAAAATCTTTCGGTCGAAGGTCATTGATGTATACCTGTCGCCGGAAGTGAGAAACTTGCCATTGAGGCATGCAAGCTTCAAAGTACTGAAGGGGTTGTTCCTAGATCAACTTCTTGGATAATGAGCTGATGTCGACAAGAAGTGATCCGTCAAAGGGGGGCCTTAATGAATCCCACATCAATGACACGGAATGGAGCTAATGATTTTAATGGAGGTGAAAACGATCTGTGACATATGATTCAGGGTGGCGGTCATGAAAGGATGAAGGATAATGTATGGCAGTGGATGGGACACGGTTGACTTTTTCTGAACGACTTCTCTTGAACATGTGGCGACAATGATGCGATGGATTGGTAGCATTACCCCAAATATGGATGGTATGGCGAGACCATGGATGTGACCGGTGAATGAAACAACCCAACCCGATTGTGGTACGGAGGAAAAGTGTCATGTTCAAGAGCGACTTGCTACCATCAAAGTTTTCTTGAGTTTCTCCCAATTTTTCCCCAGTCATTGCTGACCAATACCTCTTTATTTTTGTCAAACTTGAGGAGGATAACATATGCTTGTTCTATAACCTGCCCTTCGGGCAAGCCCATCGCTATGTTTTAACGAGCCTAGCGATAGTGAAACTCGTTCTCGTCTAAAGACAAGTTTGTCGCTATTAATGATTTTAACGCGTCTAACGACAAGGATAACTCGGTCCTTTTCTTTTTTAGAGAGTCTGAAAAGGTACATAAAGTTAACTCCAAAAGTCCTTTTTCGTCATCTAATCCCTTAGGTCCGAAAAAGTATAAAACAATACAGAAGGGATGAGTTTTCGATAGTTTTAACGAGCCGAATAAAACAAGTGCTCGATCTTTTTGTGCAATAATCCCTCAGGTCCAAAAAGATTAAAATCTAGAGGAGGGATAGCACTTCCTGTCCCTTTAATGAGTTGGAAGGCCAAGGACTCGGCAATCTTTTCATATTTTACGAGTCAGTTGAAAAGAGCTTAAAGAAGACTCGTCTTTTGAGGAACGAGTGATAAACAGGGTTAGCAGCTGATTCCAGGTACAGGTTGGAATTTTCCAATCACGGCAGTGTCACAAGGATGGCTAGGTGAAATCACTCTTCGCAGATGTTCCTCAAAATGGGTAAACAATCATATGGAGGTGAACGATCGGCCAAATGAAAAGTGGAGGTGACGGTGCAAACACGACCAAGGCTTTAATGGCTGATAAGGTTACATTCACAGTGGTTATTTACCGGGTAGGTTCATTTTTTATTTTAAAATGAGCTTAAACGCTGGTGGAAACACTTGCTCATTGCTTATGTTTATTTTTTAACGAGCATGAAGTCCGCGTTAAAACTGCTCGGATCTTGCGTTTATTTTTTAACGAGCATGAACTGTGTGCTAAAACTGCTCGAAAACCCAGTCATATGATAAGAGTGTCTCATTGAGATTCTATTTTTTATGGAGCTTCATCTCACGAAGCTTTGCCCCGGATCCTTTCATTATGCAAGTTCGGAAATGACTAATCCTACGAGTTTAAAGGGTTAGACCTACAGGTTTAAAGGCGGGACCTAAAAATTTAAAAAATAAATAGCCGCCCCTTGCTTGCGCTCCAAAATGTTTGCATGCCCCCAGGCATAAAGTACGATTTCAAGGTTACCTCTACTTCATTTCCGTCAAAACATTCGTTTCACCGAGAGAGGCCTACCTCTTTCAGGTTACCCAAGGATTGTCTCGTTAATTGTTTAAACCAAACACTTCCTCGGCAATGTCTACCGAAATAGACAAAGGTGAGCGACGAAGCCCACCAACTCACATAACTTTGACAAAAGAATCTTATTCTAGAATAACCCTCTTCCTAGACGGACGGGGTACAGACTAGTCATATTCTCCTGCGGAAACCTACTCTATACCCAAAGTTTTCCTGCCGAAACAGACCAGGACGCATGCCCCCTGGGTTCCAGTCATATCCTCCCGGATTACTCGCGCTCATCAGGAGGACGGACTGTGGGTTGAGACACTTCTTGCGTGAAGAGACCATTTAGGGGTGGTATATGACTATTTGCGATGCGTGATCCAGGAAATGAAAGTTGGTCCACGAGCTTGAACACTCTTCCTTCATGCGGAAAACACATTACTCTAAAGAGTGAGGAGACGACGGCTCCCATGCAATATATATAGTCTCGTCCAAGGAGTAGGTTATAATCCAAGGGTCCTTGAACGACCATCACGTTCATTTGAACGGTCTTCCCTTTCAATGTTATGGGCACATTGGGGAGGATCCCTAAAGGTCGACTGGTTCCTTTATCAAAGCCTGATAGATTTCTCATTTCAAGCAAAAGCGCTGGCGAACCAAGCGCTTTCCAAGCAATAGAGGAAAGGATACTCACAGATGCCCCCTCATCAATGATAGTGCCAACCATTACCATTCTGTATATTTGAACGATAATTCTGAATGGTATGCTTGCTGGCAACCGGGGTCTGCCTAGTTGGTTCCAGTCGAACGAGACAACTAGGTTGCTTGGTGGTGGGACCGAATAGACGGCCGGATATGACTCTGACGAATTTCCTTCCTGCGATAAAGGAATGGGCAAATTTCCCCCTTGTTCGTTGGAGTCTGTGTTGATGAAGAGAATTTGGACGGTGTCGTCTTTATTCTCCTCTGTGATGGTATCATTCGAAGATAGAGCCTCTGAAGGAAAAACCGGGTCAACTGCCATCTCAACCTTTTGACTTTCGTCAGGTATGGATCCAGATGGTTCATCTTCAATGATAGGTGCTTCGGCTGACCACCTGGGCGGGCCAGCCGGGTTCTCAACTAGTGAAGGACTTGGCAGGAGTTTTTGATATCCAAGAGGAAGTTGCATTCGTAAAATCGGACGATCTTCCAAAACTCTTTTAGCCTCGTCTAAGAAGGGACAACGGTGGATGGCATGATTGCCTTCACACAGTTTGCAGGGAAATCTAGCTTTCCCTCTCTGTCCTGGGACTTCACTTTCACTAGTCGACGGTGAGCTGTCAACATGGCTATCAGAGGTCGACGCTACCGAATTGTGCAAACGGGGAGACCAGTCCCTTAGTATCCGAGGGATGCAGGGACAATCTCTGTGGAAGTGGTCTCCCTTGCATATGACACATGGCGATTTAGGCCTGGTCAGTGCTATGTGTGGATTTTTGTCAGACGACACTTGTTTGCCCCCAGTCGCTTTTGGCTCCTTCTTCTTCTTCTCTTTCTTCTTCTTAGGAACTTGGTTTTTTGTTTTACCAGTTCCGTCAAGCGAAGAGGAAGGAGGAGAGGGAGAATTAGATGAAGTAGAAGGCTGGTGGGTAACTCTGGTCTGGTCTGACTGTTGATTCGACTGTTCAGGAATAGTGGTGTTCTGAACGACATTGGTTGAAAAGAGCCAGACCGGCAGGCCAATTGTCAGTCCTAGAAGCGACAATGTGGCCATATGGGGCACACCAACATCTCCCCAAGAGGAGAAGGGACTAGGATTTCCACCAAGGGGAATTCCTTGGTTGGTGTGCTCCATATTTTCAACCTAAAGATCAACGCAGGAATAAGGGTGATTGTTTCGTTTAAAATAAATTTTAACGACGCTTTAGACACAACTTGCTTTTTCACTTTTAAAGAGTCGAGAAAAAGCTAAAGATGACTCTAGTCTCCTTCGATGTTTTAACGAGCCCGAAGTGACAAATGCTCGGATGGACTTTTTTCGTTATAGAGTCTGAAAAAGGCTAAAAGGAACTGCTGTGGAGTTCTAGGCAGAGGGTGTGCCAAACTTTTCACAAAACCGCAGAATACGTTTTAGGGTACGGGCGGTCGATCTTCCTGAATGCTGTGTTCAGTGCATTGCGATCAGTAGGGCGGCCGACACGACTTCCTAAGGATAAAGGTTTTATGCCTATAGGGGTCTCCCAATATATACGCGACGGTACGTGGGAGCACAATCCGTACTGGCACTATCGTCCCTCAGGAGGAATCACCCACCATCCACGAGATCGACAGTCACCAGGCTTTACGACGCCGGAACACGTCTCTAGCCTAGACCTCTATGTTGTGCGTTATGTTGCAAAGCGTTGTTAAGTTCATTCAATTTATTTTAGGTTGATCTTTTTAAAGTTTGCCTTTCAAGGTTCACATCGAGATGTATGATACAAATTCCTAAATGCAGTCTAAAGATGATAAGCAAGCTTTTTATCTTTTCAACTTTGAAAATCCTAGCTACTAAGGGAAAAGAAAGACACCATCTTTTCTCAAAGAGCAATCAGCACACTCTAATGCACTTTTCCTAAATCAAACATGCAAACTATCAAGATGAAAATGCACAATGCAGGTGTTTGTTTTCCGCTTTCTTAGTATTGATGCCTACCAAAGAAAGCTTTTTGTACAACTTTGAATTTGCTTTTAAATGAAAAATACAAACAAGTTTATTTTTCCGAAATCAGAGAGGGTAGAAGAGACTACAACACTTAACGATTTCCGAAATGAACACTTGTTTCGACACTTAAAAGAGACAAACTCAAACCAATAAGCAAAAGCAAATGTATAATCAACTGCAAACAGCCAATGAACTCTCTTCTAAGATCACAATCAACAGATATGAATCAAGGGCTACAGGATGATTATTTCACTCATGCAAAGGAAAACTGCGAATGACGCCACAAACACATAAAAACACTCACAGTATTTTTGTACAAAAGGAGGCGGAATTTAAGCAGAGAAAAGGAGTTATCAGACTGGTACCTATGCTGGTTACAGGCTGCAAAAAATCAGAGATCAAAACAAGGCAAAACAGAGCAGAGAACCCCAGCTGCACAAGGCCAAACTGGTTCAGCGCAACCTCAACACAGAGGTTTTGACATTCAGCGCAGGTAGCCTTCACGGGACCTGCGTTGAAATGCAGAACCTCTTCACAGCTGTCGCGCTGAAGGAGAAACTCTCGTTTCCCACTGGGTTCTGGGTCACAGATTGCTATTTAATCTACTGTTTCAGGCCAAATAAAAGCAACAAGCAAGGTACAATCAAAGGGATGCTTTGAGGGAGTACTAAGATCTATCACAAAGGATCATCAAATCATTTGTGAGTCCATTGTTCAGATCATAGACAAGTCCAGTGATTGGATCAAAGCAGCAACTGTCTACTTTGCGTCTGGGAATAGCAGATGCAGTTCGATTGTTGCTGTCAAGTCTATGAAACAAACAATGATAGAAACACAAATAAAATGACTAAACAAATCTCCCCAGCGGATTCGCCAATTTTTTGTGGGGAAAAATGCCTATGCAGGATGATGCTATCCACCTAAGGTGTGACAGTGCCTTAGCAACAAACAGAGACAGCTATTCTAGTATTCTTCCTTTATGAATTTAGAATGAAGAGAGATAGATGGACTAACCGGTTCAGCGCAGGTCCAGCACTGTCAGTTTGACATTCAACGCGGGTAGCCCCTTCGGGACCTACGTTGAAATGCAGACTGCCTTCACAGTGCCTGCGCTGAAAGAGAAACTCTCGTTTCCCTTGGTTTCTGGGTCACAAAATGCTCAAAAATCAACTGTTTCAGGCCAAATCAGAAACACAAGCAAGGTATAAACAGAGGGATACTTTGATAGGGTACTAAAGACTATCACAAGGATCATCAAATCATTTGTGGATCTAGTTTAGATCATAGACAAGTCCAACAACTGGATCAAAACAACAACTTTCTACTTTGCATCCGGGAAAGATGCAGTTCAAAGTTGCTGTCAAGTCTATGAAGTAAACAAATGACGGAAACACAAATAAAATGAATAAACAAGTTCTTCCCCAGTGGAGTCGCCAATTTGTTGTGGGGAAAAATGCCTATGCAGGACGATCCTATCCACCTAAGGTGTGACAGTGCCTTAGCAACAAACAAATACAACTATTATGATTTCTTCCTTTATGAAATGTGAAAGAGGGGAGATTGGTAGACTTACCGTTGTCTTCCGGTTGTCCTTCGATCTAGATCCTCTTCTCTTTGTGTGTCCACAGCTACTTGTCTCCTCGCTTGGTCAAGAGAACAGCTACTTGAATCTCACGAGATCACAAGAGAACATCTACCTGTGACAAGAGAACAGCTACTTGCGACAAGAGAAGAACACAATGCAAAGGCAAATATACATATTCATAAATGATTCAGGATTAGAAGTAAATCAAATACACTAATGCAATCATACAAAATACACCAGCATATAGGAAAGAATCAAGATAGCTTTATTGATAAGTAACAGGGTTCAGGAAGAGATACAACCCATAGGGCTCCAATCCAGCATCTCCTTCCCAGCAGAATGGAATCCCTTCTTCAGCTCCCTTCAAAGCATTAAGCACCCAAAGTTTCCAGCCACAAACCAACAACAATTCTTTGCAAATACAAAATTCCAGCCTCCCTGATCCCATGTAGAAGAGATCTATATATAGGGATATTGGAGAGAGGATGAGTCAGCTTGAGACTGACATGAAACTGACTAGTGTCCTCTCCCTCTCATAGTTCTTGAGTCCACTTGGAGGTTCTTGCTTCCACTTGGAGATTTGGAACCTCTTACTCATCACCAGTCAAATTCCCTAATCCAAGTGTCATTTTGGAAGCTTCCCGGGCATTGACACCTTGAGAAATGACTCTGCCACTTGTCCAAACTCGCTCAGCGCAGGTAGCCTTTGTTGCAGTTAACATTCAACGCAGGTAGACAGTGGAGCAGTTGACATTCAGCACAGATGCTCAGTGGAGCAGTTGACATGATCCGGAATTGGCTTGTTTTTGAGTGTTTTCGGGTGGAGAACTTCAGTGAATTGCTGTGGTTAGTTGGCCTTGTTCCTCTAGGGGTAGGAACAACATGTTTAGGGACTTTGGATCCCTTAGATTATGGACATTTCATGCTCAATGTTGTAAGGCACAAAAATGTCTATAACATAGCATATAGAAAAAATCAAGATAGCTTTATTGATGAATAACAAGGTTCAGGAAGAGATACAACCCAGAGGGCTCCAATCCAGCATCTCCTTCCCAGCAAATGGAATTCCTATCTTCACCCCCTTCAAAGCATTAAGCACCCAATGATTCAAATCTCAAACCAACGTCAATTCTTTTCAATAACAAAATTCCAGCCTCTAGATCTCATGGAGGAGAGATCCATATATAGATGTTTGGAGAGAGGATGAGTCAGCTTGAGATCTGACTAGTGTCCTCTCCCTCTGTCAGTTCTTGATTCCACTTGGAGGTTCTTGCTTCCACTTGGAGATTTGGAACCTCTTACTCATCACCAGTCGAATTCCCTGAGGCAAGTGTCATTTTGGAAGCTTCCTGGGTTCTGACACCTTGAGAAATGAACTTGCCACATGTCCACTCTCTCTCAGCGCAGGTAGCCAGTGTTGCCTTTGACATTCAGCACAGGTAGCCAGTGTTGGCTTTGTCATTCAGCGCAAACAGCTAGTGTAGCCACTGAAATGATCCTGAATTGATTTGTTTTTGAGCAGTTTCTGGTGGAGAACTTCTGTGAATTGCTGTGGTTTGTTAGCCTTGTTCCTCTAGGGGTAGGAACAACATGTTTAGGGACTTTGGATCCCTTAGATTATGGACACTTCATGCTCAATGTTGTAAGGCACAAAAATGTCTATAACATGATTTCTTTGCATACACGAAGTATTCTTAACCTTGATGTTGTGTAACATTATGTGGATATGTGATATATTAAAGAAAATGTATTTGACAGGTATACCAATTGGTTTCCATTTATGGCTAGATTCGACAAGGAATTGGAGTCCCTTGTGTTATCCTCCTGTTGCAACAGGGTATCATTTTTCATGATTGACATTTTTACATGCCAAATATGTCATACTTTGCAGGCTGCAGTGTTCCATCTTTCACGAGGTGCCATGAAGTATGCTTAGTCCAAATGCACTGCTGTATTCCAATTTTTGATGAGTAGTTCCAGTTTTTGAGGAGTTTTCATTTAAGGGAGGTCCAAACAATTTAATCTTGGTCTCCCTAGGTTTCAATTTCCTGTTTTAGAATATAGAGAATGATATCTGTCCAAACAGTTTAATCTTGGCAGATTTGTAGATAGGTAGAGAATCAAAGGGACCCAACTGTTTAATCTGGGCCCTGGCAGAAATAAGTGTAGATTTAGATAGGAAAAATTCAAAAGAAAAATTGTAAATCTGGGTTTGCAACTCTAAGTGCACCCAATTCAAAAGAAGAAAAAATGTTAGGAGAGTAGGCTGGGTAGGTAGCTGTGTGGTTGCAGAATGATAATTTATGATCAATTTGGTGTTACAAAGTGCTTTATCTTTACTGATCACAGTGCAGACAGTTTTCATGCAAGGGAGCTCAAAGGTGGACATATCTAACTCCCCCTTCTTCTAATTCCCCAAGTCACTTACTAACTTCCCAAAGAGGTCAAGATCTACTTGATTCCTCTTAGTTTCATCATCATCCATATCAGTCGCCTTGGTGAAGATCTACTTCACTCAAGGATTTTATTTCTTTTCAAACTCTTTTCCCCAAAATTAGCCTAAGGTCCCTGACCTTAGCACCTGCTTATCATCTTCACATTAACTACTAACAAGTATTATATAACTCCCTATCAGTTCTCCCCTTTTCCCTACTAAAACTTTGTATATAAAATTCCCCTATGAAAATATTCCCCCCTGGTAATATAGCCATATTCTCTCTAAGTCAGGGAAAGAACAGTCCATTTGGGGCTGCTTTTATCCCATCCGTGTCTAAGCAAGGATTAATCTAACACCTGGCCAGATTAATAACCTCTTGCCTAGCCCTAAAACCCTCAAAAACCCACTTTTTTCCCCCTTATCCTAAGTTTCGGGCATAAATACATTAACCCGCGCTCGTATTAACCCCAAAACCACTAAACCTAAGTTTCAAACCCCACCTGCGTGCGTTATTTAATTCAGAATCTTCTGCGCATATTCCCTGCCCTATACCCCCGCCGACTCACCATCCCCGCTAGCTATTGGATCATCCGCCCCGCAGATCTATGGCTGACGGGCCCTCCCATCCTCGAACCGCCCGAGCTTTAGCGTCCGGGAGATGGGCGGTATTGCCGCCGTACTCCCACCATGCGTCAGGCTCTGGGATGTGGCGGAGCCCCTCCCCCCAAAACCGCCCATGCACTAATGGCGGTGTGCCCAAAACCGCTTACCGCCCTCCCCTGTGACGTAAGCCCGCGTCACCTGCCGAGTCACCTGCCACCGTACCCTGCCACTGTACATGCCACGTCACCGTCCGTACATGATGACGTCACCCGCTGACGTAATCCTGCCACGTCATCATGCTGACATCATCGCTGACGTCACCCGCCATACGAAATCAAATATGCTGACATCATGCTGACGTCATCAGCACTTTTTGGCGCGAAGGGCAAAAAATCGCACTTCGGAGCCCCGGAATTAGTTTCTGAGGCAATTTTTGATGAGCAATTTGCGCCTAGCGCAAATCTCTTATCGCTAGATTTTTTGGGCCAGAATGGGGAATCTTCAGGGAATCTTTTCATTCTGCAGCCCCCAGGAAGCCCGAAAGGCGCCGAATGAACCATTTTTCTTCGTGAAGCACTCAGAAAGGAGCAGAAAGTAGTTTTGAAGAAAACAGAGGCCGAACAACGGCCATTAAATGATGATTTAACACACAGCATGTCAGAACAGCATCGGTTTATTGCCAAAGAGTATCAGAGGAAGATGAAAAGCCAAAGAGTATCAACCGAAGATTTTTTAGGGGCTCGAAGCACCTGAACATTGATGAACCCCCCAAGAAAGTCAAATCAAGAGGCACAAGCCCATCCTTGCCCTCAAATCATAGTTGAAGCTTTAAATGCAGACAGAGAGCAAAGATGCAGAAACCCATACACTTTTATTTCAGAAAACACTGCAGCAAGCCACCAAGGACAACATCATTTACTCAGTTTTGATACGGCGACCCTAAACGCAGCCCGAGATATTTTTGCATTTATTTCTGGATAGGATTAGGTTAAGTAATCATATTTCTTTCAGACCTAATTAGGTCAAGATGTAATAAAGGAACTCTGTAGATAGTTTTGCCCTATATATACCGCCCTCTACATTGTTACAAGGGTTGGTTGATTGAGAATTTTCACTAGAGACTTGCATTGTATACCTAAGTTTTTCTATAATCAAAGATTGCTGAAAGCTTGGAGAGCAAACTGATTGTTGTAAATGAATGCTTTTGGAGATATGAAGATGGAATTCTTGTGCTGCAGCCTGAAGCAATAAGTGCATCTTACCTCTGTTTATTGTTTACCACTATCTAAACAGCAGAAAGAAAGAATAGCTTAGAATTTGTTTAAATACACTCTATGCTCAATTTCTGCTATTTCTTTATGTTTTCCTCTGATTGAATTGGTTATGAATATGAATTCCTCCTGGCTCATGTTTACCCCGATTCACTTGTGTTGGCCAATTATCTAGGGATTCTTCACTGCCCCTAGGTAGAGCTCTGTTACCTCCATCTGTTAAGCTGATTGAGAGATTCTTAACTGCCTCTCATTACTTAGCATTCTTCCCATCATTTAAACCTAAAATATTGTTTCATGCTCAACTATCTTGCTCCATTTTACCTCTCTTGTGACCGAAGAAATGCACCAGCAGTTCTCCTCCTCAACTCCACGCCCAATGGTTTGAAACTACCAGACTATGGCTTGCCTCTCTGTCTGAAAACATCAATTTTCCCACCAAAAACAAAACAAAACCCTCTGAACTCAAGACCTAGCCTAAAATCCTTTTCAACAAAGCTAAATCTAAAAGAGAGAGCCCTCTCTGATTGCAGGTTGGCTAGAACCTGCAGTCCAAAGTTGGTCTGTGGTTACCTTGGCCATATCCTTTTCCAAAGCTTAAGGACAACCTGAGTGATAACACCTTGAGAGATGGTATTTTTATGTGTTGAGTTACAAGTAGTTTGTTGGGTACAACAAGGTAAGGTATATGGTATATTGTTATGTTTATTTATGCATTGGAAATTATGTGTTTATTATATTATGATGTAGGGCATTACATGGAAAAAGATATTTCCATGAAATCTTGAAGAAGGCTCGGGTTGGGATTTCCCTCGGAGGCATTGGGAATCCATGGGGCTAAGTCATCGTGTTTCTTAATAGTTTTGTGCTTTCGATATTTTTTGATTTTCTTGTGCCTGATTTTTAGTTTTTTTGGTGTCTAATGTATGACCATACCACTTTGTTTGTGGTGTTGTATTTTTATTGGTTTTTCATGGTTTTACTCTTGGTTTCTTTTGGTTCTTGCCTTTTGTTATAGGCCATTTTGTCGTATCTGGTCAATAGGCCTTCAAATGAGACCAATTCGCATCCTTCAACATATTTTCATCATCCCTACACAAATCCATAAGCATGACTATGTTGAATCCCTGAGTTTCTCCTCTTGACTACTAAGTTTCCATGCTTTTAAGGCCTAGCACACCCTAGCCCTTTAGGGACTAGTGTTGACACCAGGTTGATCCTCTCTGTAACTACGCTAATCACTAGTAGGTTGCTCAGTATTGGGGGTGTGATGATTCTATAAATTTGGGAAAAATAAAAAGAATATCGAATATTCTTCTTCTAGAAGCTTCCTGAGGTTGTTTCAACCATTTACCTTGGATAAGAGTTTTGAATACTATCTGATCCTACCTTGGAGTTTTCACCTCTTATCACTTGATCTCATCCTCCCATATCAAGTGGATATCAAGCCTAGATTGGTAAATGGATAAGAATTTGAACTACCTCCCTCATCTACATATTTATAGCCATCCATGGGTAAGGGGAGATATTTTGGAGATTCATTCTACCTTCATGCTATTTCTTTGAGAGTCATTATTCCATGCATTAGGGTGACATAGAGGCATACTTTGTGGCAAGAAAAGTACAATCCACCTTAGGGATCTCTTCTACAAGATCAAATCCTATTTTTGGTTGTAGCTCTCTCCATTTCTATTAATACAATTAGTAGACTTTTTTCCTATATATGATGTTATGATTTCATGTATTTCAATATTGTGTTGATCTATTGAATTAATTGATTGGATTATGATACATAGATGTCACAGATCTTTAGATTCTCTTGTTTGATTTGCATTTTCTAATTATATCAATCAGAGCTAGGATTGGAGCGTACAATCTGAGGAGGAGTGAAGCTTGTGACACATTCTTGGTATGCATTATCCCATCATTCAATTACTTTAAGAAATACATAATAACCTTTTTTCCTTTTTTTCTAGGTCAGTCCACCAGGCTTAGGGAGGACACCTCTATCCATAGTCGTAGATTCCGTATAGCACCTTTTATGTTTGAAGGGTCTTGGGAATTTGGGAAAGAGGAATTTAATATAGCTCGGGGAGAGAAGAATTAGACTCAATGGGTAAAGTAAGACATAGATGAGACTCGATGCATGAGTAAAGGGAAGATGAAGGTAATAATATGACAAGCAGTTGGATTGGTTAGGTCCATTGGGGTAAATGGATAGTGGAATAACATATATGAGAAAGGTAACATGAAAGGTAAAGTAAATGGATTTTAGGCACCAAATCCATTTACTCAATGTTGTCATGTTATGCATGTATAAAGGGGGTTCTCTTAATGTTGACCTTATGATATGGTAATTATATTATGATCATGATTACGCTGATGCCTCTATATGTCTACATGTATGTATGTATGTCATTGTCTAACAAGGTCGTCAAAGTTAATGATTTTTTTTATGTTAATGTTTATATCTATATATGTATGTATATATGTCATTGTTTGACAGGGTAATCATGGATCATGGTTGTGGAGGAATGATTTCTTATGTAGGTAAATGGCATGAAGATGTTCTTGGTTTTATGAGGAATCAAGTGGGAAGAGTAGGACTAACAAATATATGAGGCCAATATCATGTGGATATGAATTGATATTATGTGATTATACTATGTCTATGTTATGGCAGGTAATGTTGAGGGATACATCACCAGAATGAAAGCAATGTGATCTACGGCATGTTGGGGAAAGCATGGATGGTAGAAAAACACTAGAAGCAAGGTTACATAGTGGAGATAGTGCAGTCTCTAGATGTGCGGTACTACTATTATGTATATGTTGTACATATTGTACTTGTTGTACCTATGATGTTTTATACATGTGGTGTTGTGTATATATGGTGTTGTGTGCATGTTGTTTTAGCATTTTTGTGTAAGGGTGGTGTTTTGCGCATATTGGATATGTGGTGCTATGTACACATTGTGCTTTGTGTATGTGGTTTTGTGTATATATGACATTGTGTTCATGTTGTATATGTGGTGCTACATACATGTGGTGTTGTATGCATGTTTTTACATGTGGTGATGTGTACATGTTGTACATGGGGTGTTGTGTGTAGGTTGTGTTCTGTACATGTTGTGCATCTGGTGTTGTGTACATGTCATGCATGTGGTGTTGTGTACACATTGTGTAGGTGGTGTTGTGTACATGTGGTGTTATGTACACGTTGTGCAAGTGGCACTATGTACATTTGGTATTATGTACACATCATGCACGTTATGTTGTGCACAGGTGGTACTATGTTATTTTTTTATGGGGATTGTGTAGTTGATGTATTGTGACATGTGTATTCGTTGAGTTGCAATCTGTGTACATATATGTATTGCGTTGTAAGGTAAATAAGGTGTATGTGTATGTATTATGTGGTGTTGTATGTCATGTGTGGGTGTATGTGTCATGATGTATACTATATGTATGTGTATGTGATTGAAGAGGAGAGAAGGAACTAGGTTCTTGTTGGGTTTGGAAACCAATCAAGTGTGTGTATGAAAAGGACAAAGGACAAAGGTAGAAGCAAAGGATAGATTAAAGGATAAGTATCAATATTTTGTTTTGGTTTTACTAGGCATGTGATCTATGATTCTGATTTATGATGGTTATGTTTGATATATGATTTTGGTTTATGATGATTGCGTACGATTCATTATTTTGATCTATGATGGTTGTGTTTTGATATAACCTGATGTGATGTGTTTATACATGATGATTTGGTCAAGAGTTGGTTTGGCTTGTTGTGATAGGAAGTGAACATAAGTACAAGTGTACCTTATTGATGGGCCACCAATGAAGTATGATTCAAATTTATTTCAACTTGTTTTGAATCTAATGGGAATTATGTAATTGGTATAGGAAAGCATGGAAATGCCTAGACTGGGTGGTTGAAGTCGACTACAAGAACTAGCCACATCAGTGAAATAAATTGGAATAGGTAGCAATATGATGGTAAAGAACTTCAGGAGAAGGGCCATTGTTGGACACTGGTACCCAGTAGTGTCCATTTATTTCCATGAGCATGATATGATAGTATGATGGATTTGAGGGAGAGATATGCCTTGGTTTTTGGACCTTATGATGTAAGGAAACCTTGCCAAGTGAGGGGTCACTTGAGGGACTGTGTAGCAAAGAAGGAGATGCTCGCCGAACTTGGAAAGTGTGTGACTGCATGGAAGGGGGTGACTAGATTACTTGAGGGACATTGTAGCAGAGAAGGGAAGGTTGGGAATGGATTTTTTTCATCATTAGCATTGCTAGATGAAATCATATGCACATTGGGAGTGTTCCTTGGAACAGTGATCTGATAACTATACATTGAGAGGACAAGTGGCATGAGGATTGTAGTGTTGGACATTGGATGTATATTTGACTTTGGCAGTGGATTCTAGACTTGCTAGGAAGGAGGTAAATTCTGGTATTATATTGACGATGGAGGTGTGAGCATTTGGATTCCCTTGTTGTTTATTTTTTGGTTGAGAAAATGTGCATATTTGTATATGTGTGTATTATTGTAAATACTATATCAAGCTAAATCTATAAACCTCCATAGAAAGTATGGTTATTTATTGGTTAAAGAAAATTTGCATGGGTATATATGTGGTTGTTATTGTAAATATCGTAATGGGTTGTGTTATAAATATCCATTAAATGGTATGTTTGTTATGCTTTTAGCAAGATGTCCTTATAAATATTGCAAGGAGTTGTATTATAAAGCTCCATGGGCAGTATGTTTTGTTTTCAGCAACTTGCTAGTTTATAGGTGTCATTGAACATTGCGGATGGTGTTCCCCCAAGGGGGAGGGTTCTGTAACAACCCTCAATAAAAATCCATGTAAAAAAAAAATATAAGACCAAGGTCATGGGAAATGTATTCCAAGCTAAAAGGTGGGAAACGCATACAAGTGGGTGTTCATTTGGTTTATTATAGCTAACGAAATTTGCAAAGGAAATGGGAAATGATTTGGAAATGAAAGAGGCATTATTTGGAATTTATTTATGAAAATAATGGAAATTGAAGAAAATAGAGGCCAAAATGATAAAAAGGCTTCTGAGGATTAGTTAATATCTTTTGTTAGTGTTGATATTTTTGTTAGATTGGTTTTGGAGCTCTCATTATATTCTCTCTCTCTCTCATACTCTTGGAAACTTAGAGTTTTCTTGGAGTACTCTTGGAGAAGTGTGGCATACCCAGGATTTGGAGAAAGAATGCAAAAGAAAAGTAGGAAATCACAAGAGGACATTGGGATCAACAACTATAGTGGGGTTTTCTTGTAGGTACTGAGTTGCATATATGATTTCCTTGCAAGATTTGGTATGCATGGAACATGCATGTGGTTTCTTGTTTATGATTTTTCATTGGCATCAACATTCGTCTTAATTGACAGTGGCTTTGCCTAGCCTTGCTATTTCCTAGATAGCCACGACGTTGTGAGTTTCTTTCCTTTTGCTTTTTGGTTGGTTCTCATGTTCCTTATGGTTGTGGATTGAGTTACTATTTCCTAGAAGACTTGGCTGGACAAACTCTCTGGAATCCGTGTAACAACTTGGGTTGAGTTACTAGTCCTGGAAACCTTGGTTGGAAAAATTCTCTAGAAGCCCTTGGTGGGTTGAGTTACTAGTCCTGGAAGCCCTGGTAGGAAAAACACTCTAGAATCCCAACATAAGTTGTGGGTTGAGTTACTAGTACTAGAAGCCTTGGTTGGAACAAATTCTTGAGAGCCCTGTACAACTTGGGTGGAGACCAATCTAGTGATAGTTAGTGATGTCTGGCCATGAGGTGTAATCATTGGTTGAGAGTTTACATGGTTTTGCCTCTCAAAGCCCTGATTTGGTTTTTTTTGGTTTATTCCATGAGATCCCACATTCATGCTTAGAATATGGCATGGGGGTGACCGGTTGAAATAAATATTTGGTTCAACCCAGTCTTTGGTCGCGTGGTATGTGGAAGTCCTTGAATTGGTTGGAATTTTCATATGCTAATAACAGACATTTTGTATTTTTATCTATGAACATATGTATTGATTATGATAGTGACATTATGGTTGTGTTGCCATGGTTTATATGTTGGTTATTGTTGGTTTATATGCTGGTTATATTATGGTTATATGATGTATATTGTTTATGGCTCTTAGCATGTTTGATGAATATGTTATTAGTTATTGAATGCATGCCCTAATATATGTTATTGCAGCTAATATGAGAGGGAATTATACCTTCTTGATGTTTTCAAATAAGTATGAGACCCCTATCTTCACATGTCTATTTATGACCTATATATTTCATGTCCATGATATGTTTGATGGAATGACAGTCATGGCCAGGCCTTGTTAGGTCAAGTTCTTATCTAAGAAATGTATGGAAGGATTTTTCCTTGTGTCATTCATGGTTTTGAAAAGTTTCACTAAGTTCTAGGCTGACGTCTAGATCTGTTGTAGTACTCAACAATCCCCATTATCCTTAGATTAGAATAAGAAATAATGGGGACCCTTTAAATTTTTAGGAAAGAGTCTTTTCTTGTTTTGATAAAATAGGACTATTTTTATATTTTTAGCTTTGTATATTGCTAAAACAAAACCCTTTTTAGTCTCAACAACCTTTCCTTATTTTTAAGAAAATAATATGAAAATCTAAGAATTCTTGTTTAAAAAACCTTTAAAAACATACCCGAAAGTTGCTAAAGGTTGTTTGAATAAATAAGAAAAAAATGTCATAAATGTTGGTCCCACCAAAAAAAAATGTAGGTACTTATCAGCTTATCAGCGTTGACAATTTCAAAGTGAGCACCAATACGTCACCGATAGTGATATCATCGATCACAAAGTACCGATTGTGAAACATCAATTGCAATTTTCCAATTGCGATATCACAGTCTGTCACTTACTGGTATTGCATTCTATCAACTTATGAACACCTATATCACATTCTGTTAACTCCTAACGTTCTGATATCACATGTTTTTCATCCCTATTTGTGACCATATCAACATAATATCAGAAAATAGAATATTGCAAATTCATGTTCATGCCATCTGATACCGAAACGCTGATAAACAAAATCTCTAATATAATGACAAGTGTTAGCATCATGTGAAAAAACGTTCAAAAATTAAATGGCCACTCTGTGTGTTTATAGTTTTGAGGTTTTAAAAAATTTGCAATGATTTTCTTATAATGTAGAAGGAATTTTCATTAAAACTTGCATTCAATTTAGAAGACTCTTTTTGTTTTACGTTTTCTCATCACTTGTCCTAGTTTTCTTCTTAAATCGATGAATTCTGATAAACAACAGTTAAAGGAAATGTCAAGCATAATCAAAGCGAAGAGAAATTTGTAGTTCAGTTGTAGGAGATATAGCCTCTCGAAGAAGTTCACGAGATGGCACCATTATTTACAGAAACTACATGCACTCCAGATGTAGGGTCCCCCTCCTAGGAGGTCATATACAAATTGTTCGAGGATGAAAACCCAAGGGTAATTGAGAAATAGAGTGTTATTGTTGATGCTCCCACTCCAGATGTTGGTGATGCATGGAATGGTGTAGCTAATTCTTTTTTACACAGAATTTCTACCCATCCTAAAAATATACCCTATACATGAATGGTAAGATAGGTCATTGATAACCTAGATATTATAGACAAAGTTTTTCTAACTCCCAAGAAGACAATCATTGGATCGTTCAAGGTGGAGTATTTAAGAAAAATGTGTCTTGTACCTCCACCAAGGAAGAGGTATGATACTCAATTTTTCGAGAAGTTCATGCAAGAGAATCTGAACCCAACAGTTCTTATTAGAGAATGAAGGAGGGGCCCAAGAAAACAAAAACGAGAAGACATGGGTATGTATTCATTAGCCTCTATTGTTGGTCATTTATCTCATATTTTTGCTATGATGTTTCATCTCTATGGTTACCCAAGTACATAGAAATTCTCATAAGAATAGGTACCGCTTATAGAGGCTGCTTTTGATGCCTATATCATGGATTAGGAAAATATTTTGTCCAATAATTTAACTACTCAAATCCACAATTACAGATAGAAGTGTAATGTTATTGAGAGAACTTCTCCCCCTTTCTTTATAAGTGCCTATATCATGGATGCTATTTATTTTTATTATGATTTTCCATCTATAATATGGAAGTGGACAATTCAATTCCCTACCCTTATTTTTATTTACCTTTATGCCTTGTGGGAAACGAAGTATCGTTCTAATTTTTATAAAATCTCTCACGAAATTATCCTTCCCATCCACCAAGAGGTCTTTGGCAACAAATAACTTAGACTCTCCACTAGATCTAATAAGATCTTAAAGCCATTAGGAAAGTGGTTTGGGGAAGAAACATTTACTTATATTCAAGTTTTTGGAAGCCTTCTCCATCCTCATGTTTTGTCTACTTTTGTTCCGTATAAATTACTGGCAAAAGAAATTGCCTATCAAACAATTGATAATGGCTTGAATAAAGTGCTCAAGGATGCCAAGAAAACTATTTGACCTTCCTTTCATATCCCTTGTGGGACCTATACGATGAAAAATTTCAAGAATGCTTAGCTTGAAATTGACCAAATCAAAGCCTTTATTTTTCCAACCATTCCAAACAGACAATATGATCCCAATGGTGTTGTGAAAGAGGTCATGACACAGGCCTGAATTAGGTATTTTTCAATAAAGATTGATGAATTATATGATTTATTTGAGATGATTCCATAATATTCTATGGTCCAAAAGTTAGCAGCAGAACACCTGAATCCTGAATAATTGATTAAGTTTTATCATTATCAAGAGAGGAGGATAGCACATCTGCCAGAAATTTTGTTAAGACAGTCTTGACAGAAGCCTGAAGTTTCAAATACATCAACCTCCTCTTCAAAGAATCCAATTATTTCCCAAGTTTCATATATATCCACTACAACTGTTGAGCAAATGATTAAAATCAAAGAAGAGAATAAGTTGGATGAAGTATGGGAGGAATTTAATCGTGTTTTATCTACTGAAGAAACTCAAGATTTAAATACAATAGTCAACAAAGAAACATAAAAAGTCATAGAAACTAAAGTGATAACCTCGTTCACTGTTCAATTTCCCTAAAATACTACTTTTCCTGAGACTCCTAAAAAAACTAATTTTGATAAGGTTACCAATAAAACTATTGTTCTTGAGGATATGGAAATTATCTTGACATTTCTCACATCAAAAATAGTCCTAAAGATTGAAGAAATTCCTCCTCTGGATGTAATCTATAGTCCAAAATATAAAGAAGTAATTAGAAGGTTAAGAAAGAAGATAAAGGTAGAATAAGCACAAGCACCAATTTTAGAAGAGACTCCTTTTCAAGTTCTCTAGAAAGGAGCCCAAATAGTTCCTGACAAAGAATTAAATAGGCTTTCACAGTTTGCAGGAGCTTATGCCAGTTCTACTATTGACAAAGCAACAAAACTACAACTGCTTATGAAGGAAAAAGACTAGATAATTATTCAATTAGAGAAAGACTTCCAGAGTGAAAGATAAGCGATTCAGCAACAAGGGAAAGAAAAACTTGTTGAGTTACATAAAAGTTTTAATGACTTAAAGTTACAGTTTGAATTTGAAATCAAAGACAAAGATGCACAGGTACAACAACTGAAACAAAAGATTAACCAGTTGAAGGATAATCTAGAAATAAATGAAGTTCGAAAGGAAGTAAGAGAAATGGATACACTCCTCACTAAGAAATAGGTTGTCTTTTGTCACAAATTAACTTTAATTTATGATTTGTGTAAAACTAGTGATTCTTTAGTTAACCAGTTGTCTAATCTACAAATATTTTATGAAGAAATTAAAGGGAAAATCTCCAAACATATAGGTGTTGAAGGAATATTAGTTGATCTTCCTTGAATCGAATAATCTCAAAAGGATATCGATTTCGATGACTGGGACATCAAAATGAAACAAGCAGAAATGGCTATTATCAGAGCCAAAAATCTTATTGCAGGCCAATCTAATAGATGATTTTCCAAAGGACACTTTTCCAGATGTTAAAACAATGAAGTTTTAATGGCAAGAAGTGTGCAACAAGATGGTCGAAGATATCTAAAGTTTATCAAAAGTAAATTTTGAGGGTTATTGGTGTTTCTTAGTGAAACCACATAGTCAATGGCTAGTCTTGAGGTGTCTCTCTAATGCAATGGCTCAACTCCTTCCAACATTTAGTGATGTAGTATTCATGGGGAGGATGTGAATGCAGCCAATTCATCCACCCCAACTAAAGCCAATGACGGACATATGTGGACTCAAAGAATGAATCAAGAATTAGCCCGGAGCACATTCATGAATTTCTTGTTGCAACAAATTGCTATCTTTTGCTTTGCATTATTTTTAGCTTAATACGTTAAATATTTTATGAAGACTTTTATTTAGTATACTATTTTTGTAATATTAATATGCTTTTTAAACCCATTTCATGCATTTAGAAAGGGGTTCTGAATTTTTGAAATACAACTTTGAACTTGCACTATTGTTTAAATCCAAAGTTATCTTATTGAGAAGCAGAACCTGAAGCTATCTTTTTATGAGCAGAGTAATGATGTATCAGGTACTACTATCTTTATATTACTGCTATGTTTCATTGAAATAGATAGTGAATTTCTTATAAGTTGTTTCATTATATAAATGCTTTGAATCCAGTCATACATTATCACAATTGATGTGTAGGATTGTATCATTTGTGATTGTATATGAGATAACACATTCTTATATGTGATTAAGTTTTATTCAACTAAATTATTAACTATTTAATTAATTTAGTTTATCTTATCTTTTTTCCTTTCATAAAGTACTTAATGATTTATATTGTTGCATGCTTTGTGAAATGTTTCTATGAATCACATATAAAGAGATATTATTCCCGGGAAGTAAGTAGCATAAGTTTTACTTAGTAATATCATCTCATTCTGAATCTCCTACTTCCAAACTGGATGTTGTAAAAACAACTAGAAAATATCCCGCAACACACCGTAAGACATATGATCAACCGCATTCCCAGGAGTTCCCTACAATTCATACCCTAATTCAGAATTTAGAAGGAATTTCTATTTCAGAAGAAAGTCCACAACAATCTAAATTATCTTAAGGTAGTGTATCCCAATTGGAAGGTGAGTTTTCCTTACCTTCCCACCGAAGAAAGATGAAAAAAGCTTAATCATAATCATATACTATTGAGATTTTATCACCCACTCCACCACAAACACCTTCATTTCATCCCTCATCATCAACTTCCTCTCATCCAATCAATTCTCCCATTCATACCCCTCATTCTCAATCCACTGGTGCTAGTTTAATTAGTACTAACACATGAGCTACTTCTTCTTCCACACAGTCATCCTCTTCTATTATTGCAACTTGTGTTATCACCCAAAAATTCTCAAAACATCATTGTGTCAACTCTACCTTTGGTCATGATTTCAAGGAGGTCTAAAAGTCATTTTAGTCTTGATAAGAGGGTAAGTGATAGGGTTTGAAGTCTTAAAATGTCGTCTTTCATTTCCAAATAAATTCCTTTAGGTTCACTTCATGGTCAAATAGGTCACATTTTCCATTAAGTTTAGGGTTAAATTTTTGCAATCATACAGGAATCCACAGTTTCATAGTGTAGCTAGTTCAAAAAAGGTGATTTGAGCTACGAAAACAAGCTAATTTCGTAGTGCACTATGAGGAAAAAACCCTGTTTTTCGGTTTTTAGTAGTCAAATTCCAAGGCGATTCTTGAGACATTTAAAACTCATTTTTTAAAACGGAAAGAGGTTTTTCTTATAAACATTATTATCTACAAAAACCTCCTCCATTTTTGTAACATCTATCAAGGATCAAGAGATAGGAGCTCAGGAGTGCAGCCTTCTTTTTCAGGAAAAACAGAGTTATTTTTATTGGTTGATGAAGTGGTTGTTGCTTTCCACTCCCTCATTTTGTCACCTTTCTCTCCACATTCGAATATAATTCCTTAAAAAAGTTACCCAAGCTCCTCTCTATCATTTACTTTTCAACCTTTGCATGTATCAGTCAACTGTCACCTTTGAAAAGTTAACTTTGTGACAAATAGCTTGTTGTCCAAAAAGTTCTTTACAACTGTCATATTTTTAAGAGGGCAGTTTGGGTTATAAAGGGAAATTGCCATGAAGATGAAAGAATAAAAACAAGGCTATGTGTTTGGATAGGAGCCTATAGAGCTTTAACTAATTATGGATGACCTCAGCTTCACACAACCTTTCATCCAGATAGGTTACATGTATTTATACTAGGAGCTACAAGGGGATTTGTGTGTTTCTTGGATTGTTTTGAACTGTTGGTTTCAAAAGGAATTTCCAGGAAAATGAAGATGAGTCTCAAAAATATGAAGGAGGTTTTTCTAAGAACATAAGAAGGAAAAAAAACCTTGTTATAGACATTTTTGGGCACTGCAACCCCAATCAAACATGTCCATAAACCAAGGAATCCTAAGTCCCTAAAAGTGTTGTTCCAACCCCTAAAAGAACACGGTCAGCTGATTACATCATCTCCCAGAAGTTCTCCATAAAGAACTACTCAGAACTGGTTAAAACTGGACCATCTCACCTGCTCCATGGTCAAAGTGCGATGCATCCCACCTAAATGCACACGGAAGGTGCGATGCATACTGAAAAGCCCTTCTATCGGATGCGATGGGCGAGAGTGGGCAAATGGCAGAGTCAATTTGCGAGGTGGATGATCATGGAATCTTCCATAAACTTCTCCTATGACACATGCCTCTCTGAATTCGCCCAAGGATGAGTAAGAGATCATCAATCTCCAAGTGGAATCAAGAACTATCAGAGAGAGGACACTAATCAAATCTCAGAAGCTAACTCACCTCCCTGCAAATATCTATATATGGATCCCTCATCCCAGAGATCCAGAGGCTGGAATTTTGTATCTTGTAAGGAAGTGCTGCTGGTTTCTTGGTGTAACATCATAGTGTTGAGTGATCTAAGATTTTCATGAGGTGAAGAAGGGCTTTCTTGCTGAGAGGATGACGCTGGGTCAGAACAATTGGTTGTAAACCTCTTTGCTATTCTTGGTATTAATAAAACTATTCAAGTTTTCCTCCACATTCTTGTATGATTGATGATATATGCATTTGTGTGGTCAATATATATGTGGTCCTATATTGTTTGTGATAGTAGATCTCTGTTCTTGGATAGTGTTATGTTGCTTTGATTCCACAGGTGCTCTTTGAAGTTGGGTAAACGAGGAAGCAAGTGGCAAAGATCTACCAGAAGCAAGAGGAATCAAGCAAGGAACCAAGTGCAAGATAGAGATTGGTCTCCTTTGTTCCCCTCTTATCTACTTCTCATAAAGGAAAATGAAAGTAGTTTTAATTTGTTTGTTTCTAAGATAACTACCAGTCTTAGTGGGAATAGCAGCTTTGCATGGACACTAGATTTCCCGATAACAAAATGGCGACTGCGCTGGGGAGCGAGTAGCTTGTTTTCTTTTCTATCCTTATTTTTTTTATAAACTTATAGACGGAGCCCGAAGTCAAGCCAGCTAGCCTTCGAACTGCATTTGCTATGCAAGTGCAATGTAGATCAATGTTGCTTCAGTCTATCTCCAAGTTTTGTTTATAAACAGAACAATTGATTTGTAAACATCCTAATTGCCCTTGTGGTGGCTCTAGTAACCTCCTTAGATCTACCCGTGTGATTTATTTACTGATTATCACTTTCTCAGCCTAAATCCCTGAACTGTGCTACAAATTGTGATCAAGAATTGGATCAAAAGTCTCGCACTGTACCATCGCACCCTCTCTTCAAGGATATCAGTATGCATCGCACTTCCCGAGTGCTGTAGGTGGGATGTATACTGGAATCCCTGTGTAACAGGTGCGATGGTCAGAGAAGGCTAATTTTGCCTCCAGACTTGGTTTTTCTTCACTCTTTTCAGCTCTATTCAGGAGTTTTGTTGTCTGTAGTCAGTATATCTCTGTGGAAATCCCCTTCCTTGCCATTATTCCACATCAATTATGCAAAGAACTGCAAATTTTTTTATGTATTGTGAGCCATTTTCAGTTCTCTTTTACAAAGAAGTAGCGTGATTGAAATGTCGTTTCTTGATTTGGAAGTGTCGTTTTCAGTCATAGAAGAGAATTCGATTGTTCTTGATAGTTGATTACACTATTACTCTTGTATTTGATTTGAATTAATATTTTTTCAAGTGTCGAAAGCAAGTTCTCAATTCCAAATTGCAAAGTGTCGTGATTGTCTTCATTTCGTATTGAAAAGAAGCTTGTTAGTAATGTCGCTTTGAAAAATAATTCAGATTTGCGCTTAGCTTTCTTTTTATCATTGACACGTTAAGAAGGCTGAAAACAAATACATGCATGTGAATTTTCATTTAGACTCTTTGTTGGTTTGATTTAGGACAGTGCATATAGTGTGTGCTCTCTACTCTATATTGAAAGAATATCATCTCTCTTTCTTTAGTAGCTAGAATTTTCATTGTAAAAAGAAGATTAAACAATTGTTTATCATCTTAGATTGCATTTTAAGAATTGTATATCTACATCACAGGGTGAACCTAAAAGGCAAATGTCTTAAACAACATCAACTGTAAAATAAATTTAATGAATCTAAAAACGCTTTAGAACCTAACACACAACATTTAGAAGTCTAGGCTAGAGACATATTCCGACGTCGTAAAGCCTGGTAATTGTTGTTTTCATTGCTGGTTGGGTGATTCCTCCACTTTGAGATGACAAGGGCTAGTACGGACTTGTGCTCCTACGTACTGTCGAGTATATATTGGTAGACCACAATAGGCTATATCCTTTATCCATAGGAAGCCATGTCTACCGCCCTATCAATCGCAATGCACTGAACACAGCATTCGGGAAGATTGACTGCCGTACCGTAAAAGGTATTCTGCAATTTTGCGATTGGTTTCGTAATCCCTCTATTTAGATTTCTAGAGTAGTCTCTTCCATTCCTTTTCAGACTCAAAGGAAAAGGTCCATTTGAGCACTTGTCACTTTAAGCTCATTAAAAATCAAAGGCGACTAGAGTCATCTTTTGTTGTTTCTCTACACTTAAAAATTGAAAAAACAAGTTGTGTCAAAGCATCTAAAATTTATTTTAATCAGAATAAACATCACCTTTCCTACGTTGATCTTAGGTTTAGAAAAATGGAGTCCACCAACTAAGGATTTCCCCTTGGAGGAAATCCTAGTCCTTTCTCCTCTTGGGGAGATGTTGGTGCACCCCATATGGCCACATTGTCACTTCTAGGATTGAAAATCGGCCTGCCCGTATGGCTCTTCTCGACCTCTGTCATTCAGAACACCGTGAAGCAATCAAGTAAGCAACTAGACGATACCAAAGCTACCCGTCAACCTTCTACTTCGTCCGATTCTCCTTCTACTCCTTCCTCTTCTCTTGATGAAGTTGGTAAAGCCAAAAATCAAGTAACTAAGAAGGAGAAGAAGGGGAAGGAGAAGAAAGAGAAGAAGAAGAAGGAGCCAAAGGCGAAAAGGGGCAACCAGGCATTATCTAGTGAAAATCCACACACTGCACTGTCAAAGCCTAAATCTCCATGTGTCATTTGCAAAGGATATCACTATCATCGAGATTGTCCCTGCATCCCTCAGATCTTAAGGGACTGGTCTCCTCGTTTGCACAATCCGATGTCAACAACCTCTCATGATCATGTTGAAAGTACACCGTCAACTAGTGAAAGTGAAAAGTCAAGACAGAAAAGGAAAAGTAAATTCCCTTGTAAATTACGTGAAGGTGATCATGATGTCCACCGTTGTCCCTTCGTAGATGAGGCTAAAAGAGTTTTGGACGACCATCCAGTTTCACCATTACGGCTTCCTCGTAGATATAAGAAAGTCTTGCCAAGTCCATCACTAGTTGAAAATTTGACTGACACGCCATTGTGGTCGGTCGAAGTGTCTAGCATTGAAGATAAACCATCTGAATCCACACCAGACGAAAGTCAAAAGGTCGAGGTGGCAGTTGACCCGGTCTTGCCTTCAGAAGGTCCATCTTCAGATGATACAGTCAGCGGAGAGAACAAGAATGAACATGGGGGCAGTCTACCCGTTCCTTTACCGCAGGAAGGAAGTTCGTTAGAGTCATATCTGACCGTCTATTCGGTCCCACCTCCAAGCAACCTAGTTGTTTCCTTTGATTGGAATCTACTAGGAAGACCCCGTTTACCGGCTAGTGTACCATTTCAAATCATTGCACAAATATATAGAATGGTCATGGCTGGTACCATCATAGATGAAGGGGCTTCTGTGAGTATCGTTTCCTCAACTACTTGGAAAGCGCTTGGTCACCATCGCTTTTTCCTGAGATGAGAAATCTAACAGGCTTTGACAAAGGAGCCAGTCGACCGTTAGGGATCCTTCCCAATGTTCTGATAACATTGAGAAGGAAAACCGTTCACATGAATGTAATGGTAGTCCAAGGACCCCTAGATTATAATCTACTCCTTGGACGCGACTATATTTATTGCATGGGAGCCATTGTCTCCTCGCTCTTTAGAGTAATGTGTTTTCCGCATGAAGGAAGAGTGGTCAAGCTCGTAGACCAGCTTTCATTCCCCGGCTCACACATAGAAAATAGTCAAATACCATCCTTGAATGGTCTTTTCACGCAAGGAATGTCTCATCAATCCCTAGTCCATCCACCTGATGAGCTTGAGTGATTCGAGAGGACATGACTAAAACCCAGGGGGCATGCACCCTGGTCTATTTCGGTAGGAAAACCTTGGGCATAGGGTAGGTTCCTGCGAAGGATATATGACTCGTTTGATATGGGATTAGACCAGAATAAGATACCTCTGTAAGAAGGTAGGCCTTTCTTGATAGAACAAATGTTTTGTCTGCAAAATGAGGGGTAACCTGGAAAAGGTAGGCCTTTCCCTATAAAACAAATGTTTTTTCTGCAAATTGAGGGGTAACCTGGGAAACTCTACTTCACTATACCTAAGGGCATGCAAACCTTTTGGCATGCAAGCGAAGAGTGACCATTTATTTTTTAAATTTGTAGGTCCTCTAACCCTTTAAACTTGTAGGATTGGTCGTTTCCTAACTTGCATAAAGAAAGGATGCGGGGCAAAGCTTTGTAAGGTGAAAGCTCCATAAAAAATGGCATCTTAGATGAGATATCCTTATTATACGGCTGGATCGAGCAGTTTTTATGTGGAGTTCAAGATCGTTAAAAATTAAACATAAGCAATGAGCAAATGTTTCCCCCAAAGTTTAAGCTCATTCATTAAAAAATGAACCAATTTCCAGTAAATAACCATCGTGAATGCATTATCATCAAACTTTAAGCCTTGGTCGTGTTCTCATCATCACCTCCACTCTGTTTTGGCCGATCATTCACCTCCATTTGATTGTTTACCCTTTTTGAGGAACAACTGCGAATAGTGATCCTATTAGCCATCCTTGTGACACTGCCATGATTGGAAAATTCCAAACCTTACCTGGAATTAGCTGCTACCCAAATTTATCACTCGTTCCTCGAAAAACGAGTCTCCTTTAAGCTCTTTTCATTTGACTCGTAAAATATGAAAAGGTTGCTGAGTAATTGGCCTCTCCAGCTCGTTAAAGTGACCAAAAGTGTTATCCCTCCTTTAGATTTTTATCTTTTTGGGCCCGAGGGATTATTACACAAAAAGATCGAGCGCTTGTTTTGTTCGGCTCATTAAAATTACTGAAAATTCATCCCTTTTGTATTATTTTATACTTTTTCAGACTATATGAAGAAAAAGGATTGTTTGAGTTTTCTTTACGTCCCTTTCAGACTCTCTAAAATTGAAAAGGAACAAGTTATCTTTGTTATTAAACTCGTTAAAACCGAATAGCGACAAACTTGTCCATACAGACAAGAACAAGTTTCACTATCGCTAGGCTCGTTAAAACATAACGATGTGTTTGCCTGAAGGGAAAATTATAGAACAAGCATATGTTATCCTCCTCAAGCTTGACAAAAGTAAAGAGGTACTGGTCAGCAATGACTAGGGAAAAATCGGGAAGAAAACTTGAAGAAACTTTATTGGTAGCAAGTCGCTCTTGAACATGACACTTTCAGTCTGCATCCGAGTCAGGTTAGGTTGTTCCGTTCACTGGTCATATCACCATTGGTCCATCACACCATCAACATTTGGGGTTAACACTACCAATCCATCATGTCAGTGTCACCGATATGTTCAAGAGAAATTGCTCAGAGAAGTCACCTGTGTCTCATCCACTACAATACATTTACGCTCCATTCTTTCATGACCACCACCCTGAACCCTATATCATCAGATCGTTTTCACCTCCATTAAAATCATTTGCTCCGTTCCATGTCATATATGTGGGATTCATTAAGGCCCTCCTATGACGGATTGCTTCTTGTCGACATCAGCTCATTATCCAGGAAGTCGATCTAGGAACAACGCTTTCAGTACTTTGAAGCTTGCATGCCTCAACGGCAAGTTTCTCACTTCCAGCGATAGGTTTACATCAATGGCCTTCGACCGAAAGATTTTGCGTGGTGTTCGACACCAAGTCCCTTTTTCACACCATGTGAATTGTACTGTCGTAGCTTGAGGGTCATCATCATTATCGATGATTCCTCTTGTGCCTATTAACATCTTACATCACTGGCTGGTAATCAGGCGATGTCTTTCCATGTTCGACTCCAGAACATCTCTCACATGGATCAACTTGTACTTTGAGTGAAGATCGAACAAGATTGAAGACCTCGGATCTAGTTTCATCCATCTGGGCTGCGATATATATTCAGGAAATAAAGACATCAAATGTACATCATTGATGCACAGATAATCATCCAATCTAAGGGATGATGGCTCTACCAGAATCATCAGTCTGCACACAGACGATTGTTTGTCTTATGTACATGAAAATGAATTTATAAAGTTGAGCATGGGAATGCCTGCCTCAGCTAGATCATGAAAATATTATCAAGATAATGTATTGTATTGTATCTTATTATAGGTCTCCTTCCAGATCGAAAAAACTTCGAATCCTCATGATAAAGCATTTCACCCAACATCAAAAGATTAACGACCTCATGCTTTAGCGCGCAACTGTTATAGACATTTTTGGGCATTGCAACCCTAATCAAACATGTCCATAAACCAAGGACTCCTAAGTCCCTAAAAGTGTTGTTCCTACCCCTAAAAGAACAAGGTCAGCTGATTACATCATCTCCCAGAAGTTCTCCATGAAAAACTACTCAGTACTGGTCAAAACTGGACCATCTCACCTGCTCCATGGTCAAAGTGCGATGAATCCCACCTAAATGCACACGGGATGTGTGATGCATACTAAAAAGCCCTTCTATTGGGTGCGATGGACGAGATTGGACAAATGGCAGAGTCAATTTGCGAGGTGGATGATCATGGAATCTTCTAGAAACTTCTCCTGTGACACTTGCCTCTCTGAATTCGCCCAGGGATGAGTAAGAGATCATCAATCTCCAAGTGGAATCAAGAACTATCAGAGAGAGGACACTAATCAAATATCAGAAGCTGACTCACCTCCCTGCAAACATCTATATAAGGATCCCTCATCCCAGAGATCCAGAGGCTGGAATTTTGTATCTTGTAAGGAAGTGCTACTGGTTTCCTGGTGTAACATCATAGTGTTGAGTGATCTAAGCTTTTCATGAGGTGAAGAAGGGATTTCTTGCTGAGAGGATGACACTGGGTCAGAGCAATTGGTTGTAATCCTCTTTGCTATTTGTTGTGGAGGTAAATCCCCTCTGTGGACAGAGGTAATCCCTACTAGTTCAAATAGGGTCTAGCAACAATCAAACAATGCTAACACGCAGGTTCCTAATTGCAAATGAAAGACCAATGATGAAGGCCTACCTGGATTCCAATGCTAGTACTTGTAGAAGAGTTGATGCTCCTGTTCCTTTTCCCTGGTTGGTCACAATCCTCACGATCCTCATGCACGGACACCTGCACATGCAAAGAACGATACAAACACAAGCATAAAATCCAATAGATGCAACTATATATCAGTCAGAAAGGATATAACTCAAACACCATCATAAAGACAATAAGAGTAGAACCATAATGATGGTTGTCTATTATTGATAAACAAAGAAGAATACAACCATAGTTCTGATGTCAAATCCTTCTCAAGAGGGTCTAGCCAGCAAGTTCCTCAAGCATTCACCCTTGAAGGTAGATCTCCCAAGACAAAAACTCTCTCTCACACAAGTTTACACAAGATCAAAACAGTTCACAACCTTCCTTAAGCTCTCTAACAATCCCACACTTGTCACACCATCTACTTATCAAGCTCACACACTATCAGCAACACTCCAAACACTATGAATTCCAAACTCTATGAATTCCAAAGTAGCAGCTCATAGCAATGGCGGAGGCTTAAATAGGAGAAGGAGTCTCCATGAATGGTGGGAGGATGAGCTTATCTCCAAGGAAGGTGGCCCAAATGACGAAACATACATGCCAAAGAAGGGAGGGCAACATATGCAAGGCCAACAACCAGGTCTGGAGTCATTTAGAAGGCCGGCTGTTAGAACAAACTCGCCCAGACTGGATCATTGCGGGTGCATAACTGTACTGGAGCGCCGACATCGCTACTGCATAACGAAGAAAGTCATGTCAGCATGACCAAATGTAAGCAACAGTCACATTGTCTCATGAAATTCTACCATCGCGGGAATCACGTGTACTTCCGCACTGGCAGCGTGTTCGGTCTGTTTTGGAGCACTCATCAGCGCGTTTATTTTTACAACAGTCGCGATGATGGAAAAACTTTGGCAAAGTGGGTCATTTGGAAACATTAGAGAGCATGAGCATGGATGATTTGGACTCATGACACAGTAAGAAGACTGGTAGGAAGACAGTGACAAATTACTGTGTAACAGATGCCCCCTAAAGCATGAAGCCCGAGAGAGTGGGAGGGGTGAAATGCTTTATGAAACTGACTGAACTGGAACATCACCGGGAAGAACCTGCATGCAAGTACAACTGATATCTCTGATAATCAATTACATGTAGTCTAGGCTTGGGCACAGCCATCCAAAAGACATACGAAAGAGGTCTGTGGTATGGGCGCAACCACCCAGCTAATGAGACCGTGATGATAATAAAGGCATGGTCGTAGCTATCCATGAAGACTCAGGTATGGGTGCAGCCATCCATCAATAAGTCATGTAATGATCATAATAATCCACAAAATCGCAACCTGGATCTCAATAGACAAAATCCAGTGCCTTGTGCTCCATCTCGACCCGAAAAAAGTACAAGTCCAAGCATGCGAATATAGGAGTTGAGGTCGAACATGCAAGAACATCGTCTGATTACCAGTCAATGATGAAAACTGTTAACAGACACGAGAGGTACCACCAATAATGGCAATGGTCCTCAAGGTACTATAGGTATAATCTACGGCGTGTGAATCAATGAGCTGGCGTCGAACACCCGCAAAATCATTCGATCAGAGGCCAATGATGAAAACCTCACCTCGAACACGAAGAACCTACCATTGAGGCATGCAGGCTCCAAGGCACCTGAAGAGAGTCTCTAGGTCAACTTCCTGGATAATGAGCTGAAGTCGACAAGAAGTGACCTTGACCGAAGGTGGGCCATAATGTTTCCTACATCATCGACACGAGACAGAGAAGGATAAGATATTTTTCGTGAGGTATCAGAGGGAGGTTGAGTATTCTTGCAGAGGTCAACTTCTCTTGAACATATTGGCAGCACAACAGTGGACTTGGCAGTATTTGACATTAAATGATCAGGGGTCATGGCGACAAGGCAATGAGCAGATGAGAGGTCAAACATGATAACCCAAACCCACGTAGGCCAGTGTAAAAACAAGATGAGAGGTTCCCACCCAGACATGAATGTGGACAAGTGCCATGTTCAAGAGCGACATACTGCCGACACAACAATGATTGTGGTTCCATTTTCCCCACCATTGCTGGTGAGTACCCCGGTTATTTTTTGATGACAAGCTTGACAGGGATAGCATATGCTTGAAAGCCATCATTTCGACAGAATCTGATGTCATTAAGTTTTAACGAGTCTGACAAAGGAAGAACTCGACGTCTTTTCCTGTTTAGAGAGTCTGAAAAGACAGCA
The DNA here is from genome assembly GCA_031772625.1 of Pinus tabuliformis. Classification (NCBI taxonomy): domain Eukaryota; kingdom Viridiplantae; phylum Streptophyta; class Pinopsida; order Pinales; family Pinaceae; genus Pinus; species Pinus tabuliformis. The sequence goes on along the minus strand of CM062817.1, from coordinate 1,932,524,939 downwards.
GAAAAGTGAACTCTAGGGGAGTCCTTTTTCATAAAGTTGTGTCTCTCGAGCCCGAAAAAGTATAAAACAATGCCCGAAAGAACCGCCCGACTAGTACGATCGAGGAGTACTTTTTGTAAGTAGTGACTTCGACCCAAAAAAGTAGAAAAGCAGTTAGAAGCACGTCGTTTTGTAGCCAATAACGAGCTCGAAACGACAAAAACCCGACGATCTTTTTAAGTTTAAACGGTCGAAAAAAGAGCTTAAAGGCGACCGCCTCTCGCTTTGTTTAAGGAGTTGAGAGGGAGACTCGGCTATCTTTTCGTTTTTAAACGGTCAAAAAAAGAGCTGAAAGCAAAACTCCATTTTTATTCTCTTTAACGAGTCAAAAAGGGAAAATACTCGGCAATATTTTCATCTTTTACGAGTCAGAAAAGAGCTTAAAGGAGACTCGTCCTAGAGGAACGAGTGGTATAAAAGGTAGCAACTAGTTCTGGCAATGGTGGAACTACTAAAAACTTGTAATGGTCAAGAGGCTGGCTAATAAAACCACTCATCACTGCGGTCCCTCAGGAAAGAAAAAGCAACCAAGTGAAAGCATATGATCGGCCAAAGAGATGGTGGCGATGGAATGAAACAACCAAGGCTCATCTAGCAGAATTTAGCGGATAAGCGGCAATCAGAAGATGTGAATTAGGTATGGGTTCATTTTTACACAAGCTTGAACCATGGAGAACTCTGCTTGGATTTGGTTTCATGTTTACACAAGCTTGAAACGAAAAACTATGCTTGTTATAAGTTCGCATGCCCCCAACATAATGACGCAAATCGAGGTACATGCCCCCAAGCTTCATTGCATTCAACGAGGTGGATGGAATGAAGGTTCACTTTCGAGATCTTGGAAAGACTCGACTTGGATTTTACGAGATCTTAATCAAAAACTTGATTTGGAAAAGGAGTTGTTTCATTTTTTACTGAGGTTGACATAGGAAAAGAACTATCCTCATAACCCTTATTTCATTTTTTAAGGAGCTTGACATAGGAAATCGAACTATGCTCTGACCAGACCTAGTTTCATTTCTTAAGGAGCTTGACATATGAACACGAACTATGCTCCGACCATACCTAGTTTCATTTTTAAGGAGCTTGACATAGGAACATGAACTATGCTCCGGACGAACTTCATCATAATGAATAGGAAGTCGTCACGTCCAAGAATGGTACTCCTGGTGGAAGGACAACAACTTGGAAGTCAGGACCCAATGCCCCCAGGACATTATGTACGACGACATCATCATGGGATACAGGCACGGGGTAGGTAGCTACATAGTTGGCCTGCGGTGGGGCAGACACAACCGGTGGGTAAAAACCAGGAGGGGGTGGCAGCTGCGCAGGAGGCACCGGGGGACTAAAGAACGATAATTGATCTATAGTCACAATTCTTCCGTCGTGTGGAAAACAAACCACACAGAAAAGTGAAGAGACAAGGGCCCCCATGGCATAAACATAGTCACGGCCAAGGAGAAGACTGAAATCTAAAGCACCTTGGACAACCAGCACGTCCATATAGACGGTTTTGCCTCCCAAAGTAATAGGAAATTTTGGGAGGACCCTAGAGGTTGACTGGTTCCCCCGTCAAATGCTAACAGATTCTGTGCGACTGGCCCAAGCTGCGGGGAACCTAAAGCTTGCCAAGTAGTGGATGGCATAAGACTGACAGACGCACCTTCATCCAAAACAGTGCCAGGTACTGCCTTATCATAGGCAAGTACTATAACCTGGAGAGGCACATGGGATGGAAGGCGAAAAGTAGTCAGGTGACTCCAGTCGAAGGAGATGGCCAAACTACTTGGTGGGGGAATCGTATGATTGCCCCCATCCTCTATAGGAACCAAAGAAGGACTTTCAGGAGTAGCCGGGATAGGAGAGTCATTTCTAGACTCAGGGGAATATGAGGAGACGAGAAGAACATGGGCATGATGCTCTTCCGAAGCAGAGTGATCAACGGGTGGTGATCTCGAGTAGACACTCTTTTCAACCAATGGTTGGTTTGGAACAGACTTGGCACAGCTTGGTTCGGGAAGAGAAGCCTGGACAAGAGAAGAATCTAGGTCAATCTCTTTGTCAATAGGGAGAGGGTCTGAAGAGAGCCTCTGATAACCAATAGGAAGTTGGCGTGAAGAAGCTGTAAGACTTTCCAAAACAACGGAAGCTTTATCCATGAGCGGACAAAGGTGAAGGGGATGGTTACCTTCACATAGCCTACAGGGGATTCGAATCTTCCCTTTCTTCTAAATGTTGTCAGTTGATAGGGTGGCATCGCCATGCAATTCAGAGGACGATGAGGGACCAGCCGGATCACGAGACCATACTTCAAGGATCCTGGGAATGCCAGGACAATCACGAAGAAGGTGGTCATCCTTGCACAGTCTACAAGGAAATTTGACCTTCCACTAAGGAGCAGAAGGAGGCTCGACTTGAGTTGGATTTGGAGCAGTCACTGCACTTTTAGCATCTCATTGATGAGACTTCTTCTTCTTCGTCTTCTTCTTATTCTTCTTAGCCACCTGGTTATTTGAATCCAGAATTTCACCAGGCGAAGTAGAAGACGAGGACGTAGAAACAGGAGAAGAAGGGGAAAGGTCCACCTTAGAATCAACATGATGTTGTTCGGGTGGAGGAACTGATTGACCAAGAGTTGAGACGGTAGAGACCAGAGAGGTTGAGAACAACCAAACAGGCAACCCAACAGTTAACCTAGGAAGGGACAACGTTGCCATGTACGGAGCACCAACATTTCCAAAAAGAGGGAAATGACCAGGATTCCCTTCAGAGGGGATGCCTGGGTTGGTAAACTCTGGGAAAGTTGCCATCACAAACGAGGAGAAACCCTACACAAACTAACGCAAACAAGATCTAACCGGGTAGATGTGAACGTGGTCAAATAAATTTTAAGACGCAAAGACACAACTTGACCTTTTCTTTTTTTAAGAGTCGAGAAAAGGGCAAAAAGATGACTCTAGTCGCCTTCGAATGTTTAATGAGCTTGAAGTGACAAGTGCTCAGATGGACCTTTTCTTTTAGAGAGTCTGAAAAGGAACGAAAGTGACTACTCTGGAGAGCTAGGCAAAAAGGTTTACCAAACAAATCCGTAAAACTGCATATACACCTTGGCAGTCATATGAAAACCAAGGACTTCCCGTACTGTAGTCAATCTTCCTGAATGCTGTGTTCGGTGCATTACGGCTTGTAAGGCGGCAGAAACCGCTTCCTATGGATAAAGGATGATAACCTAGTGGGGTCTCCCCATATACTCGACGGTACGTGGGAGCTCAAATCCATGCTAGACTACTGTTGCATCACGGAAGGAGGAATCACCCAACCTTAAGTGAAACAAAAGTGACTAGGTTTAACGACGCCGGAGCACATCTCTAGCCTAGACCTCTAAATAGTGAGCATTATGTTCCAATGCATTTTTAGGTTCATTCAGTTCATTTTAAGGTTGATCTTGTATTAGGTTTTGGTTTTCAGGCCTTACCGTATGTAATGTCTCAAAGCCTAGGATGCAGCTAAAACGAATGAAGTATCCTTTTCTTCTATGAACACCTACCTATGTGAGGGTAGAAATATCATTCCCAAACCAAGACAATCGAATGCAAACACTAAGAAACACAATGCATCAATACACTAATCTCACGATGCATCGATACTACTAATGAAAGATTTAAATTTTGCTTTTCAATTTCTCAAACATGAAAATTCGTAATGAAAATGCACTTTCACTTTCGTAAGCTAAATGAATGCAATTTTTTTTTTTTTTTTTTTCTTGTGAATTCAAAGAGACAAACAAGCAAGTGTGAACTGATCGACCCAAACAATTGTGATCTATGCTTGGTAGTGAAGAAATCGAATCAACATAAAAAATTGGTTCAATAATCGACACTAAAAATCAACCAGCAACAAGCAGTGAAAAAGCCTCAAGCAAATCAATAAGAGGGTTGTGGATGAACCCTGAATAGACAACTAACCCAAGAAAATGGTTTCTCGATGAAACTTCTAAAGGGCTAGGTCACATGGTCTAAAAAACACAATACTCACTCGAATGAAATCAAAGAGAGAGTGCCCCTAACCAAAAGCAATCAAAACAAGCTAATGAGAGACAAGAAACAACAGGGGATAAGAAAGATTGATGAATTCAGGAGATAAAGTTATAAAAACAACTTTTCGGGAATCAGCGCAAGTTACACACTGAGAACCCGAGATGATCACAAATTTTACACAGACAACCTGAGATGTCAGCGCAAGTCTTACACAGACAACCCGAGATGATCGCGAAAAACACCTATTTTCTGCGATGATGCAATTTCAGGAGTTGTCACGGGAATTAAGCTAGCAACCCAAGATCATCACGGATAAAAAGCTACCAAGTGGCGATGACATCGCGACTGTACACGTCTTTTACGCGATGATCCAATTTCTAGGATCGTCGTGACTGTTAGGCGTAACTACGCGATGCACAGGATATTACAAAAGGGTGAGCGCGATGATAGCTGTGGAGCGATAAAAAGGTGTCTTTTGAATTCCAAATTACCTTCACATTAATTATCATCCCAGGGAAGACTTTTTATTTCAAGAGTGTACTCTATCTGAGGCGGCTATTACTCAAGAGTAATGTTTTGCAGTATAGTGCTTAAAAACCAAAAGTAAATAAATGCTTGAAACAAAATCTAATTGGAACAGCAAGAAACTGAAATGTTCTAAACTAAATCATTCATTCAAACAACCATCAATCGAGGATACAGTAGCAATAACTCACTCCTCTAGAAATTGATGCAAAGGAAATTAGAGCATGGACCAAAGATCTGGGAGTTAAGCAGCGACTTGCTGACTCACTACAGCTTTAGACCTTCTCTCACACCAAAGCAGTAAATGCAAGGAAATGGAATGGCAGCAAGTAAAATGAAATAGCAAAAGGAAATAGAACAGCAGTAAATGAAACAGCAATCAAAAGAACTAAATCTCGTGAGTCAAAAGTAAACTTGAACCAAACTCACGTTCTGCAATAAAATAACAATCTTCAAAAACAATTTCAATGAACTTTACTTTATGAGGCGATATTCACAAATGAATTATGGAACAACATTTATCATATATACACAACGCACTTACTATAGCAATCTGACGGTTCAAGAGAATATGACTAAGTTCCGGACAGAATAATATTGCTTCCGGATTCTCATAAATAAGAATTCAAATGACTCCAATACGGCAATATTCAATACGGATGCTCTGTAACAGAAACAGTTGGTTTAAATAGTGAACATGTAATCAACTCCGAAAAGATTCATTATGCAACATAGAGTCATTTACATAAGCTTCCTGAATGAAACCATTAATGAATTAGTCGTAACAGAGCATGGAACAGCATATGACAAATATGTCAGATCACCAAACTATATAAACAATCCACGCAGAAACCAAATTATAATGATACAAAAGCAAGTGTAAAGATATGATACACGACAGCAGCAGCGTACTCCACCAGAGACTGGGCCCTTAGCCGCCAGCGGACGCTGCTGGGTTACTTCAGAAGGAAAAGAGTGAACAGCACTACCCAAATTATGTATTAATCATTAAATAGTGAAATCATTACAACAGTTGAAGCTTTGAGGCTTACAACATAAAACAATCCTTCCTTCCTCCTATCCTATCATGAATCCTTGCTTCTGAATCTCTAATTCAAATCATCAATTCGCCATCATTTGAATCCCCAAAGTCATCCTGAAGTCTCCCAAAGTCCTCCCATCTCTGATCTCTGTTTTCATTTAAATAGAGAGATCAGAGAGAAGTTACAACAAAGATAAGTACAACATGATTTTTTTACAAAATTGGATTGATTCTAACTAGTTGATCAACAAGAAAATATATTTCCTTTCATCTCTCAACAAAAGCAAGACGAATTTGGGTTTGCAGCTGAGATTTGGAGGACGGCCGCAACTGCAAATCTGAGAAAATCGTGCTCAAAGAACCCTGTGTTTCTCCTTGTACAAGCCGAATTTGGGAAAACCATTCTTTGCTAAAGTTAATTGGGCCCGTTCTAGACAAAACCCATGTTCCTGATTTCTCAAATTCGTCTTCATTTGCTCAGAATCTCAACCACAAAACTATCACCCCTTAAACCAGTGAATTTCTGAGTTGGCCATGTTCAAAGAACCCTACCTTTCTCTCTGTACAAGCCTAATTTGGGCAAACCGTTCTTCAAAAAAGTTAACTGGGCCCGTTCTGGACAAAACCCATGTTCCGGATTTCTCAAATTCGTCTTCATTTGCTCAGAATCTCAACCAAAAAACTGTCACTCCTTAAACCAGCGAATTTCTGAGTTTGCAGATTTAAAAATCAAATCTTCAATCTGGAAGTTACCTTGGAGGCTAAAAATGGTGAATAATGTTATAACCAACTTATTAGAACTATCATTGATAAAATAATGCATAATCATCAATTTATTAGAAATAAAGGAAAATAAATAATATTCATCCATGAGAGCATAAATCATTTATAAAATGGATTTAAATGATAAATTATAACAAATGATATGATGAAGAATAGTGGAAATGGGTGGGATAAGTGTTGAAAAGTGATAATAATAATGGCATATTAACGACCCAACAATAGCGTGACTATTAAAATTAAATCTACGATGGAGCTCAAAAACAATGACAGGCAAATCAAAACTCCCAAATCAAAATAGCCAATCTTTCAATCAAACAGGGGCATTTCCCAGATCAACCCAGGAAACACAAAAGACTGATAATTAATCCCCAAAACTTCAAAAGAGACCAAAAACAAGCCCAAGGAAAGAATGAACAAAAAGGGACAAAAACTAGCTCCACGCTATTCAGTTCGTAAACTAAACGAGAGATTGACTGAAGTGGCATTGATCTACTTCGCTAATGCAGAGCAACAGTGTTTCGAAGGCTACTTGGCCATGCTTCAGGCTCCGTCTAAAGTTTAAAAATCAAACAACAATGTAAAGCTCCCCAGCGAAGTCACCAAATTGTTGTGGAGGTAAATCCCCTTTGTGGATAGAGGCGATCCCTACTAGTCCAAATAGGGTCTAGCAACAATCAAACAATGCTAACACGCAGGTTCCTAATTGCAAATGAAAGACCAATGATGAAGGCCTACCTAGATTCCAACGCTAGTACTTGTAGAAGAGTTGATGCTCCCTTTCCTTTGCCCCGGTTGGTCACAATCCTAATGATCCTCGTGCACGGACACCTGCACATGCAAAGAACGATACAAACACAAGCATAAAATCCAATAGATGCAACTATATATCAGTCAGAAAGGATATAACTCAAACACCATCATAAAGACAATAAGAGTGGAACCATAATGATAGTTGTCTATTATTGATAAACAAAGAAGAATACAACCATAGTTCTGACGTCAAATCCTTCTCAAGAGGGTCCAGCCAGCAAGTTCCTCAAGCATTCACCCTTGAAGGTAGATCTCCCAAGACAAAAACTCTCTCTCACACAAGTTTACACAAGATCAGAACACTTCACAACCTTCCTTAAGCTCTCTAACAATCCCACACTTGTCACACCAGCTACCTATCAAGCTCACACACTATCAGCAACACTCCAAACACTATGAATTCCAAACTCTATGAATTCCAAACTAGTAGCTCATAGCAATGGTGGAGGCTTAAATAGGAGAAGGAGTCTCCATGAATGGTGGGAGGATGAACTTATATCCAAGGAAGGTGGCCCAAATGACGAAACAGACATGCCAAAGAAGGGAGGGCAACATATACAAGGCCAACAACCAGGTTTGGAGTCATCTGGAAGGCCGGTTGTTAGAACGAACTCGCCCAGACTGGATCATTGCGGGTGCATAACTGTACTGGAGCGCTGACATCGCTACTGCATAACGAAGAAAGTGATGTCAGCGCGACCAAATATAAGCAACAGTCGCGCTATCTCATGAAATTCTACTATCGTGGGAATCACGTGTACTTCCACGTTGGCAGCGCGTTCAGTCTGTTTTGGAGTGCTCATCAGTGCGTTTATTTTTACAACAGTCACGATGATGGAAAAACTTTGGCAAAGTGAGTCATTTGGCAACATTAGAGAGCATGAGCATGGATGATTTGGACTCATGACACAGTAGGAAGACTGGTAGGAAGACAGTGACAAATTACTGTGTAACACTATTCTTGATATTAATAAAGCTATTCAAGTTTTCCTATATCTGGTCCTATATTGTTTGTGATAGTAGATCTCTGTTCTTGGATAGTGTTATGCTGCTTTGATTCCACAGGTGCTCTTTGAAGCTGGGTAAATGAGGAAGCGAGTGACAAAGATCTACCAGAAGGGAGAGGAATCAAGCAAGGAACCAAGCGCAAGACAGAGGTTGGTCTCCTTTGTTCCCCTCTTATCTACTTCTCATAAAGGAAAACAAAAGTAGTTTTAATTTGTTTGTTTCTAAGATAGCTACTAGTCTTAGTGGGACTAGCAGCTCTGCATGGACATTATATTTCCCGATAACAAACCTCTTTCAAATTTCTCCCAAGTGCTACCAATTTTGAGATTCGAAGTTTCCTTTGAGACCTATTTGCAGAATTCTAAATTTTCTTATTTTATACATGATTTTATAATGCTAATTCCAGTCAACTGAAGCTATTTTTCAAAAAAATAAGAGAGGTTATTCTTATAAACATACTTATCTACAAAATCCTCCTCCATTTTTGTAACATATATCAGAGATCAAAAGATATAAGCTCTGTATCAACACCTATTTTTCAGATAAAAATAGTGCAGAAAATGATAAATTTATATGTCAATCTTTCATTAAGGTGAAGACCAAATTTTCAGGAAAAATACTTTTAAAGGGAAAGTTGTTATAATTTTTGATGTTGATATCAATCCTTGAAGAATGTTAAATATCTTCAAACTGTAAATTTCTAAAAACTGTGTTTTGGTTTTGCTGATGGAAAGATTAAGATCATAGATGAAGACTCAGATTGAAAAGTAGAATAAAGAATGGTCAAAGAAGTGTTTTACAGTGGTACAAAAGCTGCAGTACGAGAACAGGTTATTTTCGTAGCTCAAAACAGAGTTTTGACAAGGTCAGATTTCATCATTAATGTTGGGTAGAGGGAGAAGGGTAAAATTGACTTAAAGCAGTTCCACATTAGTAGATAAAGAGTATCAGAGCATTACAAAGAGTATTAGATTATTCATTTGACAAGTGGAGATATTCAGTTAAATGAAGAGTTTGAAGACACTAGTCTACATGTCCCAGGTCATCAAACTGATATCTCCTTAATGATAGGCAGAGTAACTTCATGAAGGCAGTCAGAATATTAATGTTTGGTTGATGGCCAACATGGTTAAGAGATAGGATTCCTTTTGAGGAAGATTTGGATTAGTTTGGTTTAAATTTAATAATCAGGTGTTTGAGTCATAGTAGGACTCTAACTATTAATTCAAATAGGTGTGAGTCCTAGTTTCATGAATCTAGTTAGTAGTTAGATTTGGTGATAGTTGTAAAGTCTAATGATCTAGCCACTTGGCAGACTTGTTGTAAAGGCTAGATGCCTATAAGTAATGTAAACTTCAATGTACATATGGTTGGCAATTGGATTAGCAAAAGAAGCTGTGTTATTGTAGTAGACTGTGTTTTTCAAACTTAATACAGAGATCAGTTTTACTACTCAAGATTCACAAGGGGTTTATGTGTTTGATATTTCTATGGCCTTCTTCAATTACTTATTTGTAGTGGTATGAGCATGTGTTACTTAGAATTCATTCGAAAATGCTCTAACTTCCTTCACATGCTTGTAAACTGTGTTTATTCACTGTGTTACTGTTTCACTTATAAACCTAAACTCCAAGTTCCTTGACTTCCATGTTTAGTTGATTATGATGTTTTGTTGAAGACTATGCTGACTCCATAGCCTAGTAGATTTTTGCTAAATCTTTGATTCAACCAGTTATGCATTTTTGTCCATTTTTATTTCTAGAGTTAGCCATGTAATCATTAATAAAAAATCCTAAACCTATTGAGAGAGCCCTCTCAGGTTGAGGAGGCTAAGCCTCAACCGAAAGATTGGTTTGAAAGAGTTACCTAGAGTCTACTTGATCAACAGCCTATTAGGGTTAGATTTTGTGATAACAACTTGCTCTACCCAAGTTCTCATAATGGCAGGCCAACAATATCCAAACAAACTTTGGACCAATGCTAGAGTTACTCAAATGAAAGAACCTACCCATCTTCTACCTGAGCAACTTGAAAGATAGCTACCTAATTTCAATCCAAATGAAGGGATGCTAGATGAAGAGCATTCACATAATTACGCTTTGGCCATTAATTTTAATGGGGCTTCAGAAGAAGATTGTGTATGTAGACTTTTTCCCTGTACTTTTGTAGGAGCAGCAGGATCTACTTTTCTTTACCATCAAGTTCAATTAATAATTAGAATACATTTCAAGAGAAAATCATAAATAAGTTTGGTGATGATCATACAACAACTACTTTAATTAACAATCTTTCCAATATTAAAATAAATGAAGGTGAAAGAATCAAGAATTTTAATTCTAGGTTCAATAAATTGCTTAACAAGACTCTAGAAACTTCACAGCCTGGTGAAGATGTACAAATAGAATGGTATATCTTTACACTTCCATCTAATATTGTTATATTCATAGATATTGATGGTAAAATCACTTTAAGTTGTTGGCATTATGCCACAGATTTGGAGCTATGGCATAGGTGTTGTCCTTGATGGCAACTCTCTCTGGTGCAGATCTCAGTTCAGGCTTTCAGAATGAAGGAAAAGACATATACATAGGTTCACCTAGACTAAGGCGCGTATACATGCATGTTGGATGTTACAAAGGAACGTATGCATATACACGCACTTTCACCCAAGGAAAAGCGCGTATATGTTGGAGAACTTACCTTTGGTCGATGGTAGTTAGTCCTTGGTATTTGAACCTATGCTTTTGGACCATGGTATCTCGTCTGAAGTGTTGATCCCAAGTATTGGGTCCATGATATTGTTTTATTATGGTTTTGGACCGTGGTATTGTGAAAGGCCTAAGACTATAAAAGGGGAAGGAGATCATTTGGAAAATGATCATTTGAATTAATTGAATATCTAATAAGTGATAGATCTGCAATATTGGTGATTGGGGTTATGGTGCAGATCTGGATCTGAATGAAGCAAGAACCTTAGCACAAAGAGAAGGATAAGTTCTATTGATGGGTCATAATCTTAAGGCTTGAATGATTGTATCTTTGTATGAATTTGATCTGTTATATGTGGCGCATGCTTGATCTATAAATCTAATACTCTGGGCTAATCAGTGTCTGAATTTTTGATAGAGAGAATTATCCTTTATATATCTATATGCAGGTTCAGTGAAGCGAAGGCACGTATACACGCGGTTTTGGTAAGGGAAAGAAGCGTATACGCAATTTGGCTTTGACACAGAAGCGTATACATGCAGGTTTCTGAACAGTGAAGTAGCGTACACCTCTTAATTTATGTTTTAGCTTCTTCTGTTTATTGCCGTAGTGGTCTGGGTTCAGAATTGGTGTGTGGTTATAGTTACTGTGTTCTAGGTACAGTTGTCAAAGAAGTGTTTATTTTGATTCAGTTTTGATTGGTGAAAAGGTGATTGGTTGATGTTGAAATTCTTGATATTTGATTGATGTGGATCCAGTATAAAAATTTATGAAACATGGTCCCTGGAAGAAAGAGAAGGTTGTAGCCTTCTGTAGGCCAGCACCTACGTACTAGTATCTTGGCTAGTGCAAGAGCTAAGGGGGTTGTAGCTCCCTTCCAGGAGAAGATGGAGAACGAGAGAGGGTTGTAGCTCTCTATAGGTTGCAGCCTGCGTACTGGTAAATGACTGCACCAATACATTGTAAAAATAAGTTTCTAAATTAAAAGAAGATAGAGACAAATTGCAACAGGTGGTTTTCACCCACATTGGGTTTCCACCTTATATCTTGTGTTCTTGTGTGTGTGATTGTCTTCAGATCTATTTTACTGTTTCTGGTTACTGTTTATTTGATCCTAATACACAGATTAATGATCAACATCAGTAAGATAAACTAAATTATAAGTTCACATTACATACGCGGGTTTCCTTCTCTGTAGTTGCGTATATACGCAGTTTTATGTAACTAAAGTAGCGTATATGATTTGGGTTTGAAAAAGAAAATAAGTGACTTGATAATACTGATTCATCCCCCCCCCCCCTCAGTATTATTTCCAACAATTGGTATCAGAGCAGGTCCTTCTGAAGAAGCTTGATCGCTTGAAGGAAGATCCACCATCATGAGCAACTACGAGAGAGAAGCATCTATCAGGCCACCAATTTTTGATGGGAAAAACTTCGTATATTGGAAGGTAAGAGTTACTGCATATCTTCAATCTCTTGGTACATAAGTCTGGGATATCATAGATACAGGGTACACTTTTCCATCAACAACTCCTACAGATCCGGCTGAAAAGAAGAAATATGAAACAAATGCAAAGGTTGTCAATACTTTATTAGGATGTCTATCTCAATCAGAATTCATGAAGGTTATGCAGTATAAATCCGCAAAAGAAATATGGGACAAGATTGACAAGGGGAAGGAACCTGTTAGATGGAACAAGAAACAATATGTAAATAAGAAAAGCTATTACACTCATGAAGACAGTGATGGACTCTCAAATAGTGATGAGGATGAACGAGGTAATAATTATAAACTTTTAATGGCTTTTGAAGATGATGATTACATGGATGCTATAGATGAAGAAGGTATTTATGAAGAGATTTCTAAACTCAAAATTTATTTAGAAGAGAAAAATGTGATTATTGATTCTCTGCATTATCAACTGGCTGAAAGGGAAACACATCAAGAAAAATTGGAATGTGAAATTGTTTGTCTTAGAAAAGAGATTGAGAAAACAAAAGCTCTTAATCTTAAATTTGTTAAAGGATTTGAAACTCTGGATGAGATTATCAATGTGCAGCGTTCTCCACTAATCAAGACAGGTCTGGGATATAATGGAGAAGCGTCTCAAGCATCCACCTCCAAAAGTTATCTTGATGCAGCAAGGAGGAGCGAGCAAAGGCCTATTAGAAATCATGAGGTAAATTAGGGATAGTTTATCTCAAGAATGAACAAAGACTATCAGGAAAATCCGGGGCAATCTAATTTAAGGACAAACAGAAGCCACAACTAGCCACAGGTAAAATCTTCCCAATTTGCGTCAAGAATGGATGTCAGTAGAAACTAAAATCGGTTGGTTGATAGATTTGATAATCGCAGGAGTTTCTTCAATGGCCAATGTTTCTCTTGCCATAACTTTGGCCACAAAGCAGCTCAATGTGTTGCCTATAAGACAATCATGACTAGAGAAGCTCAAAAACAAAGAAGTATGACTGGAATCACAAAAAGGACCTATAACAAATTTTCCACCCTTGAAAATGAAATTGAATGTTCTATTTGTAATAACTTCGGTCATGAATATTCTGAATGCAGGAGCAGGTTTCAGAAAACAACTCAGAAGGAACAAACCTCAAGTGCCAAAACATGGAGAATGAAGGAACCGCAACCAGAAAGATGTGGGATAGCTTTATATGCAGAAGGACAGGAAAATCAATGGTACATCGATAGTGGATGTTCAAAGCATATGACAGGTGATAAAGAAAAACTTCAATCATACAGTGCTTTAGAAAAAGGAAAGAAAGTTTCTTTTGGAAATGATACCCCTCCAGTTATAAAAGGAAAAGGCACTGTTCAGTTGAAAGAAAAAGTCAAAGCTAGAAATGTTTTGTATGTTGATGGCTTGAAGCATAATCTACTGAGTGTCAGTTAGATGTGTGATCAAGGAACTGAGGTAATATTTCGATCAAATGGATGTAGTGTTTGTGATCTTGATACAGGAAAAACAATGATCAAAGGCATAAGAACTCCAAATAATTTACACATATTTGAAGAAGGACAACAACAATGCTATTTGAGAAAAAATGATGAACACTGGTTATGGCACCAGAGATTGGGGCATCTAAGCTTTTCAGAGATAAGGAAAGCATGCAATTACCAGGTAGTTCGTGGTCTTCCTGACATCAGAATTCTAGACAATACAATATGCAAATCATGTCAATTTGGTAAGCAAACCAGAGCTAACTTCCCTGAGAAGGAAGGATCAGCTAGCAGGCCTCTTGGACTAGTCCATACAGATGTATGTGGTCCATCTAGGAAAAGGTCACCTCGAGGAGAAGAATACTTTATATTATTCATTGATGACTTCTCCAAAATGGTTTGGATAGGACTTATGAAGCACAAAGACGAAGCCTTCGAAAAATTCAAAATCTTTCAAAGCCTTGGTTGAAAACGAATCAGATCACAAAATTAAATGCCTTAGGTCTGATAGAGGTGGGGAGTTTACCTCTAATGAATTTTTCAATTTTTGTGAAGAACATGGAATAAGAAGGGAATTCTCTATAGCTAGGACTCCTCAGCAAAATGGAGTAGTGGAAAGGATGAACATAATGGTTCAAAAAATGGCTCGTGCTATGCTTGATGAATCTGGAACTCCCGCAACCTTCTAGGGTGAATCTGCATTTGCTGTGGTTGTTATTCTCAACAAAACAAATGTCTGAGTGAACAACACTCAAACTCCTCATGAGCTCTGGTATGGTGAGACTCCTTCGGTAAAACATTTCAAAATTTTTGGAAGCAAATGCTATATTAAGAATAATGATGAACATCTTGGCAAGTTTGAACCTAGAGAAGATGAAGGCATTCTCCTTGGTTATTCTTCACACAACAAAGCATATAAGTGTTACAATAAAAGACTTGGAGGAATTGATGACAACATTGATATAGTGGTTGATGAAGAAGGAAACATTCCTAGGCAAGTAAATTATGAAAATATCGAAGAGGATGAAGACCATCCTTCAAATCATACTGATGATGAAGAAGAACCTCAAGAGGCACTAGAGGAATAGATAAGGATAGAAGAGAAGACTCCATCCAGGTACATTCAGAAGAATCATCCAGAATCTCAAATTTTGGGGCAGAAAGAGGCAGGTATACAAACAAGAAGAACAATTGCAGAAACCTCAAGCTATTTGGCATTGCTCTCCTCCACTAAACTACAAAATGTAAAAGAGGCATACAAAGATGAATGCTGGGTCAAGGCAATGGATGAAGAACTTGAGAAGATTGAAAAGAATAACACTTGGGAGTTGGTTCCTAGACCAAAAGATAATAATGTCATAGGGACAAAATGGATCTTCAAAAACAAGTTGAATGAAAATGGGGAAGTAATTAGAAACAAGGCCAGACTTGTCTGTAAAGGGTATGCTCAACAAGAAGGAATAGACTTTGAAGAAACTTTTGCTCCCATTGCTAGACTTGAGGCCATCATAATGTTCCTTGCTCTCTCTAGCTTTCAGAAGTTCAAAGTATTTCAAATGGACGTAAAATCAGCCTTTCTGAATGGAGACTTAGAAGAAGAAGTGTACATTGAGAAACCAGATGGTTTCATTCTTGGGAATGATCCAAATCTTGTATGCTAACTTAAGAAGGCCCTCTATGGTATTAAACAAGCTCCAAGGGCTTGGTACTATCCTTTGGACAAATACCTTCATCAACAAGGTTTTTCAAAAGGATCAGTAGATAGAAATCTTTATATAAAAATTGGAAATGACAAATTTCTAATACTTGTTGTGTATGTAGACGATATTTTCTTTGGCAGCAATGAAGAAGCTATGAGTCAAAGCTTTGCCTTGGTGATGCAAAAAGAATTCAAAATGTCTTTGCTTGGAGAACTGACATATTTTCTTGGATTGCAAATCCAACAAAATGAAGGCGATATCTTTTTGTCTCAAACCAAGTATCTCAAGCAGATCTTGAAGAAATATGGCATGGAAGATGCAAAACCAGTATGTACCCCCATGGTTACAGGATGCAGCCTCAGTGCAAATGATGAATCGGCAGCAATGGATCAACAAACCTATAGATCTATGATTGGAAGTCTACTTTATTTGACTGGTACCCAACCAAACATCATGCATGTAGTGGGAATAGTTGGAAGATTTCAGGAAAATCCAAAGGAAACTCATCTTCAGGCAGTGAAGAGAATTTTCAAGTATCTTCAAGGAACTCAAAACTATGACTTATGGTATCTGAGAGATACAGATCTCACACTTCATGCTTATACAGATGCAGATTGGGCGAAGCGTGGATGATAGGAAGAGCACAAGTGGTGGTGCATTCTTTATGGGTTCCAGATTAGTATCTTGGTTCAACAAGAAACAGAGTTCGATTGCTTTATCTATAGCTGAAGCGGAATATGTGGCTGCTGCATCTTGCTGCACTCAACTCCTTTGGATGATGCAGAACTTGAAAGATCTTCAAATCACTTGTACACCACCTATCTCCATCTTATGTGATAATACAAGTGCAATCATCATTTCAAAGAACCCAGTCATGCATTCAAAGACGAAGCACATACCGATCAAGTATCACTTTCTCGGGGAACAAGTGTTGGAACAAAAGGTCAAATTGGAGTATGTTCCTTCTAAGGAACAAGTTGCTGATATTCTCACCAAACCACTGCCCAGGGAACATTTTGAATACCTCAGACAGAAGCTGGGAGTAGTTGATGCATCATCTTGCTGTTAAAACTTGTCTGTTTCAGAGAAAAATGGGTGTACGCGAGCTTCCTGAGGAGGATCTGCGTACATACGCGAGTTTGTGCAGAGACAGTCGCGTATATGGAGGTTTGATGGATATCATTAGGGACAGGCTCTGGTTGAAATATTATGATATGGGTCTGACAAAGACCATCCGGCATAGGTTCAGGGGGAGCAGATAAACTTTTAATAATGCATTATCTTAGAAGCTTTTGGTTCTAGTTCACAGCTATTGTTGGTTTCAAATGGATCAAAGGCGGAGGGAGAACCGAAGGAAATCTTGGTTTCTGATCTGAATGGTGATTGAAAAATGCTGCTGATATCAGTTATTGGTGACTTTCATAAGTCTTTCTCTAGTTATTTCGTCTCTATGTCATGTATCTCTTTTAAGGTGTCAAGGTCATGTAACGACCTATTTTGGTTTCCCCACTATGCCTGGGATGAAGATGTAATGTACTTGGTTGTCATTAGTTAATTTCTGATGTATCCCCACTTGGTTGGGTGATGGATGGATGTATTGAGTCTTTTGATGATAGGAAGGTCTTTTATGATGTATAAGTCATGGTTCTTCTTGAAGAACATCTTTTTGCAGATCTTGCCTATAGTCAGGGGGAGCATGGTCAGCACAACAACACAAATATTTCAGCATGTACTCAGGGGAAGCACAACCCTTTACCCTTGATGACAAAGGTGGAGAATGACTTTGAGGATCTTGGGGTTGCCATCAAGTCCAAAGGGGGAGATTGTTGGCATTATGGCATAGATTTGGAGCTATGGCATAGGTGTTGTCCTTGATGGCAACTCTCTCTAGTGCAAATCTCAGTTTAGGCTTTCAGAATAAAGGAAAAGACATATATGTAGGTTCACCTAGACTAAGGCGTGTATACACGTATGTTGGACGTTACAAAGGTGCGTATGCGTATACACACACTTTGACGCAAGGAAAAGCGCGTATATGTTGGAGAGCTTACCTTTGGTCCGTGGTAGTTAGTCCTTGGTATTTGAACCTATGCTTTTGGACCATGGTATCTCGTCTGAAGTGTTGATCCCAAGTATTGGGTCCATGATATTGTTTTATTATGGTTTTGGACCATGGTATTGTGAAAGGCCTAAGACTATAAAAGGGGAAGGAGATCATTTGGAAAAGGATCATTTGAATTAATTGAATATATAATAAGTGCTAGATCTGAAATATCGGTGATTGGGGTTATGGTGCAGATCTGGATCTGAATGAAGGAGGAACCTTAGCACAAAGAGAAGGATAAGTTCTATTGATGGGTCATAATCTTAAGGCTTGAATGATAGTATCTTTGTATGATTTTGATTTTTTATATGTGGCGCATGCTTGATCTATAAATCTGATACTCTGGGCTAATCAGTGTCTGAATTTTTGATAGAGAGAATTATCCTTTATAGATCTATACGCAAGTTCAGTGAAGCGAAGGCACGTATACACGTGGTTTTGGTAAGGGAAAGAAGCGTATACGCAGTTTGTCTTTGACATGGAATCGTATACACGCAGGTTTCTGAACAGTGAAGTAGCGTACATCTCTTAATTTATGTTCTAGTTGCTTCTGTTTATTGCTGCAGTGGTCTGGGTTCAGAATTGGTGTGTGGTTATAGTTACTGTGTTCAGGGTAAAGCTGTCAAAGAAGTGTTTATTTTGATTTAGTTTTGATTGGTGAAAAGGTGATTGGTTGATTCAAAAATTCTTGATACTTGATTGATGTGGATCCAGTTTGAAAATTTATGAAACATGGTCCCTGGAAGAAAGAGAAGGTTGTAGCCTTCTGTAGGCCAACACCTACGTACTAGTATCTTGGCTAGTGCAAGAACTAAGCGGGTTGTAGCTCCCTTCCAGGAGAAGCTGGAGAAAGAGAGAGGGTTGTAGCTCTCTACTGGTTGCAGCCTGTGTACTGGTAAAGGACTGCACCAGTACATTGTAAAAATAAGTTTCTAATTAAAAGAAGATAGAGACAAATTGCAGTAGCTGGTTTTCACCCACATTGGGTTTCCACCTTAAATCTTGTGTTCTTGTGTGTGTGATTGCCTTCAGATATGTTTAATTGTTTCTGGTTACTATTTATTTGATCCTAATACACAAATTAATGATCAACATCAGTAAGATAAACTAAATTATAAGTTTGCATTGCATACGCGGGTTTCCTTCTCTGTAGTTGCGTATATAAGAAGTTTTATCTAACTGAAGTAGCGTATATGATCTAGGTTTGAAAAAGAAAATAAGTGACTTGATAATACTGATTCACCCCCCCTCTCAGTATTATTTCCAACATAAGTGACAACATGAAAGAAGCATTGTCTATCAAAAAAAGAATTTTAGCTTTACATAAGAAAACCATTCTTGAAGAGAAAAAAAAAAGAAAGTGACTTTCAAGGAAGTAACCAAAACAAAACCATCCAAGGACTCTTTTGATTTAGAGGGATTACAAAAATTCGTCAAAACGATGTCAAACAAAATGGTTGATATTAAGAAATGGATTTCACATACTCAAAAATATCATTTACATCGTTTAACTAAGCTCACTCTTCATCATCTCAACCACCTAATACTATATATAATGTTGAGTCAGATCAAGAGGAAGATGAGGAGCCAACCCTATCTGTGGAAGAATCAAAAGAAGAAGGAAGCACATGGATTATGGGATTTTATTCTTACTACATCAAAAAATGAGGAAGAAGGAGAACCTCTACCAGTTGAAACTAGGAGTAAAAAAACTATTGATTCATCATCATCAAATCAGAAACAGAGGTCAACCACTCCTATTAATAAAGATAAAAGTGTAACCAAGAAATATCCTCCTAAATATTCTGAATCCATTCCATATTCTTCAAATTCCCCTTCTACATCTAAAACTCTTGTTATTTCTGAAACAACAAAAGATATTGCTAAAAGAATTAAACGTTGTTCCTACATCTCCTTTGCCAACTGCTAAAGCCTCACTTGGAAAAGGAAAGCCTCCAAGTGACTCCCCAGATAAAATTAATGCTTCGAATTCAATTTTAATTATAAATGGGTCCAACTCCCATACCTTGCCTTTTCTTTTAACCTTTGAGATTTTTAATAAAAATGTTCACAATTGTTTGATAGACTTAGGTGCTTCATCAAATATTATGCCATATTTAGTTTATCTCAAGTTGAACATAACCATTGAGAAGTCTGATGTTCAAATTGTGCAACTAGATAGAACAATGTCTAAATTATTGAGAGAATTAAATTCTTTTTTAATAAGATTATCCTCAAATTCAAAGGTGTGTCAAATTATTGGTATTCTGATTGCTAATATTCCTAAATTTTATGGTCTTATTTTAAGTAGATAGTGGTCTAATAAATTACCTGGGTATTTGGCCACAGGTTGGTCACACATATGACTACCTTACAATGGGAAACCAAATCAGATTTGGGTGGATAGAAAAAAACATATGAAATACTTAGTTACAAATTTTGTGAAAAAAATGAACCTGTAGTTTATACCAGTAACATTCTTGGGAATTATTCTTTAGAATCTTTCTTTCGAAGTTTCACATCTTAGAGATCCCCTTTCTTAATAAATTTTGTTTTGTCTCAAGTTGAAAATTATTCACAAACATATTTTACTAAATGTATTAATGTTGTAGATACGCCTATAATTAAGCATGATTCTTTATTTTGGACACTTTATTTTGATGGTTCTAAATCTAATAATAATGCAAGGGATCGATGCACATTGATAAGCCCTAATGGTCAAAAAACTATGCTAGCATGTAGATTAGAGTTTGAATGTACTAATAACATAACTAAATATGAAGCATTAGTACAAGGATTTCATAAAGCTATAAGTCTTGATGTTGAATATTTGTAAGTCTTCGATCATTCTGAAATTTTCATAAAACAAGTTAGAAACAATATTCATTGTGTTTCTAATCATCTTAGACATTATTAGTACTTGATTCAAAATCTTAATTCACATTTCATCACATTTAATATTTCTCTGGTACCCAGACTATAGAATGCGAGCACAGATCTGTTGGCCAATGTTGCATCTAAAATAATCCCACATGATGATTTTAGTCCAAATAGATTTTCTATAGAATTAATTATTTGCCCTTCCATTCCTGATAATTTCACCAATTAGCGAGTATTCAACGATGATGAAGATATCCTTGGTTTTTTTACGTCTGGATAATCTTATATTGATAAAGTGATTGATGAAGAAGAACATGATAGATAATTGAATAAATTGAATGAACAAAATGATTTACCAAAACGTGTAGTTAAATTGGAGGATCTTTATGATTTAAAAGACAGGTTTAAAATGGTAAGAACTGCAAACTTCAATATTCAACTTTGAGTTTTGAACTAGTTAACCTCGCATCTGATATCAAACCTCAAAATATTAACTTAGGTCTTGGGTTTTCACCAAGAGAAAGAAATACAATTATTCATATGTTAAAAAGATATAAAAGCATCTTTTCTTGGAATTATCAAGATCTCAAAACATATGGTACTTTTATCATTCAACACGTTATCCAATGATAACTGATGTCAAACACATTCAACAAAAACTTAGGAATATTCATCCAAATTTGGAAATTCAAATTAAAAATGAATTGAATGAGATTTTAAAAGACAAAAATATCTTTCCAGTTATACATTATATATGGGTTTTTACTCTTGTACCAGTTAGGAAAAAGAATTGTGATATTCACATCTATATTGATTTTAGGAATTTAAATAAGGCATGTCAAAAATATAATTTTCCCCTCCCACCAATTGAACAAGTTTCACAATCACTTGTTAGTTCTAAACTAATGTCGTTTCTTGATGGTTTATCAACTTAAAATCAAATACTTTTTCATCCATAGGATGGATTAAAGACTACGTTCAGAACAAAATGGGGAACATATGCATATCAAAAAATGCCTTTTGGATTGTTGAATGTAGGAGCTATGTTCCATAGAGAAATTGACATTGCTTTCAAGGGTTTAATTAATAAAACTATTGTGGTATATCTAGATGATATTACCATATATTCCAAAAAGAGAAATAATCATTTGCATGATTTAAAACATATCTTTGAAATATGTAAAAGGTATAGAATCTCTTTGAACCCCAAGAAATCATTTTTGGCTCTAAGTGAAGGAAAACTCCTTGGCTTTATTGTATCTAAAAATGGAATTTATATTGATCCAAAAAGAATCAAATAAACCTCAGAAATTTTATTACCACATACCAAAAAAATAATGCAATCTTTTCTTGGCCAAATCAAATTTGTTAAGAGATTTGCCCCTAGATTTTCTCAAATCATTCTACCATTACAAACCATGATCAAGAAATTTTTGCTTTTTAAATGGAGAGACAATGAAAGAGAAACATTTAAACTAATCAAACAAGTTGTAATTAACACTCCCTCACTATCAACTCCTAATTTTTCTGATTAGTTCATTTTATATACTTTTGCCTCTTAACTATCATCTGTAGCAGTCTTAACACAACCAAATGAACAGAAAATTGAAGCTCCTATTTTTTTCTTCAGTTCAAATTTCTAAGGAGATGAATTAAACTATTATGGAGTAGAAAATCAAACCTTTTCAGTTTACAAATCCATTAATTATTTCGAGTCTTTTCTCCTAAAAATCATAATAAAGTCATTATGCTTTTCTCAGCAGTTAGGAAATTACTTATTCAAAATGAATTAGGAGAGAAAAGAGCTAACTGTGTCACTGCCTTACAAAACTATGACCTAGAAATAAAGCTTGCTAAAATTGTAAGAGGTCAAGGGTTTTGTATATTGATTACAAGAATTAATGATACATTAGTTGATGAAGCCACGGGTAATATTGATCAAATCATAGAGGTACTTCCTGTTGATACCAAATCTCAATATGCTAATTTAATCTTTTATTTAAAAAATGGTTATGCTCCATCTAAGCTTGATTTTAAAAGAAACAGAGTCTTGATATTAGAAGCTGATCAATATAAACTCATCAATGATGCTTCGATTAGAAAGAATTATGGTTATGTTTTGTTAAGATGTTTGGAAAAAGTTGAAGCAGAAAAAGTCTTACAGGAACTTCATGATGGGCCAGTCAGTGGACATTACAGTGGAGATACAACTGCTCATAAGATCCTACAAGCTAGATATTACTGGCCAACTTTATTCAAAGACACTCATATGTATGTAAGAAGATGCAAAAATTTTCAAACTACTTTAGGAGGACAGAGGAAACCATCTGTGCTTTTGTAGCATGTTAACATCAAACAACCTTTTGAACAATGGGGGCTAGATAAAATAGGTGTGATCGTTCCTCATTCTTCCAAGAAAAATAAATACATATTGACAACAACATATTAATTTATGAAATGGTTAGAGGCAATACCTATGAAGCTAGCCAATTCTGAGAGCATTACTGAATTTGTTGATTAATTTATCATTACTAGGTTTGGTATCCCTCATGCTCTTATTTTTTAGAAAGCTTCCTATTTTTCTGGAAATGCAATGACCTCATTTTCTCTAAAAATAGGATTTAAGCTTAACTATTATGCAAATTATTACCCTCGTGGAAATGGTCTAGCAAAATCTGGTAATAAAAATCTTATTAGAATTATCAAATGAATCATTGACAAAAAGCAAAGGAACTGGCATAAGGCTTTGATATTTTCTTTATGGGCCAATAGAATAACTTAGAAGACCCTTATAAGTACTTCTTTTCACCTAGTATATGGGAAATAATCTATCTTACTACCTAAGATAGCTCTTCCCTCGTTGGCCCTAGTACAATTCATTGAAGAAAATCCTTCTTCCGCTCTACAATTAAGAATGTATCAAATCCTTAAATTCAAATAAGAAATAAATAAATCAAAACAGGTCCATGCCCACCATCAATAGTTGGTCAAAGCTTCGTTTGATATAAATACAATCAAAGATAAAACTTTTGAAATTGGAGACTTTGTTTTAAAATAGGATAAAGTGCATGAGGATAAAGGAAAACATATTAAATTTCAAAAAACTCTAGCTTGGTCCCTTTCAGATTTTTGAGAAGATAGGTCCATCCATTTTTATCTTGCAAGATTTTAAAGGGAAGAAATAAACTCTTCCCATTAATGGACTTATTCTCAAAAAATATTTTTCTTAAAAGAGAACATTTGTTCTCTTGTAAAATATGTAAATAAACTTATATGAAAAATAATGTTTATAGTGTTAAGTAGTACATTTTTGAAGTATACATTGGCAGTTTCTATTCATTATTTATGTATTAAATTAATAAAGAAACGATTTAGAAAGAAAAACTATAAATTGAAATCTAGTATTGTATCTATTTTTAAACTTTGAATGGTGATAACCATTTAATTGTGAAATCTTTTGGCTTGAAACTCTTAAAAAAATTGTTTGTTTGTAAATCGATTTTGAAAAGTTATTTTTATAAAAGAAAATATTATTATGAATCTTTAGCATATTTAACTTAAATGGTCATCCAAAACTCTTAAGGAGTAAATGAAACCTCCCCATCCATTAATTTTAAATTTTTTAGAGTCTTATTCAAATATATAAAAAAACTTAAAAGTTAAGAGGTCTCATGATGAGCCGACTTATCATGACCATAGGAAACTAATGACATTGAAATGATCACTATTGTCAACCACACCAATATGATGGCTTATAGTCACAATACTATAAGACAATGGGTCTCATTACGAGCCAGCTTGTTCAATCTTATTATAACTTGTGAATGACATCATCATCATCTGGCCACCAAACTAGGATAATGGATTTTAAGTAAAAAATTCAGAAAAAAAGAAGAGATTCATTACCTCTAAAAGGTCTAATATGACATGGATGGGATACTGGTTCATTTTGGTTAAATGGTAGCCCTGTTGAGGTTATGAATGGCTACTGGCAGCAGTGGCTCCACCAATGACAAATAATCTTATTATATATGCTAAGCTTCTAATACTTTTTACTTTACATTTTCAACCTATTAGTGATTGACTTGCATCATTATTTTTTATTTATAACAAGCTCTGAGAAGATTTATGATAAAATAAGTTGTTTCACTTCAAAGTTATCTATATCGATCTAAATTTCAATCATTCTTAACTTTCTAGAAAACATTTCTTGATAAAGATTAAAATCTATTTATTATTACAGAGATTAACTGTTTCATCTAGTGTGTCACCAATTGTTGTAGTACTCAACAACCCCCATTATCCTTAGACTTTGAATAATAAATAATGGGGACGCTTTAAATTTTTATGAAATAGTCATGTCTTATTTAATAAAATAGGACCAGTTTTACATTTTTAGCTTTTAAAGAAAATCTTTTAAATAGGTACATTACTAAAGTAAAACCCTTTCTAGGCTGAGGAACCTTTCCTTAGTTTTAAAAAAATAACATTTAAATCTAAGAAATCTCGTTAAACTATATTTCCATTAAAAAACCTTTAAAAATATCACCAAAAGTTTCTAAAGGTTGTTTGGATAAATTAGCAGAAATATCATAAACGCTGGTCCCACTAAAAACTACACGTAAGTACTTATCGTCTTATCAGCATTGGAAATTTAAAATAGAGTACCAATAGTGACATCATTGATAATGAAATGATGATAAGGATATCGCCGATCACAAATTACAGATTGTGAAACACCTATTGCACTATGTCGATTGTGATATCGCAATCCATCACTTACCGGTATCGCATTTTGTCAACTGGCAAATGTTGATATTGCATTCTGTTAACTCCCAACATTCTCATATCACACGTTTTGCATGCCTATTTGTGACCATATCAACTTAATATCGGAAAATACCATATCTCAAAGTCATGTTCACACCATCTGATATAGAAACGCTAATAAAGCAAATCTTTGATATAATGACGAGTGTTAGCATCATGTGAACAAATGTTTGAAAATTAAATGGCCACTCTGTGTTTATAGTTTTGAGGTTTTAAATAATTTGTAGTGATTTTGATATAATTTAGAAGGATTTTTCATTAAAACTTGCATTCAATTGGTAAGAATCTTTGAGTTTTACGAGATCTTGCTGCTCATTCTAGTTTTCTTCTTAAATACATGAATTTCAATAAACAACAGTTAAAGGAAATGTCAAGGATAATCAAAGTGAAGAGAAAGTTTGTAGTTCAGTCGCAAATAATATTGCCTCCCGAAGAAGTTCATGAGATGGCACCATTGTTTACAGATACTACATCACTCCAGATGTAGGGTCATCCTCCTGGGAGTTCATATACAAATTGTTAATGGATGAAAACCCAAGGGTAACTGAGAAGTAGAGTGCTACTGTTGATGCTCCCACTTCGGGTGTTAGCGATGCATGGAATGATGTAGCTAATTTGTTTTTACACAGAATTGCTGCTCATCCTAAAATTGTACCCTATACAGACATGGTAAGATGGGTTATTGATAACCTAGATATTATAGAAAAAAAATTTCTAACTCCCAAGGAGACAATCATTGGATCGTTCAAGGCAAAGGATTTAAGAAAAATGTATCATGTACCTCCACCACAGAAGAGGTATGATACTCAATTTGTCTAGAAGTTCATGCAAGACAATCTAAACCCAACAAATCTTATTAGAGAATGGAGGAGGGACCAAAGAAAACACAAACGAGAATAGAAGAGTATGTATTAATTAGGCTCTATTGTTGGTCCTTTATCTCATATTGCTACTATGATGTGTTGTCTCTATGGTTACCCAAATACAAAGAAATTATCAGAGTTATGGGTACTTCTTATAGAGGTTATTTTTAATGGATATATCATGTATTGGGAAATATTTTTTCCAATAATTTAACTACTCAAATCCGTAATTATAGATAGAAGTGCAATGTTATTGAGAGAACTTCTCCCCCTATCTTTATGAGAGCCTATATCATGGATGCTATTTGTTTTTCTTATGATTTCCCATCTATAGGATGGAAGTGGACAATTCAATACCCTACCCATATTTTTTTTACCTTGATATCCTGTGGGGAACCAAGTATCATCCTCCTTTTTATAAAATCTATCACAAAATTATCCTACCCATCCACTAAGAGCTCTTTCGCAGTCAAGAACCTAGGCTCTCTACTAAAGCTAATAAGGACTTCACGCCATTAGGAAAGTGGTTTGGGGAAGAAAAATTTACTTATATTCGAGTTTTTGGTAGCCTTTACCATCATCATGTTTTTCCTCTTTTTGTTCTAGATAAATTATTGGCCAAATAAATTGACTACCAAACAGTTGGTAATGGCTTGACTAAATTGCTCAAGGATGCCAAGAAAACTATTTTTTGTTCCTTTCCTATCACTTGTGGTACCTATACATTGGAAAATTTCAAGCATGCTCAGCTTGAAATTGACCAAATAAAAGCCTTTAGTTTTCCAACCATTCCAAATAGACAATATGATCCCAATGGTGTTGCGAAAGATGTCATGACACAGGCCTGAACCAGGTAGTTTTCAAGTGAGCTTGATGAATTTGATGATTTATTTGATATGGTTCCAGAATATTTTATGGTTCAAAAAGTTAGCAACAGAATGCCTAAATCCTAAAGAATTGATTAAGTTCAATTAATATCGAGAGCGGAGAATAGCCCATCTTCCATAAATTTTGTTAAGACAGTCTTAATAGAAGCCTGAAGTTTCAAATACATAAGCCTCCTCTTTAAAGAATCCAATTATGTCCCAAGTCTTAGATATAGCCACTGAAACTGATGAGAAAATTTTGAAAATAAAAGAAGAGAATAAGTTGGATGAAGTATGGGAGGAATTTAATCATGTTTTATCTACTAAAGACACTCAAAATGTAAATATAATAATCAACAAAGAAAAGATCAAAAACTAAAGGGATAACCTCATTCACTATTTAATTTCCTAAAAAGACTAATGTTCCTAAGACTCCTGAAAAAACTAATGTTGATGAGGTTACCAATTTTTGGAGAGGTAAATCCCCTCTGTGGACAGAGGCGATCCCACTAGCCTAAAATGGGTCTAGCAACAATCAATTAACGCTACCATGCAAGTTCCTAGTTGCAAACTGAAAGTGGATTATGAGAACCAACCTGGAGTCCAATGCTAGTGTCGTAGAAGAGTTGATACTCCCGTTCCGTTGCTCCGGTAGGTCACGATCCTCACGATCTCCGCGAATGGATACCTGCACATGCAAAGAACGAAGCGAATACAAGCATAAAATCCACTAAATGCAACTATATATCAGTCAGAAAGGATATAGATCAAACATTATCATAGCGAACAATAAGATCGGAACCATAATGATAGTCGTTCATTAATGAATAATCAACAGAGAAAGATACAACCAAAGTTCTGACGTTGAATCTCTCCTCTGGCTGGGCGAGCAACTATATATGTCTTGCAATAGACCTTTCTCTCTCAGACTTTCGGCAGCATAACCTCCCTATGCTCCAAGACTCTTACTATCACTCAAGACAAGCATTATCACTACTACTCAAAAAAATCCCTTGTCAAATGCATGAGGACAGACTTTTATAGATGGAGAAGGGGAGGAAGATACAATGCATCAAGACACCCATTATGGATTGACATTATCTACAAAAAGCATTGTGGATAGATGTAAGGGATAAATGATGACTCTCGACATCTAGAAGATGAGCTTTATCCTCAAAAGACTTCATGACTTGAAGGGAAAAACATCTGGGCGCGCGTTTGTTAAAAATATTTTCCAAACTTGGTTGGCGCGGGTGTTACTCTAAGACAGAGCGCCAATGGTCGCACCTTCTTTTGAGGATCTCGTTCAATGGCGCGGGTAGTACATTGTGGACCCGCGCTAATGGAAAAAGGGCACTTTTCAGGGATATTTTGCAGGAGGTGTCTTCAGGGCACATGAAGTCCATACTTAGGGGAACATAATGCAAGTGTTTTTAAGTTATGTCACTGCTCACAGGTCCCGGAATGAGTTCTCCAAAGTATGGGAAAGGGGTAACAGAGACGGTGACCAATGGTGACAAATTACTGTGTAACACCAATAATACTATTGTTGCTGAGTATATGGTAACTATCTTGACAGTTCCCACATTAGAAATAGTCCTAGAGATTGAAGTAATTCCTCCTCTCAATGTATTCTATAGTCCAAAACATAAAGAAATAACACACATGACAAGAAAGAATATAAAGCTAGAACAAGCACAAGAACAAGTTTTAGACAAGACTCCTTTTCAAGTTCTCTGGAAAGGAGCCCAAAAAGCTCTTGATGAAGAATTAAATAGGCTTTCACAGTTTGATGGAGCTTATGCTAGTGCTACTATTGAAAAAGCAGTGGAAATACAACTGCTTATGAATGAAAAAGATCAAAGGATTGTTCAATTAGAGAAATATTTCTAGAATGAAAGACAAGTGATTGAGAAACAAGGGCAGACAAAATTTATCAAGTTACAGAAAAATGTTAATGTCTTAAAGTTACAATTTGAATTTGAAATGAAAGACAAAGATGCATAGGTACAACAACTGCAACAAAAGATTAACCAATTGAAGGATAATCCAGATACAAATTAATTCTGAAAGGAAGCAGGAGAAATGGATAGAATTCTCACTAAGAAACAGGTTGTCTTTTGTCACAAATTAACTTTAATTCATGATTTGTATAGACCTAGTGATTCTTTAGTTAACCAATTGTCCAATCTGCGGGCAGTTTATGAATAAATTGAAGAGGAAATCTCTGAGCATATAGATTGGTAAGAAATTGTTGAAGGAATATCAGATTATATTCCTCGAATCGAAGAATCTCAAAAGGATATTGTTTTCATTGACTAGGACATGAAAATGAAACAAGGAGAAATGGCTATTATCAGAGCCATAAATCTTGCTTCAAAATTCACCGAATATATTAGCAACACCTTATTGCAGGCCAATCTAATACAAGAATTCCCGAAGGATACTTTTCTAGATGCTAAAACTCTAAAGTTGTCATGGAAAGAAGCGCCTCACAAGAGGGTCGAAGATATCCAAAGTTTATCAAAAGTGAACCTATAAGATTATTGGCATTTCTTAATGAAACCACATAGTTAGTGGCTATTGTTGAGGTGTCTCTCTAATGCAATGACTCAACTCCTTTCAACACTTAGTGATGCAGTATTCACAGGGTAGATGCGCATGTGGCTGATTCATCCCCCCAACTGAAGCCAATGATGGACATATGTGGACTCAGAGAACGAATGAAGAATCATCCTGGAGGACAGTCATGAATTTCTTGTTGCAACAGATTGCTATCTTTGGCTCCTCTTTATTTTTATATTAATTTGTTAAATTTTTTTATGAATAATTTTATTTTTTTTACTATTTTTGTAATATTAATAGGCTATTTAAACCCCTTCCATGCATTTAGAAAGCGGTTATGAATTTTTGAAAGAAATATTTGAATTTGGACTATTGTTTAAATCCAAAGTTATCTTATTGAGAAGCAGAACCTGAAGCTATCTTTTTATGAAAAGAGTAATGATGTATCAGGTACTACTATCTTTATATTATTTCTATGTTTCATTGAAATAGATAGTGAATTTCCTATAATTTGTTTCATTATATAAATGCTTTGAAGGCAATCATACATCGTCACTATTGATGTGTAGAATTGTATTGTTTGGGATTGTATATGAGATAACACATTCTTATATGTGATTAACTTTTAATCAACTAAATTAATTAACTATTTAATTAATTTAGTTTATATTATTTGTTTTCCTTCCATAAAGTGTTTAATGATCTATATTCTTGCATGCTTTATGAAATATTTCTATTAATCACATATAAAGAGATATTAGTCCCGGGAAGTAAGTAGGATAAGTTTTACTTATTAATATCATCTCTAGCTTTTAAATCATTCCATTAGTCTCATTTTGTTCCTATTGTTCTATTATATCTCTTTAAACTTGAAACTAGTTCCTCTATCCCTAGTTGGACCCACCTTTTCCAATGGAAAAGGAGCTGCCTTAAGTTCCTGATCGAGTCGGATTCCCCGATATTCAGGCAAATATTTTCCATCCTTCAGCATGATCCTAGCCTGAAAAAGTGGCTTAAATCCTGCAGTCACAGGCACAGAACTGGGTAGAAAAGACTGTGGTCGCTCCCTTGTAGGCATCATGTGTGTGACTAGATGGTTTTAGTCCAAATCGGGCAGTGTTGTGCCAATGCCTGGGAAATTAGGGAACTAAAAACAATATGTTTAACTTAGGGTCTATGCACTTGGATGAGTGATTTATCCCTTGGGGATCTTGTAGCACCTAATCGGGAAGTCGTTAAGGTGTTTGGTTTATCAATTTCACTTCCCTAAGGTGATCTAGGAGGTTAGATCATATCACAGTAACTCTTTGTCACATGTTTACCTTGGTAGGCCGATAACTTGGGGAAATGTGGGAGGAGGGTGTTACAATAAAGTTCTTGAAAAACATGCATCTCATAATCAACAAAAGGCTCCTCCAAAGGAAGATGTTCCTACAAAATTAGATTAAAACCAAATAAAATAAACTCCTCCAACTCCTATAGTAGAGCTAACTTTTGTGTCCTTACAAAGTCCTCATTTTCTTGAAAGGCTTCAAATCGACAACAAAGTAGAAAGGTAAATCATTTTACCTAACTATAATATTTTAGATGAATTGAAACACATTTGCATAAAAATTCCTTTACTTGAAGATATAAAAGAAATACACATATTTGCAAAACAAATAAAGGAACTATGCATCACAAACTATGAAGAAAAAGAATAGACATTAAAAAATTTCAATTTGTAGCTATGATTGCAAATATTATAATGGGGAAACCAATGATACAGAAATATTTAAATTCAAGTAGCCTCATTGTAAAAATTCACATAAATGGTATTGAAATTCCAAACAGTTTGATTGATATAGGAGCATCTATTAATATCATGAGCAAACATACTACGGACAAATTGAAGCTCCATAATCGTCAATATACGCTAACTTTGTTACAATTAGAAAATAGAACTATTATCAAGCCTGATGGTATATTAGAATATGTATCGGTGTCTTTAGATTCATGGGAATATCCTATTGACTTTATGATTTCACCTCCCAAGAATAATTTAGGAGGGAATTCATTGATCCTTGGTTGACCTTGGCTAGCTACAAAAAATGCATTTATAAGTTTTAGATTTGGTGATATGTATCACTAAGAAATTCACATTATATCCACTTGCAAAAACAATAACCGAAGTAGAAATTGTAGTTTGAATTGAAGATGATGATGAAGACTTTCAAAATATTCAACCACTATTCACTATTTCACAAATTGATGAAGAAGATCAACTATTAAATAACATGAATAATAATGACTCTTCTTCATATTTTGAACAAGATCAAAGTTTTCAAGAACAATGTAACATTGAATATTTTTCATCCAAACAATCCAAGGTAGCTTTAAATTCTATGGAAAAGTTTGGTAATTCTTTGGTAGAATTTTTTTTAGGAAAAACATTATGTAGAAATTCTAACTATAGATTAATTTGATAATGCAATATAACTA
Organism: Pinus tabuliformis; assembly: GCA_031772625.1. NCBI lineage: Eukaryota > Viridiplantae > Streptophyta > Pinopsida > Pinales > Pinaceae > Pinus > Pinus tabuliformis. The sequence continues at coordinate 1,932,492,736 of CM062817.1, read as the reverse complement.
AAGAAAAATACTTTAATCTACTTCTACAATCAATTAGAGAAAGCTTAAAATATTTGAGCAATATCAAGTGGAACACATATAACCAGAAGAAGAATCAATGCACATGAAACACAAAAAATACTCAGGGGAAAGCCTTAGCTAAAAACCCCACTATCTATATTATCATACAAGGTGGAAATATATCAGAATAATACAAAGCCCTAGCTCTCACAACTAACCAGCTCTCAGTACAATCCTCCTGGATGCTCACAGGAAAAAAATGCTTCTCACAAGCCTTCTCATCTACCCTCCAAGCCTCCTATTTCCTTGCACAATTTCTCCTAGGTGATCCTCCTGTTACCAAGTGTAACACTGATCTCTCACACTGATCTCACACCTTGTAAAACTGTACAATCCTCAAGGAACCTGCTTCCTTCTGCATGCATGAGTTTCCTTTATAGGAGAAAACATGCAACTGATAGTACATTGTCCCTCTCTTTAATCTCAACTAGATCTTTCTCAGAATAGACATGCATGAGTTACTGATGAGAGAATCTTCAGTTATCTAGTGTACACTAGTTGGATGCATGCATGCATTAACTAACTAAACTCACAATTAGTTCCTCAAAAAGTTTGGAACTAATTTAACTGGAATTACCTCAGTAAACTAAACTAACTAATTACAACTCAAATATAACTCAATCTTATCTCCTTAATTAAGGGATACTCTCCTTAATTTAAGGGATAATTGTTTCATGACTGCAAAAAGACTTCTAACTTGAATTTCTCCAACTAATTAATTCGTAATGAATTAATTAATTATTTTTCAAGTAGTTGGTGAGATGAAATTCGAATTTTAATTCACAATTTTAATTCAAGGACAAATTAAAATTGGAATATTCTGGATTCTATTTTTATCATTTCTTGTTTCTATTTTCAACACTCCCTCTCAATAATAAAGGAACTCAACTTGATCCCAATCCTGAACCTTTGGAATGTTATGCATGCAACACTTCTCTCTATTGTTGTTGCTCCTACAACTCTAGAAACAAAAAAACCATCCAACCTGAATCAGTATGATGCATCTGTCATCAAAGTCTCTGACTATTATTGACTCTGTCGACTGAAAACTTTGCGCTTCTATCAAATCTATCTTTCTGCACTGTTTTCAATCCTTCTCTATGCTCTTTAGTATTTGACTACTCTAGCCTCTGTCACTTTGATCTTTGACTACATCAATCCCACTGATTCCTCTCACTACTATGTACTTTGGGCTCCTGTAGTAAAGTACAATCCATGAGATGAAACCTCTGAATGGACCTTGCCCAATTTTAGCCTTCTTGAGACTATCACTTCACATCACCCCACCTCACACCTAGAGGTATGGCTACATGTGATCCCTTTGCCCACTTCTCCAGCTGTGGATCCTCCACAATTGTCTGAGACTTCTTCTGGGACTGCATGTTGAGAGGTAATTTACTCTCTCTCTCAACCACCAAGTCTCTAACATTTTCCTTGCTCCTCAAGGCTTTGCATGCATCTTGAACCTCAAGAGCATACAGGTTCTTAACTCATGAACCGGTCTGTTTCACCTGTCCCGTGCTGATGTGTTTAAGGAAAACCTTTCCCTTACTAAAAACAACATTGTATCCTTTGTCCTCCAACATCATGATCGATACCAAATTCTTCTTCAGTCCAGGCACCCTATACCTTTCATGGTCACCCATCTCTATGCGCATCTTGAGGACTTTCTCCTCCAAGGTACTATATAAACTTTTATCGCTGGTCATGTGGAATGAAGCTCCACTGTCAAGATACCAACCACAACCGATCATCGATGACACCATGCATACGATGAGGGTAAAGTCCATCTTGAACAGAGAGGCTAATGCCTCACCTTCTGATCCTTCCGAGGATCCCTTCTTGGACTTCTTCAATGGGAAATTAGTCGCATAATGACCCATCTCGTGACAATTAAAGCATCTCACTTTACACTTGTCAACCTTCTTCCCTCAATGAGAAGAATTCGATTTGGAATGAGAATCCTTCTCCTTCCCTTTCCTTGCCTTACTTGCTAAGCCCAGATTTTCTTCATCATCCTTGGATGAAGAACCATCTCATGTGCTCCTCCTGATCTCCTCCTACATGAGATCCGACCATAGCCATTCCCAATCTGCCAGTTTCTCCCTTCCATTCATAGAGTCCTGGTAGCTATTTTAGCTCTTTGGAAGGCCAAGGAGAGCGAGGCTCGCCATATCATCATCAATAGTAGTTATTCCCACACTACTAAGCTTATCTTTGTAAGTGGTGAGCTTGTTCAGATATGTGGAAATAGTATCGTAGTTCTCCATCTTGATTCTTCGAAGCTTATCCTTGAGCGCCAATTTCCTCTGGTCACTACTATTCTAGTAGAGGTCCTTCGATGTCTTCCACATTCAATATGGAGTATCCTTCCCATGGAGACTCGAGACAATATGGTCTCAAACTCCCTCAAGGATGATCTATCTCGCCCTCGCCACACACTTCTTCCACTCAACCAACTCTTGTGCATTAGTTGAAGCTGGCTTTTGGATTTCTTGATCAATGAAATCCTTCAAGCCATTGTCTTCTAATACAGCGTCCAAGCGATCTTTCCATGCTATGTAATTCAAGTTGCCTTCCAAGGCATACTCGAGTCTTAAGCCATAGAACGCCATTGACCAACCTTGAAGTATAAGATGAATTCTATTTGTACCTGTAGCCCCAAACTTCAAACTTCAAATTCTCTTCTTTGTATACTGTTCACCGCTTCGATAAACTTGTCTCTGATACCATGCAGAAATTCTGACTCTAGATTAATATGATAATGAAATATAACTAAAGAAAAAAAAATTAATCTACTTCTAAAATCAATTAGCGAAAGCTTAAAAGATTTGAGAAATATCAAGTGGAACACATATAACCAAAAGAAGAATCAATGCACATGAAACACATAAAATACTCAAGGGAAAGCCTATTATTAGGAAATCTATTGTCCACTCGGATCTGCTAGTCCCACTAAGACTGGTAGCTATCTTAGAAACAAACAAACTAAAACTACTTTTGTTTTCCTTTATGAGAAGTAGATTAGAGTGGAATGAACGACACCAACCTCAGTCTTGTGCTTGGTTCCTTACTCGGTTCCTCTCCCTTCTGACAGATCCTTGCCGCTTCTCCTTCATCTACCTAGCTTCAAAGAGCACCTGTGGAATCAAAGCAGCATAATACTATCGAAGAACAGAGATCTACAATCATAAACAATATAGGACCAGATGTATATTGACCACACAAATGCATATATCATCAAACATACAAGAATGTGGAGGAAAAATTGAATAGCTTTATTAATACCAAGAATAAGCAAAAAGGATTACAACCAATTGTTCTGACCCAACGTCATCCTCTAGCATCAAATCCCTTTTTTCACCTCGTGAAAAGCTTATATCACCCAACACTATGATATTCCAACAAGAAACCAACAACACTTCCTTACAAGATACAAAATTCCAGCCTTTGGATCTCTGGGATGAGGGATCCATATATAGATGATTGCACAGGGGTGAGTCAGCTTCTGGGATTTTGATTAGTGTCCTCTCTCTGATATTTCTTGATTCCACTTGGAGATTGATGATCTCTTACTCATCCCTGGGCGAATTTAGAGAGGCAAGTGTCACATGAGAAGTTTCTGGAAGATTCCATGATCATTCACCTTGCAAACTGTCTCTACCATTTGTCCACTCTCGCCCATCACACCCCATAGAAGGGATTTTCAGTATGCATCACACCTCTCATGTGCATTAGGTGGGATGCATCGTACTTTGACCATGGAGCAGGTGAGATGGTCCAGTTTTGACAAGTTTAGAGTAGTTTTTCATGGAGAACTTCTGGGATATGATGTAATCAGCTGACCTTGTTCTTTTAGGGTATGGAAGAACACTTTTAGGGACTTAGGAGCCCTTGGTTTATGGACATGTTTGATTGGGGTTGCAGTGCCCAAAAATGCCTATAACAGTTGCCCCATAAAGCATGAGGTCGTTAATCTTTTGATGTTGGGTGAAATGCTTTATCACGAGGATTCGAAGTTTTTCCGAGCTGGAAGGCGACCTGTAATAAGATACAATACAATACATTATCTTCATAATATTTTTCATGGTCTAGCTGAGTCGGGCATTCCCATGCTCAACATTATAAATTCATCTTCATGTACATAAGACAGACAACCGTCTGTGTGGGAGACTGATGATTCTGATAGAGCCATCATCCTTTGATTCGGATGATCATCTGTGCAGCAAAAATGTACATTTGATGTTTTTATTTTCCTGACTATATCGCAGCCTGGATGGATGAAACTAGATCCAGGGTCTTCAAACTCATTCAATCCTCACTTGGAGTACAAGTCGATCCATGTGAAAGATGTTCTGGAGTCGAACATGGACAGACCTCGCCTGATTACCAGCCAGTGATGTAAGCTGTTAATAGGTGTGAGAGGAATCACCGATAATGATGATGACCCTCAAGGTACTACAGTACAATTCACGTGGTGTAAATAAAGGACTTGGCATAGACACCATGCAAAATCTTTCGGTCGAAGGCCATTGATGTAAACCTGTCGCCAGAAGTGAGAAACTTGCCATTGAGGCATGTAAGTTTCAAAGTACTGAAAGAGTTGTTCCTAAGTCGAATTCTTGGATAATGAGCTGGTGTCGACAAGAAGCGACCCGCCGTAGGAGGGCCTTAATGAATCCCACATCTATGACACGGAACGAAGTAAATGATTTTGGAGGTGAAAACGATCTGATGATACAGGATTCAGGGTGGCGGTCATGAAAGAATGGAGCATGAATGTATTGCAGCGGATGAGACACAGGCGAATTCTCTGAGCGACTTCTCTTAGAAATACCAGAAACACTAACATGATGGATTGGTAGCGTTAACCCCAAATGTGGATGGTGTGATGGACCAATGGTGATATGACCAGTGAACGGAACAACCCAACCCGACTCAGATGTGAAGTGAAAGTTTCATGTTCAAGAGTGACTTGCTACCAATAAAGTTTTCTTCAAGTTTTTCTTCCCAATTTTTCCCCAGTCATTGCTGACCAGTACCTCTTTATTTTTGTCAAGCTTGAGGAGGATAACATATGCTTGTTCTATAATTTTCCCTTCGGGCAAACCCGTCACTATATTTTAACCAGCCTAGCAATAGTGAAACTCGTTCTTGTCTGTATGGACAAGTTTGTCGCTATTCAGGTTTAACGAGTTTAACGACAAAGATAACTCGGTCCTTTTCAATTTTAGAGAGTCTGAAAGGGATGTAAAGGAAACTCCAATAATCCTTTTTCGTCATATAATCCCTTAAGTGTGAAAAAGTATAAAATAATACGAAAGGGATGAATTTTCGGTAATTTTAACGAGCTGAACAAAACAAGCACTCAATCGTTTTGTGTAATAATCCCTCAGGTCCAAAAAGATTAAAATCTAGAGGAGGGATAGCACTTCCGGTCACTTTGACGAGCTGGAGAGGCCAATCACTCGGCAATAATTTCATGTTTTACGAGTCAGGTGAAAAGATCTTAAAGGAGACTTGTTTTTTGAGGAACGAGTGATAATTTTGGTAGCAGCTGATTCCAGGTAAGGTTTGGAATTTCTCAATCACGGCAGTGTCACAAGGATGGCTAACAGGATCACTCTTCGTAGCTGTTCCTCAAAAGGGGTAAACAATCAAATGGAGGTGAATGATCGGCTAAAACAGAGTGGATGTGATGATGAGAACATGACTAGGGCTCAAAAGCTGATGATAATGCATTCACAATGGTTATTTACTGGAAATTGGATCATTCTTTAATGAGCTTAAACTCTAGGGGAACGTTTTCTCATTGCTTATGTTTAATTTTTAACGAGCTTGAACTCCACATAAAAACTACTCGTTTCCAATCGTATGATAAGGATATCTCATCTAAGAGGCCATTTTTTATGGAGCTTTCACCTTATAAAGCTTTGCCCGGGATCCTTTCTTTATGCAAGTTAGGAACGATAAATCCTACGAGTTTAAAGGGTTTGAGAATCTACAAACTAAGAAAATAAATGGTCGCTCTTCACTGGCATGCAAAAAGGTTTGCATGCCCCCAGGTATAGTGAAAAATTTCCTGGTCACCATATAGAAGTTCGTGCTTTCACAAGATAGTTTCCATCCACACCGTAGATAGAAACACTTCCTGGCTTAGTCCCTCTGGACTAGGGTGGTTCTAAATCCAAACCTCCTAACCTTGATGAAGGAATCTTATTCCAGTCTAATCCCATTTTCCTAAATGGATGGGTGCGTCAGACTAGTCATATATCCTTCACAGAAACCTACCCTATACCCAATGTTTTCCTGCTGAAACAGACCAGGGTGCATGCCCCCTAGGATTTAGTCATGTCCTCCTGAATCACTCGCACTCATTAGGTGGACGAACTGGAGATTGATGAGACATTCCTTGCGTGAAAATACCATTTAGGGATGGTATTTGACTATTAGCTATGTGTGAGCTGGGAAACGACAGCTAGTCTACGAGCTTGACCACTCTGCCTTCATGCGAAAAACACATTACTCTAAAGGGTGAGGAGACAATGGCTCCCATGCTATAAATATAGTCGCGTCCAAGGAGTAGATTATAGTCTATAGGTCCTCGGACTACCATTACATTCATGTAAATGGTTTTCCTTCTTAATGTTATGGGCACATTGGGAAGGATCCCTAACGGTCGACTGGTTCCTTTGTCGAAGCCTTTCAGATTTCTCATCTCGGGCAGAAGCGATGACAAACCAAGCGATTCCCAAGAAATTGAGGAAAGGATACTCATAGAAGCCCCTTCATCTATGATGGTACCCATCATGATCATTTTGTAAGCTTGTACAATGATTCGGAATGGTACATTGGCCGGTACCCAAGTTCTTCCTAGTAGATTCCAATCGAAAGAAATGACTAGGTTGCTTGGAGGTGGGACCAAATAGACGACCGGATATGACTCTGACGAACTTCATTCCTGTGGTAAAGGAATGGGTAGACTGCCCCCATGTTCATCGGAGTCTGTGTTTACGAAAAGAATTTGGATGGTGTCGTTCTCATTCTCTTCGGTGGTTGTGTCATCTGAAGATGGACCTTCCGAAGACAAGACCGGGTCGACTGCCGCCTCAACCTTTTGACTTTCATCTGGTATGGGTTCAGTGGGTTTATCTTCAATGAAAGATGCTTCGACCGAACACAATGTTGTGTCAGTCAGATTTTCAACCAGTGACGGACTTGGCAAGAGTTTCTTATATCCAGGATGAAGCCATAACAGTGAAGCTGGACGGTCATCCAAAACTCTTTTAGCTTCGTCCAGGAAGGGACAACGATGGAAGGCATGATTTCCTTCACACAGTCTACAAGGAAATTTACATTTTCCTTTTTGTCCAGGGACTTCATTTTCACTAGTTGATGGTGTGCTCTCAACATGATCGTCAAAGGTCGATGACACCGGATTGTGCAAACAGGGAGACCAGTCCCTTAAGATCCGGGGGATGCAAGGACAATATTGATGATTGTGGTCTCCTTTGCAAATGACACATGGAGATTTAGGCCCGGATGGTGCAGTGTGTGGATTTTCACTAGACAATGCCTGGTTTCCCCTTTTCGCCTTTGGCTCCTTCTTCTTCTTAGTTACTTGGTTTTGGGCCTTACTGGCTTTATCAAGCAAGGAGGAAGGAGGAGAGGGAGAATCAGATGAAGTAGAAGGTTGGGGGGTAACTTTGGTATCATCTAGTTTCTGACTTGATTGTTTAGGAATCGTGGTATTCTGAATGACGGAGATCATGAAGAGCCATATTGGCAAGCCAATCGTCAATCCTGGAAGTGACAATGTGGCCATATGAGGTGCCCCAACATCTCCCCAAGAGGAGAAAGGACTAGGATTTCCTCCAAGGGGAACTCCTTGATTGGTGGACTCCATTTTCCTCAACCTAAGACCAATGCGGGAATGGTGATATTATTCTGATTAAAATAAATTTTAGACGCTTTGACACAACTTGTTTTTTCAATTTTTAAGTGTCAAGAAAAAAAAAAAGATGACTCTAGTTGCCTTCGATTTTTAATGAGCCTGAAGTGACAACTGCTCAGATGGACCCTTTCCTTTAAGGAGTCTGAAAAGGAATGAAAGAGACTACTCTGGAAATCTAGATAGAGGGATTACCAAACCAATCACAAAACTACAGAATACTTTTTACGGTATGGCAATCAATCTTCCCGAATGCTATATTTAGTGCATTGCGATCGATAGGGCGGCAGACACGACTTCCTATGGATAAAGGATATAGCCTATTATGGTATCCCAATATATACTCGACGGTACATGGGAGAACAAGTCCATACTGGCACTTATCGTCTCAAAGAGGAGGAATCACCCAACCAATAGTGAAAGCGACAGTTACCAGGCTTTACGACACCGGAATACGTCTCTAGCCTAGACTTCTAGATGTTGTGCGTTAGGTTCCAAAGTGTTTTTAGGTTCATTAAATTTATTTTACAGTTGATCTTTCTTAAGAAATTTTCCTTTTAGGTTCACCTCGTGATGTAGATGTACAATTCCTAAAATGCATTTTAAGATGATAAATAATCATTTAATCTTCTTTTTGCAATGAAAATCCTAGCTACTAAAGAAAGAGAGATGATATTCTTTCAACATAGAGCAGAGAGCACACACTAGATGCACTGTCCTAAATCAAACCAACAAGCAATATAAATGCACATGCATGTATTTGTTTTCAGCTTTCTTAATGTGTGAATGACAAGAAGAATGCTAAGTACAATCTAAATTATCTTTTCAAAGCGACAATACTAACAAATTTCTCTTCAAAAACGAAAGGAAGATAATGACGACACTTTACTATTTTGAACTGAAAAATTCTTTCGACATTTGAAAAACTACTAATTCAAATCAAATACAAGAGTAATTGTATAGTCGACCATCAAGAACAATAGAATTCTTTTCTTTGACTGAAAACGACACTTGCGACACTTTCAAATCAAAAGACGACAGTTCGACTATGCTACTACTTTGTAAAAGAGAACTGAAAATGGCGGAAAATACATAAAAAAATTCACAATTATTTTCACAATGGAGGCAGAATGATGGAAAGGAAGGGGGTTTCCACAGTGGTATACTGATCATAGATAGCAAAACTCCATAATAGAGCTGAAAAGAGTGAAGAAAAACCAAGGCCTGGAGGCAAAATTATCCTTTTCTGATCATCGCACCTGTAGCACAGGGAAACAGGGATGCATCACACCTACTGCAAATGGGAGGTGCAATGCATACTGGTTTCCTTGAAGAGAGGGTGCGATGGTACCAGGACGAGACTTTACTTGGCCCTTGGTCACAGTTTGCAACTCAGTTCAAGGATTTAGGCCGAGCAAATGATATACAGTAAATAGAAATCATAGGGGCTGATCTAATGAGGTTACTAGAGCCACCACTAGGGCAATTAGAAAGATTGCAAATCGATTGTTTAGTTTATAAAAAAAACCCAAAGATAGACTGAAGCAACAATTATCTACTTTGCACTTGCATAGAAAATGCAGTTCGAAGGCTAGCTGGCTTGACTTCAGGCTCTGTCTGTAAGTTTATAAAACAAACAAATATAGACAAATAAACAATCTATTCGCTCCCTAGTGGAGTCACCATTTTTTTATCAGGAAATCTAATGTCCACTCAGATCTGCTAGTCCCACTAAGACTGGTAGCTATCTTAGAAACAAACAAACTAAAACTACTTTCGTTTTCCTTTATGAGAAGTAGATGAGAGTGAAATGAAGGACACCAACCCCAGTCTTGTGCTTGGTTCCTTACTCGGTTCCTCTCCATTCTGACAGATCCTTGCCGCTTCTCCTTCGTCTACCCAGCTTCAAAGAGCACCCGTGGAATCAAAGCAGCATAATACTATCGAAGAACAGAGATCTACAATCATAAACAATATATGTCTAGATGTATATTGACCACACAAATGCATATATCATCAAACATACAAGAATGTGGAGGAAAACTTGAATAGCTTTATTAATATCAAGAATAAGCAAAGAGGATTACAACCAATTCTTCTGACCCAGTGTCATCCTCCAGCATGAAAGCCCTTCTTTCACCTCATGAAAAGCTTAGATCACCCAACACTATGATATTCCAACAAGAAACCAACAACACTTCCTTACAAGATACAAAATTCCAGCCTTTGGATCTCTAGGATGAGGGATCCATATATAGATGATTGCAGGGGGGTGAGTCAGCTTCTGGGATTCTGATTAGTGTCCTCTCTCTGATAGTTCTTGATTCCACTTGGAGATTGATGATCTATTACTCATCCCTGGGCGAATTCAAAGAGGCAAGTGTCACAGGAGAAGTTTCTGGAAGATTCCATGATCATCCACCTCACAAACTATCTCTATTATTTGTCCACTCTCACCCATCACACCCCATAGAAGGGATTTTCAGTATGCATCACACTTTGACCATGGAGCAGGTGAGATGGTCCAGTTTTGACCAGTTCTGAGCATTTTTTCATGGAGAACTTCTTGGAGATGATGTAATCAGCTGACCTTGTTCTTTTAGGGTATGGAACAACACTTTTAGGGACTTAGGAGCCCTTGGTTTATGGACATGTTTGATTGGGGTTGCAGTGCCCAAAAATGTCTATAACAAAGCCTCAGCTAAAAACCCCATTATTGTATTATCATCCAAGGTGGAAATATATTAGAATAATACAAAGCCTTAGCTCTCATAGCTAACCAGCTCTCAGTACAATCCTCCTAGATTCTCACAGGCAAACAAGGCTTCTCACAAACCTTCTCCTCTACCCTCCAAGCCTCCTATTTCCTTGCGAAGTTTCTCCTGGGTGATCCTCTTGTTACCAAGTGTAACACTGATCTCTCACACTAATCTCACACCCTGTAAAATTGCACAATACTCAAGGAACCTGCTTCCTTTTGCATGCATTAGTTTCCTTTATAGAAGAAAACATGCAACTGATAGTACACTGTCCCTGTCTTTAATCTCAACTAGGTCTTTCTCATAATAGACATGCATGAGTTACTAATGAGAGAATCTTCAATTATCTGGAGTACAGTAGTTGGATGCATGCATGCATTAACTGACTGAACTCAATTAGTTCCTCAAACAGTTTGGAACTAATTTAACTGGACTTAACTCAGTAAACTGAGCTAACTAATTACAACTCAAATATAACTCAATCTTATCTCCTTAATTAAGGGATAATCTCCTTGATTTAAGGGATAACTGTTGCATGAATGCAGAAAGACTTCTAACTTGAATTTCTGCAACTAATTAATCCATAATGAAATAATTAATTATTTTTCAAGTCGCTAGTGAGACCAAATTCGAATTTTAATTCAAGGAAAAATTAAAATTGCAATATTCTGGATTCTATGTTTATCATTTCTTGTTGCTATTTTCAACACATTATACATTAAGAATAACTTAGAATAACTTCAAAAGAAATAATTGGTAAATATGCTAGAAAAACATTATTTTCCATATGCATGGGAATACATCGATATGAATGGAATTTACCTTAATACACATATGCATCATATTTATATTCAAGAAAATGCCAAATCAAGTAGATAATCCTAGAGGAGGATGAATCCTAAACCTACATAACTTGTTAAGGAAAAATTGAAAAACTTTCTTATTGTAAATTTCCTTTATCAAATATTTGATAGTCAATGGGTTTCACCCTTGGTGATTGTAACTAAGTGTTGAGTAGGTAAACCCCCTCTACGGACAGAGACGATCCCTCTAGCCCAATGAGTGGGTCTACCAAGAAACGAGACAATCTACAAGACACTTTCGAAGATTACAATCAAAATAAGAGAAGAGGAAGGAGATCTACCTTGCTCTGATGCTATAATGAACTCCTTCGTTGAATACCTTGATCACTTTCTCCATAGGCTTAGGCCTTATTTCTCATAACATTTGAATACCTACACAAGAGGCCAAAGACATGACAAAGCATAAAATTGCAACAAGCATAATCAAATGTAATCCACTTAACAGATCAATGATCATTAAGATAAACGAAGCATTGACACAAGAATTTATGGAAAGTGAACCAGTAGTTGTATATATTAATAAACAAAAGAGGAATAATACAACTGAGGCCTTGATTTTAGTAGCTATCCTTGAGTGAATGTCCAAGTCCAAGCTCAAACTCTCCGAGCACTCCTTCTCCAAGCCAAAGTGAATAGCATGTAGGCACTATCTCAGCATAAGGATGCAAATAACCAGATACCAACCATTTGGGAATGGAGGGGAATTCGTTTATAGGCAGGGAGAGGGATTTAGGATCTAGCCAAATATAGGGAAAGGTCCTCATCTCAAGGAGGAAGATCATAAGGATAATATCAAAGGGAAATATTGGGAGAATTCAATCACATCCACAACGAACATCATCCAACTCATCATTATGGAAGCCTCTAGATCATGAAGCTTCTCCCCCACTTTGGGAAAAATTTCGTTTTAGGGTTCAACACGAGTATCCAGGAAAAATTTGCGCTGGCAGTGCAAGGCTCATATGGTGCAACCTACCATCAGCATGAGAGGGTAGTGTCATAGTGGAATAGTCATATGAGAGGAAAAATGGATCACCCAAACTTGGAAGGACAACTCACTGAGTGAGGATATACCAAACCCGACACGAGAAACATTTGAGTGTCGTGTTCAAGAGTGATTGCTGATTATACAAGAGATGTTTCACTTTCACTTTTTCCCAACTATTCCTAATGAGTACCCCAATTATTTTTTATCACAAGCTTGAAGGGGATAGAATATGCTTGCCATATAAGTTCATTCTTTGAATGAATCCATCCTAGTAAGTTTTATGAGTCCTATGAAGGAGAAACTTGGTCTCATCGTGGTGACAAGTCTTTCATCATTTAATTTTCTACGAGTCCGATGGAAGAGTAACTTTGTGTCTTTTTCATATTTAGAGAGTTTGAAAAAGAGATGAAAAAGAAAAATCCATCAAGTCCCTTTTCATAATTTGTCTCTCGAACCCGAAAATGTAGAAAACAATATTCGAGAGAACCTCTTGACCAAGTCAACCAAGGTGTTCCTTTTTCATAAATAGTCAATCCCAGAATGAAAAAGGAGTAACTATATACTGAGACGACCTCAATTCATTTAATTTAATGAGTTAAAAAAGACAAGTACTCTGCAATCTTTTCATCTTTCAATAGTTAGAAAAGAGCTTAAAGATGACCCAAGGGGGGTTCCTTTTTCATTTATTTCTAACGAGTTCGAAAAAGAGATAAAACAAAACTTGTTGAATTAGTCAAGAATGATCACAATCACCACCAAAAGATCCTATAATTGCGCAAAGACAACCACACATCACTGATATCAAGAAAAATAATAAAATATTGGTAAAAATGTATTTGAAAACTTATAAATAGACAAAAAGTAAAAACATTTTACCATTTCACTTTGGGTAATTTGGAGAGTGCATTTTACCATATTATATCTAATTCTTTTGGCAAGAGGTGTGGAAAATATGGGACACCATTTCACAAACCGTCAATTGAAGGTAAGATTTCTTCCCTTTCTCTTGTTTTTCATACCATTTTTATGCCATTTCATAGAAGTTTTCATTGTTTAAGAGGAGGTTTTTCAATTTTATTATCGAGGGAGATCAACGCGAGTCTGATCATTGGATCCACGTTCATCACCCCATAGCCCAAAATACCATCACATTTCTAGCACAAAAACAATTCGAACAATCATGCTGGGCCCAGAGAAAAAAGTAAAATGAGAAATACTCTATCTTAATCGGTTTTTTCAAAATTTGAACCCATTGAAAGACTTCTAAATATTATTTATGGATTATTTGCAAGAGATTTCAATGAATATGGCCATTGAATGGAAAGAGAGAGGCCACGAGGTGAAAGACCACCAAGCTACTCAAAGCACAACATGTATTAATGCTTTGAGGGGATGTGGATTTCTTAAGTTCTTTCAGACTCTGGGACTTAGAGCTCATAATGAGTTGCTAGAGTATCTCATAGGATTATGGGATGTCGATTACAAGATCTTAATTATTGGAGATAAAGAACTTGAAATAGAGGTATCTGACATCTATTTCATCCCTAGATTTTCCAAGAGAGGAGAGAGGATCCAACTCTCCAAAGCTCGTACTGGAGGAGAAAGCACTAGCACACTGATCTGAAGGCATTTCCTGACTGCAGAAAAACCCATGAGTGTAAAGGTTAAGATAGCAACCATCAACAACATACCCTTGAGGACTATTCTACATACTATGGCCCTATTGTGTTGTACAACAAACCCCCATTTCATTGAAAAACTTTACACAAGATCTTAATCTGAAATGGTTCCCTTTTAAAATAAACTTAGATGTGTGAATAAAATAGTATTTACCTCATCATAAGAAAAAATCCTTATTAAAAGGCTCGATGTAAATGAATCATTTTATAAAGCCTTTTAAATAAAAATAAAGTGTTCCTTTAGTAAATATTATAAAACCATTCTATATTGCGATAAAGCGATCAGAGATCGCATGTAGCAATACCAAAGGAAACACACACAAAAGCGAAACCTCACCAAATTCTCCAATCCGAAAAGGTAATCGCAATCGGTAAATCGGGGGAAGCAAATGCCAAAGGTATAATAAAACAAAGCCCCTCAACTCCTTCGATGCGATAAAGCAAATCGCAATCGGAAAATCGGCCATGTCAATGATAAAGGAACATATGAAAAGGCCTACTCAAAACCCCCGATGTGATAAAGCAAGTCGCAATCAACAATTGGCGGATTTGCATGACAAAGCAATAAAGCTCAAGCCAAATCCTAACTACGACCTATTAATTAGGTGCGCATCTTGAAAAATAAAAATACATTTAAAAAGTTTGCATGCATTATATTATATCACCTTTCGGTAATCAGAGATATTTACAGCAAGTGCTAAAGCCCTTCCCTTCGACACTCCTAATCGTCGATTTGTGATTTATCACCGATCGTCGATCAATGAAATCTAAAGCATGCTTGAAATAATCATTCAGCATATGAGCGACGTGATGGGAATTTATGATGTTATTTACCATGATTGACAGTTTAAACGGCTATTCAATAATGCAGTTAAGGGTAGATCTTTTAAAAAGATTTTATCTGTGGTAATCCTTAACTATATTTCATTTATCATATGCCAATCGACGTAATTCTATTCATTGTCATATTGGCTTGCAGCAGCACTTTCTCTATATCATAGTTTGCAACTGTTTGTGTAGAATTCCTCCGAAACCAGAAATCTGGAGAAAATGGGGAAGAAATCAAAGAAGCCCACAACAGCAGCTCCTGCAGTCAAAGATCCAGGACCAAGCAAAAAAGGATTAATCTCAAATACGATGTGTCTTGGTCTGGGAAACACTAGCTGGGAGAGCATTTATAATCTGATAGAAGCAGAAGAGCCCGAAGAATTATCAGAAGAAGCCACAATCAATTCAACTAACAAATCAGAAGGAACTCTTAAAGAATTGGCTTGTTCTTATCTTCACAGTATAGTAGTGCGAGATAAAATCTTGTCATACACTGATGTGGTAAGATGGGTGGTAGAGAAGATTCCAGTTTTAGATAGAACCTTTTTCACTGCTGATGGAAGGATATTCGGCTCATTTCAACTTGAGGATCTCAGGAAAATGTATCACTTACCTCAACCTGAGAATAAATACAACAAGGTGTTCCTAGAAGCGTTTGCAAAGGAAAATGACTCAGATTCAGCCCCGATAAAGAAGTGGAGGCATTTCCTAGAAAATCACAAGGACGAGTCATCAAGTAAGTACTCTGTTGACTCATTGGCTTCCCCTTACTGCTATGCTGGAGCTATGATGTGTGGGATGTGGGGAATACATGATTCTGCTAAATTCACTATAGAAATGGTCCCTCTAATGGAAGCTGCAATCAATGCTTATGTGATGGATTGGGCAAATATTTTGTCTGATAAACTAGCCACAACAATTCTAGAGTACAAAACAAATGCACATAAAACTACTAGGACCATTCCCCCATTCTATTACAGTGCATACATTATGGATACTATTTGTTTCAATTCTAAATTTCCATTACCCGGATGGTGATGGACTCCCCAAGACCCTAATCCCATCCATATTTATCATCAGCAATTATGGAAGTCTCACTACAAAAATCATTTGTATAAAATTTGAAATGGTTTTATTTTACCTGTAAATTATTCTATTTTTGATAAGCCTGCTCCTAGGATATCCGAGGAAGAAGAGACAGACTTGATAGTAGTAGATAGTTGGTTCGGGGAGGAAAATTTTACCTATGTAAGGCTTTTTGGTAGCCTCACTAAACTCCATGTTCTCCCCCTGTATGTGCCTGATAAATTGTTAGCTTGGGAATTGGCTTATCAAATAGTAGTGGAAGGGACATCTAGAACCCTTAAGTATTCAAAGAAACACATGTGGCCAATCTTCCCTTTACGATGTGTCATTTTCACTCTTCATGATTACAAGCATGTAGAGAAGGAGATAGAAAAGATGTTAATGTTGAATCTTGCCACAATTCCTAACAAGAAATATGATCCAAGACAGGTTTCTTACAATGTCACATCTCAAGCCAAACTTGCTAAATTTGATCATGAAGTGGATGACTTCGATGATCTATTTTTCTCAGTTAAATAATTATTTCAAATTACAGGATTGGCTAGAATCAGGTATCAAGATGAAGGGCTAGAAACGTTTAAGAGGCTTAGAGAACAGAGGTTGAAAAATCTGCCTTTAGACTTATTGGCCACAATCCCTACAGTTCAGCCATCCAGTCAAATTGAACAAACAATTATTGATAAGACTCCTGGTGTGGAAAAGATCTACGAGAAAGAAAAAACATCAGATGGGGAACAGGAACAGGGAAAAGGTAGTGAACTCATTGATATAGACATTCATATTGATCCAAAACTACTCAAAGAATGGCAACAATGCGACTCAATCATAAGAAATACTGAGAGCCTACAAGGATTTAGCACGCCTTATGTAACAACTGGTCAAAAGACAACAACTAATACGGTTCTGAATGAAGGAACCAGTGGCCACCCATGACTCAAAAGGATATAGACATGATTCCAGAAAACCCATCTGATGAAATCATTCTACATGTAGAAGAAATACCACCTTTGGATTTCTTCTACAACCCTAAGCATAGGGTTGTAATAAAGAGACAAAGGAAAAAGGGAAAACTTGATCAATATTCTCTTTTGTCGGCACAAATGGAAATAACTAATGTGGTATGGAGAGAGGAAGTCAACCCTTCTGAAGACCCTACCAAACTCTCTCAGTATGCTGGAGCATACATAGCAGCTACTATGGACAAGGCATCAGAAGTCAGTAATTTGATTAAAGAAAAGGATCAAACAATTGTTTCACTGGAGACACAGGTACATAAAAAAAAATAGAGGATAGAGAAATTAGAACAGAAGTTGGTAGCACAGTGCAGTGAAACAACCAATTAAACGAGCAATTTCTCAAAGAGAAACAGAGAATAGATCAACATGCAGTTCAGAAGCAAAAGGAACTATCTCAAGCATTGAACAAGCTGAAGATAATGAATGAACAGTTGAGCAAAACAAAAGATGAACAAATTGCTCAACTGTCACTGCAAATAGAAAGGTTCAAAGAATTTCCTCAAGTAGGAGAATTCAAATCAAAAGCTCTCTAGATTACTAAGGCATTATCTAATCAATTGAACTTGTTGTGTCATAATATCTCTCTTGCTCTACCCCTATGTGAAATTTCCTCATCAATGATTGATAAGTCAGTTGATGTAAGACAGAAATTGGAGCAAGCAGATGAAACACTAACAAAGTTTCTCTTTTGGCAAGAAACCAAGGAAGGACAAGCTGCAAATCTACCCCAAATTATGGAATCACATAAGAAAATATTGTTCCTAGAATGGAAATATCAATTGATGAAAGCGGAGAGGGCGACTTCAAGATGCAGATCGGCAATGAGTAATCTGATTGAATTAATTAATGATACTCTTTATTTGTCAAATTTAATTTCATAATGCACTCCAAGGAAACTGCCATCAGTCAAAGCATTGGAGCAGATATGGAAATAAGAACTCGAAAAGAGGGAGAAATTGATCGCGGGCATTCAAACTTTAACATGGGATACCTTTTGGTTCTTCCTTGTTAAACCACATATTCAAAAGACAACGATGAAATGTCTAATCGATGCAATCAGTTACATGATTCTTAAAATTACTAATGCCACATATACTACCCAACTACATTCACGTATGAGCCACTCTCCAGAACTGCAACCAATGCTCGCCATATGCTAGCTCAAGCCAAAGGATAGTTGAAACAATGAATCATTCTTACCGACTGCAAGCATGTCTATTTCAGGGAGATTTTCATATATTTATGATTTCGTTATACCAGCTCACAACATTTTTATTTCATAGTTAGTTAGTTTAGAAAGTATTTATAGACCCTTTCATGTTTTTAGAAAGGGTCCTCAAATTTTGTATTAAGACTTGGATCGAGAGTTTCACTACTGTGCTTCTGATATATATTTTTGTTCGATAAATGGACCTGAATTCTGAGTTTTAATGAAGAGTACTTTTATAGGATATGCACTATTGCTTTTTGTAAGAGTATTTCCAGGTTGAAAGGTGGAATTTGAATGTGATTGATATCAGAGGGGATTCAAATTACATATGGTACTACTATCTATGTCTTTGCCTCATTCTTTTATATGAATTAGCATTTATTCATTTTGCTATCATTGATATATGTATGTGCTTTCACAGCAGTCCTTTGGCTTATCACTATTGAATGTTTAAGGGTTGTTACTTTTTCATTCATATTTATGTCAATGGTATATAAAGAATAGTGTAATAATATTTAATTATTACTTTGTTCAACTACTTGAACAAAGTAATTTTCATATGAATGAATATTTTTGTTTAAAAGTAGAGTCATCTACATGCCTACTTTTCAATAAGAACCATTAAGAATTGCACTAAAAAAGAGATTTCCCAGGATAGATTAGTTATTTATATTGTTGCACTTTTAGAATAAATCATCTATCATTCCCATTAGAAATTAGAAAACCAATCACTTATCCATCCTATTTACAAATCATTGGGAAACTGGTCCCATTATATCCAGTCGGAGCCACCACACCAAACGGAAAAGGAGCTTCCTTTAAGGTCCAAACTGGGTGGTTTTCCCTAATGTCGATGTAGCGATTTTTGAGGCATCAACATTTTTGGTTCTAGAAGGAGGGCATGAACTGTGAATGGTGAGCAAATCCAAATCTACAATCCATTCTGAGAGTAAATCTCCCTCCACCTAACCTCCCACTTTTCCCTTGCATGTTGTAACTCCAGTCTTCAAGCAAGAAGTAGAGGAGATAACTACCACTTCTCAACCCCAAAATATCCCAAATAAATTAACTTTTGAATCTCCTAAAGTACAGTCTCTCATCTATAAACTTCAAGGATTCTCAATATCACCACAAAAATCTGAGGTATCTCAAGGCAGTGTGACTTCGCAATTCATTCCTTCTCACCCCCTCACTAGAATTCAGAGTGAAAAGCTTAACGTTTAACCTATTGAGTTACCTTTGCCTAAAAGGAAAAAGGAAAGGAAAAAAACTGAAGGATCTAACAGTGAAACTTTCTCATCATCATCCTCCATTTCATCTACTCCATTGCAAAGTCAACCATCCACTCCTCCACTCCAAATTGTCGTTCAACAAGGAATTGGAACTTCAACATCAGCCTATCAACCTTCTGGAACGTCAATATATGCTCCTTCCCAACCATCTGGAACTTCATCAGCATTATCATCTATTAGTAGCTCAACAATGGCACAAAACCCATGGAATAATCTTGGTGCAGTCAATATGCCTGCACCTTTGCACCCATTGCCAGCACATCCTGAAAAATGGTTGCCAAAATTTAATCCGGATGCAGGCATACCGAAAAATGAACACATTAGCAACTTTATGTTGTTAGTTAACTTAAAAGGAGTTACAGAGGAAGATGTGGTTGTTAGACTTTTCCCTTATACCCTACAAGGATCAGCTAGGTCTTGGTACTTTTCTTTACCATCAGGATCCATTACCAGTTGGAATATTTTTCAAGAATAGTTCTTGAATAAATACGGTGATGACAGATCTATAGCAACATTAATCAATGATCTTTCAAATCTTAGGATAGATTCTAAAGAACCTATAAAAGAATCCAATTCAAGGTTTAATAAACTCTTGAATAAGATCCCAACTGCCTCTAAACCTAGTGAACAAATTAGAAGTGAATGGTATATAACAGCTTTACCTTCAAACATAGTTATCTTTGTAGATAGAGCTAGAAAAACCACCCTAGCTGAAATTATGAAAGAGGAAATTGTTGTGGAAAAACGTATCATCGCCTTAGAAAATAAAGCTGCACTTGAGGACAAAAAATATAAAAAAGTCTCCTTCAAAGATGATTCAAAAAAGAAAATGGCTAAAGATCCATATGATATGGAAGTTCTCCAAAAATTTCTCAAGGCTATGTCAAACGAAATGATAGAAATCAAGAAGAAAGTAGCTGAAACTTCAACAAAAAGTTCATTTAGAAACTTTAAGAAACCTGAATCAAAACCACCAAATGCTATATCCAATGCAGAATCAGACCCCAAAGAAGATGAATAAGAAGAGACAGTCTTATCATCTGAAGAAACTGAAGAAGAGATAATTGTAGAATGTCATGGGATGTGGGACTTCATTTTGCCTAATTCTGATACAGAAAATGAACAGGAAGCTTTCCTTGTAACTACCAGGAGTAAAGGCACTCATGAACCTGTTCAAGTAAATCAAAAGAAAATGAACACGAGTACCACTACAAAAGAGGAAACTCCCATAAAGAAGTCTACAACTAAACCTTCTTAAAATAAGCCATCAGCTTCAAATCCACCTCCAACAACTAAAATATTAGTAGTTATAGACTCTATGGACTACAATATTATTAAAGACATGAAGAAAACGAAGGAAAATATCACTATGTTTGAACTTAGTAAACTCAAACATCAACAAATTTTTTTGCTTAAGGAGTTAGATGTAGTACCTTCTTCTCCTCTTCCTAATGTTGTATTCTCCAAAGCTGCTAATGAAACAGGTAAACCACCTCCTAGTAGAGTAAAAGCTACTGATGCTGTCCTAATTGGAGATAAATCAAATTCCCATACTCCTCCTTTTCTCTTGACCTACGAGATCTATAATAGAAATCTATAGAACTGCTTGATTGACTCAGGGGTTTCCTTGAATATACTGTCAGCTTCAGTTTATTCCAAACTAAACATTGAACCCTAAAATTTTGCAATCCATATTGTCCAGTTGGATAGAACTAAGGTCTAGGTATTAGGAGAAATCAACTCAATTACCATTAGGTTGTCAATTGATCCACGAGTGATTCAGAGAATTGATATTAATCGCTGATATTCCTGAATTCTGTGGTTTGATTTTGAGTAGAGACTGGTCTGAGAAACTTGATGGTTATATTTCCACCGATTGGTCTCATATGTGGCTACCTTATAAAGGAAAGCCAAATCAGATAAGATTGATTTGGAGAAACATATGACTCATATTGTTATTGAGTTTGAACAAGAAAACCAACTGATAAAATTCAACAACAACATTTTGGGTAATTACTCATTTGAATAATTCTTCGGCAATTTTACTACTTAATCATCACCCTTCTTAGTTAATAATTTTGCATCTCAAAGTGAAATTTTTTCCCAAACAAATACATCAAGATATGTTAAAATTGCTGAGGAAACTGTGAATAAAACTGTAGATAAATATTTGTTTTGGTCATTATATTTTGATGGGTCTAAATCTAATGAAGGTGCAGGAGTAGGATGTATTTTAGTTAGTCCTGAGGGAGAAAAGACCATGTTATCATGCAGAGTAGAATTTGAATGCACAAATAATACTACTGAATTTGAAGTTTTGATTCAAGGAATTTATAAAGCAATTGGTCTTAAAGTTCAATATTTGAAAGTGTTCGGTGACTCTGAAACTGTTATAAGACAAGTCAGAAATACTATACATTGCCTTTCTAGTCACCTTAAACATTATCAATCCTTGGTACAAGACCTTATATCTCATTTTTTAGCATTCAATATTTCTCCCATCCCTAGATCCCAGAATGTAGTAGCAGATTTACTAGCCAATGTTGCTTCTAAGCTCCTTCCATTCGAAGATTACAGTTCCGATAGATTGTTAGTATAGTTAATTTTTAGACCATCGATTCTGATAATATCACTAACTGGCGAGTGTTCAATCATGATGATGACATTTTAAATTTCTTAATTTCTGATAAGTCCTATGATGATCAAATTATTGATGAAAGTGATCATGATCTTCAAATGAAAGAAAAGCTTGAAGAAAAATCAATACCCAAACCAGTGGTCAAACTTGAAGATCTTTATGACATCAAAGATAGGTTTAAACAGGTTACTAATTCAAAGCTGCAAAGTTCTACTATGAGATTTGAATTAATAAACCTTGGTACTGAGGAGAATCCACAAAACATCAAATTGGGATTAGGATTTCCTTCAGAAGAAATAATTGCATTTATTAGATTATTGCATAAATATAAAAATTTCTTGGCTTGGAAATATGATGATTTGAAAACGTATGATACATCTATTATATAGCATACAATTCCAATGCTTTCTGAAGAAAAACCAGTACAACAGAAATTAAGGAAGATTTATCCTAACTTAAAGAGTCAAATAAAAGTTGAATCAAACAAACTCTTGAAAGCTAAGATAATCTTTCCTGTTAGACATTCAAATTAGGTTTCTAACATGGTGCCAGTAAGGAAGAAAAATGCTGACATTAGAATTTGTATTGATTTCAGAAATAAAGCAAGTCAAAAGGATAACTTCCCTCTACCAACAATGGAGCAAACTCTCCATTTAGTAGTTGGCTCTGAATTAATGTCCTTCTTAGATGGTTTTTCAAGGTATAACCAAATTTTGGTGCACCCTGATGGCAGACTTAAGACTACTTTTAGAAACAAGTGGGGAACTTATGCCTATCAACAAATGCCTTTTGGGTTAATCAATGCTGGAGCCACATTCCAAATAGCGATGGACATAGCATTCAAAGGTCTAATTATTAAATCAATAGTTTTCTATTTGGATGACATTAATGTTTTCTCTAAAAAAAGATCAAATCACTTACATGATCTGAAACAAATCTTTGAGCGTTGTAAAAGGTATGGCATTTCACTCAATCCTAAGAAGTCTTTTTCCGCTCTTGACCAAGGTAAAATCTTGGGCTTCATTGTTTAAAAGGATGGTATTTATATTGATCCAGATAGAATCAAAGAGATTTCTGAGATTCCATTTCCACATAATAAAAAAACCATGCAATCATTTTTAGGAAAAATTAATTTTGTAAAAAGATTTGTTCCGAATTTTTCACAGATTGTTTTACCATTACAAACAATGACTAAGAAGAACTCAGTGTTTAAATGGGGACATATAGAAAAGAAAGATTTTTATACAATAAAACAAGAAATCATAAATGCTCTTGCATTAAATACTCCTAATTTTTCAACTTATTTCATTCTATATACTCTTTCATCTTATTCATCTTATGCAGTAGTGCTGACACAAATCAACGATCAAAACTTGGAAGCACCAATTTCATTTTATAGTTCAAACTTTCATGGTGCTAAACTTAATTACTCTGAAGTTGAAAAACAAGTCTTTGTTGTATACAAAGCCATTAAACACTTTAGACCCTTTCTCTTAAAGGCTCACACAAAAGTTACAGTCCCCTTTTCAGTAGTAAGACAATTACTAGTTCAAAGGGAATTGGGAGAAAAAAGGGAAATTGGGTTACAACATTACAAGAATATGACATGGAAATTAAACCAACAAAGATTGTCAAAGGCCAAAGTTTTTGCAGGTTGTTAGCAGGAGCTTCTAATATTCAGAAACATGAAGGTACAAACGGTACTGAAGAAATCAATCAGATAAGTACCATTAATCCTCAATCCCAATATGTAGATTTGATATTCTATTTGAAAAATGAATATGCTCCTTCTAATATTCCTATAAAAACAAGCATGCCATAAGACTGAAAGCAAAAAACTTCATGATTTTTAATCATGTGTTGTTTAGACGGAATTATGATTCAATTTTGTTAAGATGCTTAGAAACACTTGAAGCACAAAAGGTTTTGCAGGAGCTACATGATGGTCCGGCAGGAGGAAATTTCAGCGCTGATACAACAGCCCACAAAATCATTCATGCTAGGTATTACTGGCCCACCTTGTCTAGAGATATTCATGAATATGCAAGGAAATTCCAAATATGTCAAACTACCAGTGGAAGACAAAGGAAGCCAACTTTTCCTTTGCAACCAGTCAACAATGAACAGCCCTTTGAACAATGGGATTGGATATTATTGGAGAAATCACTCCACATTCATCTAAACAAAATAGGCATATCCTTACAACGATCGATTACTTTACTAAGTGGGTGGAAGCAATTCCTTTGAAGACAACAAACTCTGAGGCAATCGTTGAATTCATAGATCATTTCATCATTACCGAGTTTGGTGTCCCAAACGCTCTTATTTTTGACAATGCATCTTACTTCTCTGGTAATTCTATACTTGAATTTGTTATCAAAAGAGGATTCAAATTGAAATATTCTGCAAACTACTACCCTCAGGGTAATGGTTTAATAGAATCTACCAATAAAAATCTTATCAAAATCATTAAGAGAACTATTGAGCAAAATCATAAAAATTGGCATAGGTCTTTGATATTTTCACTATGGGCAGACCGTATAACACAAAAGGCCTCAATAGGCACTTCTCCATTCAATCTAGTGTATGGAAAGGAAATTGTCATACCAGCAAACTTAGTACTTCCATCACTAGCCTTAGTGCAATTTATTGAAGAAAATCTCTCATCTTCTATTCAATTGAGACATGATCAAATCCTGAAACTAGAGGAAGGGAGAAAGCCTGAATTACACATGCAAAGCATCAACAAATTATTAAGTCTTCTTTTGATACAACTTCAACTAGCTCAAAACATTTACAAGTTGGTGATATAGTTTTGAAGTGGGACAAAGCCCATGAGGATAAAGGAAAACAGACTAAGTTTTAGAAAATGTGGCTTGGACCATTCCAAATCAGTGAGAAGATAGGTCCTTCTACATTCATATTGCAAGATCTATTAGGAAAGAGAGATTCTCTTCCTTTCAATGGCCTTATTTTGAAAAAGTTCTTAAATTGAGGAGGTAACCCCTTCTCACTTTGTAAATATTCAATTTCCATCTATATTTGTGTGAATAATTAGTTATTTTTCTCTTAGGAAATAACATTGTAAATAGCCTTCTATTGGTCTTTACTACATTGAAAAGTTACTCAAAAGAAAATAGTCTTAATATTTACTTTTGATAGATGGAAGCCTTTAAAGAAAAGGAAAGTTCTAGGAAATTAGGTATAATTAGATTCTGAAGACCCTTTTTATTTTTGTGAAATCTTCTCAAAACTTGAAAATATTGTAAACCATTCTAAAGTTTTAGAATCCTAAAAATGGTTATCAATACAAAACAAAGATTGATCCAATCTTAGCATCTTCAACTCTAAAAAATGTCACCTATGTTCTCTTAAGGAGAAAATTATTCACCCCATCCATCAAAGTTTATAATTTTTTAGAGTGTAATTCTAAAATATATTTGATATAAAAGATAAGATGTCTTACTATAAGCCTGCTTACCATGTTCATAGGGGACTAGTTCAACTGAAATTACCAACACTGCATACCAAAACAGGGTAATGGCTTATTATTATAAGACAAGGGGTCTCATCACGAGCTAGCTTGTTCAGTTAAATTACAACTAGTGAATGGTATTGTCAACAGCTGGCCACCAAACCAGGACAATGGCTCTTTATCTTACAAAATAAAGAAGTAAGGAGAAAAGAAAATGAAATACAAAAAGTTGAAACATATCTTTTTGGATTCATTCTTTTAAATTATACTCTGAAATGGATGGAACAATGAATAACTAAATGGTTAAAAGGTAACCATGTCGAGACTATGGACATTTGCTGGTAGCAGTGGCTCTACCTATGACAAAGGAGTCATTATACAAGCTAAGTTGGAAAATTATTTTGTTTCATCATTATCAACCAATTAAGGTTTACTTAAAACATAGGATGTATTTAATTTTAAGATGAGAAAGAGATAACAAAAGTAGTTTTTATTATATTCAAGATTTATGATTACCTAGTTATATTAGATTTTCTCTATCTATTAAGGATTTTGGATTGAGAAAGTTAAAGTATTATATTATTTTCTAAGAGATAACTATTTCTTCCAACTGTTTCTTCCAGTGAATCACCAATTGTTGTGTTGTACAACAACCCCCCATTTCATTGAAAAACTTTACACAAGATCTTAATATGAAATGGGTCCCTTTTAAAATAAACTTAGATGTGTGAATAAAAAAATATTTACCTCACCCTAAGAAAAAATACTTATTAAAAGGGCCAATGTAAATGAATCATTTTATAAAGCCTTTTAAATAAAAATAAAGTGTTCCTTTAGTAAATATTATAAAACCATTCTATATTGCGATAAAGCGATCGGAGATCGCATATCGCAATATCAAAGGAAACACACACAAAATTGAAACCTCACCAAATTCTCTGATCCGAAAAGGTAATCGCAATTGGTAAATCGAGGGAAGAAAATGCCAAAGGTATAATAAAACAAAGCCCCTCAACTCCTCCGATGCAATAAAGCAAATTGCAATCGGCAAACGGTTGTGTCAATGATAAAGCAACATATGAAAAGGCCTACTCAAAACCCCTGATACGATAAAGCAAGTCACAATCGGCAATCGATGGAGTCACATGACAAAGTGATAAAGCTCAAGCCAAATACCGATTGCGATCTATTAATTAGGCGCGCATCTCGCAAAGTAAAAATACATTTAAAAAATTTTCATGCATTATATTATATCATGTTTCGGTAATCGAAGATATTTACAGCAAGTGCTAAAGCCCTTCCCTTCGACACTCTCGATCGTCGATTTACGATTTATCGTTGATTGTCGATCAATGAAATCTAAAGAATGCTTAAAATAATCATTCGACATATGAGCGACGTGATGGGCATTTATGATCTTATTTACCACGATTGACAGTTTAAACGGCTATTTAATAATGCAGTTAAGGGTAGATCATTTAAAAAGATTTTATCCGTGGTAATCCTTAACTATATTTCATTTATCATATTCCAATTGATGTAATTCTATTCATTGTCATATTGGCTTGCAGCAGCACTTTCTCTGTATCATTGTTTGCAATTGTTTGTGCAGAATTCCTCCGAAACTAGAAATCTAGAGAAAATGGGGAACAAATCAAAGAAGCCCACAATTGCAGCTCTTGCAGTCAAAGATCCAGGATTAAGCAAAAAAGGATTAATCTCAGATATGACATGTCTTGGTCTGGGAAACACTAGCTGGGAGAGCATTTATAATCTGATAGAAGCAGAAGAGCCCAAAGAATTATTAGAAGAAGCCACAACCGATTCAACTAACAAATTAGAAGGAACTCTTAAAGAATTGGCTTGTTCTTATCTTCATAGGATAGCAGCGTGAGCTAAAATCCTACCATACACTGATGTGGTAAGATGGGTGGTAGAGAAGATTCCAGTTTCGAATAGAACCTTTTGCACAGCTGATGGGAGGATATTCTACTCATTTCAGCCTGAGGATCTCAGGAAAATGTATCACTTACCTCAACCTGAGAAGTGATACAACAGAGTCAGACTCGATAAAGCAGTGGAGACATTTCCTAAAAAAGCACAAGCACGAGTCATCAGGTAAGTACTCTATTGACTCATTGGATTCCCCTTACTGCTATGCTAGAGCTATGATGTGTAGGATGTGGGGAATACATGATTCTGCTAAATTCACTATAGAAATGGTCCCTCCAATGGAAGCTGCAATCAATGGTTATGTGATGGATTGGGCAAATATTTTGTCTGATAAACTAGCCACAACAATTCTAGAGTACAGAACAAATGCACATAAAACTACCAGGACCATTCCTCCATTCTGTTACTGTGCGTACATTATGGATACTATTTGTTTCAATTCTGACATTCCATTACTCGGATGGAAATGGACTCCCCAAGACCCTAATCCAATCCATATTTATCATCAGTAGTTATAGAAGGCTCACTACAAAAATCATCTGTATAAAATTTGCAATGGTTTTATTTTACCGATATATTATTCTATTTTTAATAAACCTGCTCCTAGGATATCCCAGGAAGAAGAGATAGACTTGACAGCAATAGGTAGTTGGTTCAGGGAGGAAAAATTTACCTATTTAAGGCTTTTTGGTAGCCTCATTAAACCCCACGTTCTCCCCCTGTATGTGCCTGATAAATTGTTAGCTCGGGAATTGTCTTATCAAATAACAGTGGAAGGGACATCTAGAACCCTTAGGGATTCAAAGAAACACATGTGGCCAATCTTCCCTTTATGATGTGGTATTTTCACTCTTCATGATTACAAGCATGCAAATAAGGAGACATAAAATATGCTAATGTAGAATCCTGCCACAATTCTTAACAGGCAATATGATCCAAGACAGGTTGCTTACAATGTCACATCTCTAACCAAACTTGCTAAATTTGATCATGAAGAGGATGATTTCAATGATCTAATTTCCTCAACTGAATCATTATTTCAAATTAAAGGATTGGCTAGAATTAGGTATCAAGATGAAGGGCTAGAAACATTTAATAGGCTTAGAGAATAGAGGTTGCAAGCTCTACCTTTAGACTTATTAGCGACAATCCCTACAGTTTAGCCATCCAGTCAAACTAAACAAACAGCTACTGATAAGACTCCTGGTGTGGAAAAGATCTCCAAGAAAGAAAAACACCAGATCAGGAATAGGAATAGAGAAAAGGTAGTGAACTCATCCATACAGACATTCATATTGATCCCAAACTACTCAAAGAATGGTAACAGTTCGACTCAATCATAAGCAATATTGAGGGCCTACAGGGATTTAGAATGCCTAAAGTAACAACTGGTCAAAAGACAACAACTAATACGGTTCCAACTGAAGGAACCAACAGCCCACCCATGAATCAAAAGGATATAGACATTATTCTAGAAAACCCATCCAATGAAATCGTTCTACATGTAGAAGAAATACCACCTTTGGATATCTTCTATGGCACTAAGCATAGGGTTGTAATAAAGAGACAAAGAAAAAAGAGAAAACTTGATCAATCTTCTCTTTTGCTTACATAGATGGAAATAACTAATGTGGTATGGAGAGAGGAATTCAACCATTCTGAAGACCTTACTAAACTCTCTGAGTATGTTGGAGCATACAGAGCAGCTACTATGGACAAGGCATCGGAAGTCAAAAATTTGCTTAAAGAAAAGGATCAAACAATTATTTCACTGGAGACATAGGTACATGAAAAACAACAGAGGATAGAGCAGTTAAAACAGCAGTTGGTAGCACAACAGTAGTCAAACAACCAATTAAACGAGAAATTGCTCAAAGAGAAATAGAGAATAGATCAACATGCAGTTCAGAAGCAAAAGGAACTATCTCAAGCATTGAACAAGCTGAAGACAATGAATGAACAGTTGAGCAAAACAAAAGATGAACAAATCGCTCAACTGTCACTGCAAATAGAAAGGTTCAAAGAATTTCCTCAAGTAGGAGAATTCAAATCAGAAGCTCTCCAGATTACTAAGGCATTATCTAATCAATTGAACTTGTTGTGTCATAATATCTCTCTTGCTCTACCCCTATGTGAAATTTCCTCATCTATGATTGATAAGTAAGTTGATGCAAGGCAGAAATTGGAGAAAACAGATGAAACACTAACATAGTTTCTCTCTTGGCAAGAAACCAAGGAAGGACAAGCTACAAATCTACCCCAAATTTTGGAATCACATAAGGAAATCCTGTTCCTAGAATGGAAATCTCAACTGATGAAAGCAAAGAGGGCGACTTCAAGATGCAGATCAATGACTAGTAATCTGATTGAATTAATTAATGATACTCTTTATTTGTCAAATTTAATTTGAGAATGCACTCCAGGGAAACTTCCATCAGTCAAAGCATTGGAGAATATATGGAAACAGGAACTGGAAAAGAGGGAGAGATTGATCGCGGGCATTCAAAATTTAACATGGGATACCTGGTTCTTCCTTGTTAGACCACATAGTCAAAAGACAACAATGAAATGTCTAACCGATGCAATCAGTTACATGATTCCTAAAATTACTGATGCCACATATAGTGCCCAACTACATTGACGTATGAGTCACCCTCCAGAACTGCAACCGATGCTCGCCATATGCCAGCTCAAGCCAAAAGACAGTCAGTCGAAACAATGAACCATTCTTACCGACTGCAAGCATGTCTATTTCGGGGATATTTTCATATATTTATGATATTGTTATACCAGCTCACAACATTTTTATTTCATAGTTAGTTAGTTTAGAAAGTATTTATAGACCCTTTCATGTTTTTAGAAAGGGTCCTCAAATTTTGTATTAAGACTTGGATCGAGAGTTGCACTACTGTGCTTTCGATATATATATTTTTTTATGAAAACTAGACCTGAATTCTAAGTTTTAATGAATAGTATTTTTATGGGATATGCACTATTGCTTTTTGTAAGAGTATTTCCAAGTTGAAAGGTGAAATCTGAATGCGATTGATATTAGAGGGGATTTAAATTACATATGGTAGTACTATCTATGTCTTTGCTTCATTCTTTTATATGAATCAGCGTTTATTCATTTTGCTATCGTTGATATATGTATGTGCTTTCACACCAGTCCTTTGGCTTATCAATATTGAATGTTTAAGGGTTGTTACTTTTTCATTCATATTTATGTCAATGGTATATAAATAATAGTCTAATAATGTTTTAATTATTACTTTGTTCAACTACTTGAACAAAGTAATTTTCATATGAATGAATATTTTTGTTTAAAAGTAGAGTCATCTACATGCCCACTTTTCAATAAAAACCATTAAGAATTGCACTAAAACAGAGATTTCCCGGGATAGATTATTTATTTATATTATTGAACTTTTAGGATAAATCATCTATCATTCCCATTAGAAATTAGAAAACCAATCACTTATCCATCCTATTTACAAATCTTTGGGAAAATGGTCCCATTATATCTAGCCGGAGCCACCACACCAAATGGAAAAGGAGTTGCCTTTAAGGTCTGGACCGGGTGGTTTTCCCCGATGTCGATGTAGAGAATTTTGAGGCATCAACAAGCTCATGTAGTTGGAGCTCAAGTGTTGCATGAAGTAGCAAAATTTCAGTTCCAATACACAATACACTGTCTCACTCCAACTGTATTTAATTCGTACGAAGGATTGTTGGTTAACATGAAAAGACAATTGACCAAGTGTAAATTAGGTTGTTTGAAGCAGTTTGGGTATGGATTAATATTAGTAACATTCTTCTTGGAGTGTGTTCCTCTATTTCGATACCAGTGGATAATGGTGGACGATCCACAATGAGAGATACAGGGTTACTTAGATGGGATGAGATTATACCTCGAGCTGGAGGAGGTCAATAGATGCATTTCCCTCTAGTGTTCTTTACTTGGTTATCCATGCCAATAACTGATCATGGTAGATGACTATGCCTATGCAGGAAAAAACTTCAGAGGAGACCTAGATATTCCTCTACCACCTGGTGTACAGTGCACCGATGTTGGTAAAAACATGTGTTTTTTTTTAAGTGTATTTGAGAGTTTAATTATGATAATTTTGTAGACGTGGGACCAAAAAGACCTCTCGGAATGTCTCTCATAGCTCGGTGAGTAGCACACCTAATAGAGGAATAAGCTCCATATGAGGAAGGAGCAGACCCTATAGTGGAGATGGAGTGAAACCTGGAAGTCCTTATTCGGGGTATTCCAAAGTACACTACTATAGATGACGTGTCATTGCGGTACCATAGGCACATAGTGGGAGTATTCGTGAGACTTTGTCGGTTGGTAGGCCAAGTGAGTAGAGTTGTCTCATGCTGTCATGAGCTTCATGTGGGCGGATAGCCTATTCCTAGTTGTATTATATGCATTGTTGTAGGATTTTAAAGCCATGTGTCTCAAAACACTATTTTTTGAGATTTTGACATAACAAACTTTGACAGACTCGATATATATATATATATATATATATATATATATATATATATATATATATATATATATATATATATATATATATATATATATATATATATATATATATATATATATATATATATATATATATATATATATATATATATATATATATATATATATATATATGCATGTTTCTATTGTTTACTTATGTGTTAATATATCATGATGATGTCTTCGGTTTTTTACAAGTGACACAAATGTCTATCTAAAACATAATTTTCCAATGCATCTGTTAACTTATTCAGATTTCATGGAATATGCTGATATGTAATGTAATCTAAGTTTCTTTCCAGTAATCAAACACGTAGATACGTGCATAAAATTTGTCAATTTATTACTAAATAATGACCATTTAATTGTAGCGCAATGAGTTGTGAATCTAACTTAACAACCAAATTTATGATTCCGAGAGAAAATTCTTCTGATAACAATTTGATAACTCCACTGTACTTGGTAATATTATTAGTTGTTCATCCCAGAAAAATACGTTCTAAATTGATCAACTAGCCATTAGGGGAAAAGAGTGTCGAAGCTCCAGAAGACAAATTTTGTGTGCTATGATAGGCACCATCAGAAAAACCAATATAATGGTTTGATGACATTTGTGAACCGAGTGGACCATAAGGTAAGCAGAGGAAACATGTCTGCAAAGAAAACAATCACACCAAAATATAAAAATGCACACTAATCAATTCACACACTAATGTACAAAAGTAATTATACAGAAATCACACATAATACATTTTCAAATGGAGCCCATTTGCAGACTCAGGTAATCGATCAATAGAGAATGAAACCGAAGTTTCATCGTTGGCACAATGTGTAAGAAACGACTTGGCCAAATAGTGGAATAACACACATAAATGACCATGCCCCCATGTGCCTCGGGCGAGTGAGGGTTACGATTACGAGGATGAATACTCCACTGTGATATTGGGAAATGGTAAAGACTCAGTGAGAAGATATCATAAACGGATTCGAGAAAATATTAATCTCATGGTGAGATGAAGATGCCCCTAGTTGAAATATTTTGACAATTTCACGTTGCACTAGAATGTCAAGAGGAAAGGTAGTTGTGATATTTCACAAATTATCTTTGGACAAAACTTTATGCACCAAGGCAGGTGTTTGAAGTGGATGCGTCGGGTTATGAGAAACAAAAGTCTCAAGACACGAAGAAATCTCACTAAGATTTGGAAGAAACAAGGAATGATGATTGGCATCATTCCAAAGAGTTTCGTTAAGAGACATGACCTCAAAAATACTCTCATCAGTGGGAAATATCTCGTTCAAGGGATCTGAAGAATCCTAAGAACCAAGCTAAGGAGATTGTGAATACGTTTCTAGGTTCATACTAAGAGTAGTATGACTTTCAGAAGTAGCCACTGAAGCCAAAATAACTTTTTGATAAGCTTGTTTAAAGGAATTAGTGACATAGTATCACCGAAAGAATCAACCTGATCTGGAGTAGGGATAATCCATGGATCACGTGAGGTTGAGATCATGTTGGCCGAGGCAACATGCAAACGTGGGAGAGAAAAAGTTCCTATTAAAGTAGAATCTTTGAAA
This sequence comes from Pinus tabuliformis, assembly GCA_031772625.1. NCBI lineage: Eukaryota > Viridiplantae > Streptophyta > Pinopsida > Pinales > Pinaceae > Pinus > Pinus tabuliformis. The sequence continues at coordinate 1,932,458,820 of CM062817.1, read as the reverse complement.
AGACTTGCCCCCATGCTCTCATAGGGAATATCAGTATTTCCAACATATGGGACATTTCCATTTGAAGAACCGGAAGAGGAAAAGGCCAATTGATTAACATTGATGATTTTCCCTTCATGAGGAAAATAGAGCACATGGAATAAAGAGGAAACCACACAAAACAAGGCATGAGTCCAAATTCATCCAAGTAGAAGGTTGTAATTCAAATTTGCACCTACGACTTCTACTTCCAATTTGATATTTTTCCTTTCCAAGGTGATGGGAAAACTTGTGAGAATACAATAAGGATGAGATCATTTTCCATCAAAGGATTCTAAGGTGTTCAGAGACTATTTTAAAGGTGGAGAGTTGATGGATTTCCAACATGAAACAGACATAGTGTAGGTGGAAGCATCCTCATCAATGACAGTCTGATGAATCATCTTCTCTTTAATGATAACTTGGATTAAAAATGCAATTTGATGGGGAAGACGAGGAACATAGTTTTCAAGATAAAAAGTGATCAAATTTGAATCTATAGGATCAATTCCTCCTATAGTATATAATAATGATTTCCACTACATTGGACAAGTTTGAAAAACTTCCAAGGTAGACATCACTGAAGTCACTTAAGGTAGATCTTCGACAATAATGTAATGTTGAGCAGCTTTAGCATTCGGATTATAATATGACTTCCGAAGCACACCTTTAAGAGGCAGTCAAATGAAAGATTGATTATTAGGTCTCTTGATATGAAGATGACTGGAATTGGGTGGAGTTGAAGTAGAAGCTATATCAGTGGGTTCCTTTTCCACCGTCTGCTTTCGAGGAGTTTGATAATATTTCAACTAGGTGGAAATAGAAATATGCACTGTTCCACTCGTGTAAACTTGGGAAGTTGAAGAGGTAGAGGATTGTGGTTGTTCTACCAATTGGGTCTACTCTGATGGAAATAACTCTTTCAATACAGTCGAGGTCCCTGGAGTTCCTTTTAAAAAGTGACTAACTTTTTCACAACGTGGGAAAATCCTTGGTATAGTAATCTTCCTCACAAATGAGGCAAGGATACTTAGGCTTACATTTTGAGACATCATCAGCAAATGACTTAGGAGGATTTTATTTTGGGGTATCATATTTTACTTTTCCTTTACCCTTGTTTTTACCTTTTGAGGCTTTGTCTACTGTGGTAGACTGAATGACATTAACCTCAGAGGTTTTACCAGGATTCGAAGAGGGTTTCGAAGGAGGATTGGATGCAATATTTGAAACGGATTTTTTCTTCGTAGAAGCTTTATTAGAAGTTTGAGACATTGATCAAATAATACCATCAACAAGTGGTACATGCATAGATTTATAAGATGGTGGATTCGTAGATGGCCTCAGACCATCAGGCAAGAGATCATATAATCTGCCAGATTGGGAATATACCAAATCTAAATATTGGGCACAGGAAATGGCTTGATCTTCAGTGACACAACCTCCCATTGCTATGTCTACAACAATTTTGTTGATGAATGATTTGGTAAACCATTCAGTTAACAACTCATCAGGTATTTCAAACTTGATGAGGTGACATTGATGTCTCCATTCATGGATATGGTTGGAGATGTGGGTAGCAATATCCTATTTCAGATATGTAAGAAAATGGGTACCAGTTTCATAACGAACCGATAACTCGAAGTGAGTGAGGAAGGCCATGGACCAAGAATTGAATTTTGAATAGGCACCTCGAGGTAACTCGATGTACTATTTCATGGTGACACTTGTCAAGCTTCGCTAAAAGAGACATAGACAAACAAATTCGTCAACCTAGGAATTGGATGAACACCATAAGTGGTAAGTCATAACATGGCCTTGAGGGTCTTCTTTAGGTTTTCCTTTGAATTTTGGGCAATGTCTAGGAATCTTAGTGGGAAACAAAGGCCAATAAGGTGAATGAAGTATTGGATCGTTAGTGAGCCTTGACATGTCTAGCAATTCCAACGTGTCTAGAAATGGAAATTGTGGGCTGAAATACATGGGAATCCTTTAATAAGGTCTAGTTTGTGGATTCCATCCTTCTTGGTATGGGTTTTGGCCCCAAAGTGGAGGATTTTGACCATAAGGAGCTTGATATTTCCTCCACTAAGGGGTACATGATCATAAGGTGGATTCTTCCCCCACAAAGGTGGGTTTTGACCAGTGTAAGGTTGATAATGAGTTACCATAGGCCATTGAGAACCATAAGGTGGATAAACATTATATTCATCATATGGCTTATAAGGTTGTTTTTGCAGCTTTTGGCCCTAGTGATAAAACTGATGGCCCTGCTACTGCAAGGATTGTCCTTATGGTTCAAAGGGTTGACCCTGTTGATATAAAGGCTGGTTTTGTTGCTGCAAGGGTTGACCTTGATGTTGCAATGGTTGTTGGTAAGGCCCTTGCTGGTGAAAAGGTTGTTGATACTACTACAAAGGTTGCCATTGTTGTTGCAAAGGTTTCCCCTACTGCTATAAAGGTTGTTGTTGAATAATCCCTTGAGGAATTCCTTGTTGGTACTGATAAGTTCCAGTTGGGAATGGACCATATGCACCGGAAATAGGATTTTAAACAAGTTTCATATGAGGACCTCCTTGTGGAATATAAGATGGATTTTGAAGTGCTTGCGAATCATATGGAACATAAGAATGTTGGTGGGGTATTTGGGCCAAATAAGGTTGTTGATAATGTATATTACTTTCTCTAGCTAGAATAGATGATATAGTGGGATTAGGAATACCACTAATAGATTGACTCACTCCAACCATGTGGGTTGTGATACACTCGCATGGGTTCCACTTGAGACAGCAGGGATATTTGGAAATTCCCCCCCATGTTGTGAATGAGGGGGTGACACATTTTCTCCACTTGATGGGGGAGTTGAGGAACTTATAGACGTATTAACTGAAACTATCAGTTGCAGCAAGATTGTAGGTTGGAATGAAATTAATGGCTGTGTCAGAATATTCAGTTGAATCAAAACTGAAGGAATGGTAGTTTGCACAGGGATATGAGAGGTCACGTTAGGAATAAACGGACTAGAAGTAGGCATAGAATTCAATGACCAAATTGGATTTTGGTATAATGATGAAGCACCAAGAGTCCCTAAAACTAGTTGATCTAAGGTCATATAACAAAGTGGAAGCATAGGTACACTATTTTCAAGAAGTGGTTGAGATGGAACACTTCCTACATAAGGAAAACCTTCTGGTGGAAAGTCGTATTCAGAATCATTATCAACATTAGGAGTGTGAGTAGTTGAGACTTCTAGAGGAACTCGAGGAGAGGTTGGAAACTCACCTTCTGATGCCATAGGTGGAAACAGTGGGCGAGGGGAATTTGAGATGATGGAGATAACTCCAAAGGTACACTAGGGGTATAAGGTTGTTGAGGAGATATCACTAACGGATCAAAAACAGATTCGAAGGGAATAAAACAAACGTTTGTAGACTCTCATGGGTTTCTAGATCAGACTCCTGAGATGATGATGAGTCTCGAGGTGGGGGACGAGAAGTAAGGGGTTGGATACTTGGGACAAGTCCAACTTCAAGACCTTGAGCTTCAAGTGATTATTGCCTTAATGGGGCCTGACGCAGGTTCAAAGTTATTCGCGCCAACCAACAAAACCCTAACTAGTGGCCCTTTAGGCAGCAACCTACATAGTGCAGGCCGTAGTCTCACCTGAAGCATAATTGGGGGATGCTAGAACTAGGTTTCTACAACAAGAGACCATGTGATAAGTGATCTTAGCCTTTGTTGCTCAAATTTTCCTTCGCACAGATCTATATCCTTCTATGAACTGCTACTTTAACTCTAAGAAAACAACTTATAAACCTTTGTGAAGGTCTGCGATCAGACTTTATAGACCCTAAAGAGGCAATCTGTCCACTTTTGCACACTAATTAATAACCCAAGATATGCCTTCACGCAGATCTATCCAATTCATCATAAATCATAATGGAATTAACCCTTATCTCTGCAAAAATAGATATGTACTTAGTTCTTGCATAAATATTAAAGATTCAATAAGTTCATGCAACATTTACACATTATTACACAATAAACATATCATTGAGAGGAAGAACATAACATGAATAGAAATAAGAATAATACTCAAAGGCAAGGTATTTCTCCCAAAATCAGTATTTATTAAGTTCAACATTCAATTTACAGACTTTTCCACCCTGTGCACTCAACTGCAGGGGTCTGCACACTCAGCTGCAGACTTACCAAGGTATCTTGTGCACTCAGCTACAAGAGGCTTCCCCTTTTTCCTAAGTACAGGAAACAGAGCTTTCCTACCTTAGCACTTGCCAAAAAAATCATCTATCTTGACTTGCTTACTTCATAGACTCATTATGACTCAACTATATATAGTCATTTCCCATTCAATATCATGGTCCATGGAACATGGGTAAGTCTCAAAAATCAACTTATCACTTACCCAAAAAGGGGCTAAAGCCCCTTTGACTCCTACTCAGTTCTGTACTCTGCATCCACATTTCACAAAGACTTTACATTCTTTACAAAACTTTCACAAAATTTGGTTAAAATAACCCCGAAACTGACACTCGGGACCTTATCCCAATAGGCCCCCAACACAAATATGGTGACTCGCCCTCGAGTCACTTTGCTAACATGTTGATCTTGCTACAGAGGCCAGCTAACTCAACCTGTAATGCTGCAATATCAACAGAGCTCTATAACGTGGCCTGTTGCACTTCCTCCACTAGCTTTTATGTTATCGGGCCTTCCACTACTAGGCGCGTTGTTCTCTGTGCGTGTTGCAGCGTCCTTAACGTTTCCTGAAGTTATACAGTAAGCTAACAAGCTTCCTCTATCCATGGATATAATCTCACCTTCAGAAGGGACTCTTTCCTTTGTATCTCTTCCATCTGTGATTGTTGCTTCTTTCTTCCTATAATCATGTGAGGCGTCGAGCTGATGCCAAAGTGCGCGTAGTCACACAAACCTCATCATACTTATGTTATGTCTCCTTGATATCTGTGTTAAGCCTCTTCAATTTTGGATCCTCCTGCAAGTGATTCCATAATTCCATGGCTTGATCAAACATCATCATGCAGTCTGTGACTGCAGTATCCAATACGCCCATGTTTTCCCTAATCGCAGCTCTGTGTTTCTCCCAGACCTCTGGCAGAGTGGTTGGCTACAACGTCAGTTGATGTTCTGAGATATTCATCTAGAAATTGAACATTACTTTTTCAATCTCATCCTTTGACGTGCGGACATCAGCAACCAATTTCTTTATTTTTCTTGTTGCTGCAACATCCTCTGAGATGTTCAACTCATGAACTGTCTTGCATGCCTAAATTATTACTATCTCTAGGCTCTAACTACGTGCTTGTACCTTCTTTTCCTTCAGAGCCTGAGCTTTCTCCACGAACATCTAATCATTATTTACCTTGAACTCACTAATCATTGCAAGGGCGCATTTCTCTCTGATCCACAGCTCATCTAAAACCACCTAATGCAGCACATGGAGAGTCAGAAGCGGTAGCGCAGCTAAGTTCACCTCCATATATTTAACTCTTCTTAATACAATGTGTTCTTTCTCTGGTTCGATGTGAACATATCGTTCTTGTAACGGTATGACTCTGAGGTCCAAAGTTCATTCTAGCTTCGCTATGTGTTCACTCCCTTGCACCATGCTTGCTTTCACCTTGCTCAGTTTCCCAACACTCACTTGGATCTTGTTGGTCTGGATATGCAGCTCACGCAGATCCTTATAGATGCTCCCTAGCATCTACAAATATCGTTGTTCAAACTACTTCCACAACTTTGTTGTGGTATATATGACCTTGTCGCCAATTTGATCGAGATCCCCTTCTGCGAGGACCATCCGGTCAATACACGCCTATTTATCTGATTTATGCTTCTTTCTTGGCCCCACAATTGTTTCATTTCCACAATTATTTAATGTGAAGTGAGTGCTATGCTCCTCTCCAGCACCTCCTTCTTGCTATGATTTTTCCAAATCCTATGTATGCTAGGAAGGTGATTCCTTGACTTCCTCTGTGCCAGTCCGCTCTGCCTTAGCACACTCTTTTGCAGTGCGCTTTACTTTTGCAGCTGCCTTAGCAACAACTTCTTTCTTCTTCTTTTTAGCTAGAGCTCACGATGCCTTTTGTGCTTCCTCTTTACGCTTTTGCATAGCGGTCAATTGGGTAACTGGGATTTTTTGACCTTTTTTGGTGCCTACACCAAGCTCCATGGCTTCGCACCACTTTTCTAGACAATTCCCCATGATCTCCTACACATCTGTCTCTGAGACTAAGTATGGCAGCTTGTGTGATATATGTTTAGGGTCCTTCCATGCCCTGATCGATTCGTTGTGAAAATGGACGTTGGACTCCCCAAAGGCCCTTAACTACTTGAAGAAGGTTGTGGACAACATTAGCCACTGACTAATTACCGTGCGAAGATCCATTTCCATTAGAATCCAAAAAAATATTTAATTCCTTGATCCACTCCAGATCCTTTGTCGACCACAGCAAACCAAACTTTGCTGCCTCTCGCAAATCTTCTGCATGCGGAGGAAATTGACTATCCTTCGGTAGTCTCCATGCTACTAAGACAATTGAAAACAAGATCCACGCATAGTGAAATGGTTTACTATCCTCCTATGCTTTGCAATAGTTCGCAAGGAACTCCTTGCACAAATACTTCACCCAGTTATATTGTACTCCCTTCGCACACTAGGCAGCTAATGATACTACAGGCACCGAAACTTCATCCTTGTGACATTCCTCATGAACTTCCCTGCAAGAATTTGGGTGGCGAGCTCCACCGTCGGGTCTTGAATGGAGTGGATAGAGTATCCACGCGATTTCTTTACGAGACCAAATTCTACCTTCACTTTATCTCCCAACTCCTTTTCTCCACTCTTTCCTACAAACTCCTTGGCAGGATCTGCCCCTCTCTAGGGCATCTTTGTAATTTGATGGATGATCATATCCATAATTGGGATGGGCTACCAAAGCCATAGGGACCCATCATGCACTATTGCAAGTAGCTAGTGCACACAAACAATTTTTATAATGGATATGTGAAAATGTGGTACGTAAAGTAGGTGTAGCAACCTAGCCTGCTCAACACCTCTGGCCTGATTCATGGGTTCGAACCGCGTAACCCCAGTCTTTTTGTAGTAGATCTTCTTCATATATTTTATAGTAGCCTACTGAGGGAATCTCTTTTGATCCACAATATATCAATCCTCCATCTTTAGCACTGGAATGCGCACTAAGACCGCACCTTCAAATTCAACCTGTTTTGGCAACAGGGGTGTCGAGACTATAAACTTCCCAGAATCAGGGTCTTTCATAAATTTTGTCTTCCCTTTCCGCAAAGGGATATACTCTGGGAGCCATGTGATAGGCTCATCATCTTCAGCATCTAATTCCTCCACGCATTGGAATTCTTCTTCCTCCAAGTCCACCACTTTCTTCAACTATTAATCTTTTTTCTCCTTCTACCACTCCTCTGGGTTCTTCCTCGGTGAATGTATCACCAACATACATTTCTTCTGCTTCTCTTTTGTAGCTGATTGGTTTGGACTAAGTGACCTAGGTGTCGTGGTAACAACATACGTAGCTTCCATGCTCATTATTTTAGGTTTCGCCGCATCAGAGATGACAACTTCAGAACTCACAGCTTCGACGGGATTCGTGGCAGCCATTTGTTAAGAACATATCACAAGCTTCTCCAAACATCTTCGTGAACAAGGGTCATGACACAATTTCTTCCCAATCTTTGTGCTTTATAAACTGAAAACAACAAGGTTCACAGACAATTCTTAGAATGCAAAATGTTCTTTAGTGGACTAACATGTCCAGTTTATATCAAATCCGATCATTCCCTCCAATTAATGATCATAAATGTGTCTTTGGCAGTAGATATTCAAATATTTTTTTCCTTACATGGTGCCTAGCCACTCCTTTTAATGGAATTTTTTCCATCAAAGCATGAATAGTAACTCCAATGGTTATTTTTGGACCGATCTTGCAGTACCATCCTCCATGGTTCATCTCATCCTGTGGGGCTTCACCTATCGTAGTCCTGTCTTCCGTCGCGCAACCTCCCTACTACATTTTTCTCCTCGTTGGGCAGTGTAGCTTATAGTCCCACAATCCCTTGCAGCTTCGTATATTACTAATATTTTCCTGCTACCATATAGTCATTGCGTAGGGGGAGGATTCCCTTTGTACAAATTCAGCCTACTTCTGTTCAATTTCCCAGGGAATGGTTCCCCATCAGCTTCATGAGCTGAACTATGCCACCACCCGTGATCTCCTTAGCAACATATGGACCTAACTAGTGCATTTGAAATTTCCCAAAAAATTTGGTGAACTTACTGTCATATAGCAGCACTAAATCATTTATCTTGAAAGTGCACAACTTAATATTCCAACCATGTCATGCCTTCTTGCGTTCCTTTTGTATTTTCTGGTGAAATCCTGCAAGAAAGTGGTCCTCTTCTAACTCCATGATTTGCATGAGCCATTCCTCCAAGATCTTGTGATTTGCTATCTCTATCAAAGCTGCAATACGTAAACTTGGCACAATATACTCCATGGGCATCACTGCTTCAAGTCCATAGACCAACCTAAATGGTGTTAGGCCTGTCAACTTCTTGTAGGGAATCCTACATGACCATAACACTGCTGGTATGTGCATATCCCAGTCATTCTGCTGTGCGTTGTATACCTTTTTCAATGCATTCTCAAAAATTTTAGTAAATGCTTTCACCGTTCCATTTGCCTGAGGGTGATGGCGCATTCTATTCAATGGTACACCTAGAATTCCTCAAGCATCGTGTTGATCATTTCATTGAAGAAATGTGTACCCCTATCGCTCATCAATAGCTTAGGGCATCCAAACTACATTAAAACACATATTCAAAAAACAAATTGCAGCAGTAGCAGCTATATAATCCTTCACTAGCTACGGTTCTGCCTATCTGGTTAAATACTCTTTTGCAGTAATGATATACCATGCACCCGTCTTCTTACCTAGTGGTTGTATTGGAACTATGATGTCAATGGCCCATTTATCAAATACCTGCAACGAAACCTGAGTATTTAAAGGAAACTCATCCCTTCGTGAAGGCTTCCCCATCCTTTGGCAAGCATCGCATGCCTTGCAATGTGCCTTAGAATCCTTGTGTAATGTCAGCTAGGTGGCGCGAGATCCCCCAAAGGAAGATTTGGGGCTTAGAGCCTAGATTTTAGTCAAAGATTGTAATTCTGATGTCAATATTCTGCATTTTGTGGGCATGGAGTGCGTAGTTTGTAAAAGAGTCATAGGGTTGTCTGCCCTTAATTTTGTTAATGTAATGTTGGTTGTAAAGATCTACCCATAGTTTGTGGACCATGGGATTGTATAAATAGAGAGAGGCTCTAAGTAGTTAAGACATCAATCAATCTAATGACAATAAGGATGAAGAGTTGAGTCAGATCTAAAGTGTAAAGTCTAGTTTTAGGTCATAGAGTAAGAGAGGGCTCTGCAGCTGAGTGTGCGGACCCCTGCAGCCTCAGTCGAGTCTGTAATAGTTGGAAGTATTAATAAAGAGAATTTTACTATCATTTCTATGTATTTATTACCTCTTTTATGCATCTATTATCTTGGGTATGAAATTCATGTTTAATGCTTATATGATGCGCGAATGTGTATAACTATGTTGATTAAGTGAACATAAGATAAAATAACTGTTTACATGAATATAAGTAAGGTTTGTTAAGATGATAAGTAAGATACGCGATGTAGTTTGGGGAAATAGCAAAGGTCGCTGCCATAGTAGCGCAAAAGCACCTCAGTCCCTAGTTAGGGCTGCACGAAAGAATATTATAACATATCGTGAAGGTATTGAAGGTTAGAACAATGTGCAAAATGACCTGGGCAAAGGTAGACATTGTTGGACTAAATCGGCATCATAGACATCTCAAGGGTGTAGAAACTTGGTTCCAACATCCCCCCATACTGCTTAGGGTGAGACTTCAGTCCACGCTCCACGGGCTGATGCTGAAAGGGCCAATACAGTAGGGATTTGTTTGGATAAATAATTCTAAACCTGGGCCAGGCCACCATAAGCCAACAAATGGTTTTGTTGCTAGGACCGGAATCTGCATAGAGATGTCTGATGTCATATCATTGGAATCCAACTAAGAAAGAATTTAAAGATTGTTTGGATAGAAGAATTCACGAGTTTGCAGCACAGGAGAAGAGAAACCTACAACTGTCAAAAGAAGGGTGGTTAGACTGCTACCTATACATGGAGATCCATGAAATCTTCTTCGTGTCCTTCCCTACTGAGCTATACAAGTGGATCACAAAGCTAGCAGATAGCCAAGGAAGGTGGAAGCTTGACATCATATTGTGTGGACCCCAGAGTTAGTGTGAAGGTTGGAAGCATCAAAGATAAGATTGTGCACAACGTTGATCATTAGCTCGATCGTATTATAGGAGGATTCGTTACTTAGTTCGGGGCTGAAACCTCAGTTAGCTACAGCAAGGCAGAGCGACGCTTTCTCAAAGGACCACAAGGTAAGTACGTAAAGTCTTTGAATACTTGGATTAAAATGATATTGTGTGAAAAGAGGGTTATGCAATTACCTTGAAGTTCGAGGCTACGGGAAGTGGAAAAGCCTACAGGAACGAAGGAAATAAGGGACTAGAAACTAGCCCCTTGATTTCACCTCTGTGAGGGGACGAGGAAGAGCTTGCGAAGGTCTCACCACAAAGTGCAATCCACCTGATAAGACAAAGAATTCCACAAATACCACCTCCACCCACACCACCACTAGCTTCACCACCATCACCTCCATCTTCACCCGTATCCACTCCACCACCACTGCGATTCAATATGGCAAGCACAGTGAAGTTGCTTGTGTTCAAAGGTTTGGGAAATGAGGATCCGAACCAATTCAATTTCATGGTAGGGCTGTATTAGAAGCGCAAGGAGTTATAGATCATAATATAAATAAAGCAAAATTGGTTAGTGCCCTGTAGGACCGTGCACTGACCTGGTATATTAAGCACTCTAATGATAATCCAAATGCGGGAATCATGGATACCCAAGCAGTGCTAAATAGAGAATTTAGCAGGCCTAAATCCTAAGTGGAGTCAATCATTGGATTTAAAGGGATTATGATGCTACCAAGTGAGACTCCTTGGGATCTGGATCAGAGGCTGAAATGTATGATTCATGAAGCCAATATGAATCTGACAGATGTTCAAGATCGTGAGTGGTTTGTAGCTTTGCTAATGCCACATTTAAGGAGTGCACTATCGAAACAAAAGATAACAACTCAGGTAGAAGCCCTCGAGATTTCCATGAGGCTGCATGAGACCCTAATGTAGGATCCTAACTTAGGATTTTAGAAGATACATGCGCAGCTGAAGAATTTATGCCTTGAGATGAAGAGTCTGAAACAGGACAGGACAACTCGACCAGAAGTGCACGAAGAAGTATGGTGTGTGAAATGCAAGTGTCAAGGTCATGACAAGGACCAATGCCCAATTTTTACAAATTACCTTGCAGGAGGAGGACCGATGCCCTTAAGGGTAGAAGCACAAGCAGGACCTAGTGTGGCACCTGCTTTGTGGTGCATGATTTTTCAAATAGCAGGAAAACATGCCATGAACAATTGTCACTTGTTATAGAAGTATATGCAAAATTCGCAACAGTTGTTCTTCAACTTTTGTAGGTCAGTGGGACATGATGAGCACACTTGCAGAAGCTATGAGTTGATGATGGATAGAACTCCCACCTACCAAGTTCAGGATGAAACATGGCCCCTTGACCAAAATGCAGGAATGGCGCAAATAGGATTTTAGGGGCGCGGACGAGGCCGAGGCAGAGGAGGACTTGGAAGAGGTTGCGGATAGTTGATATATTACAATTTTGGAGGGCGAGGACATTATGCCCGTGATTGCATGAATCCAACGTGCCTGTCATGTTTGTATTGCACCTTGTTTGATCGTGAGACAGAAGATTTTCCTACGCTGACATCTAGGATATGTGACAAAGGAGTGCTACCATCTCCCTCGACTCATAACCTGCAGATGATGAGGTATGAGCCACGTGAGGAAGATCTGAATGTGAACATTTTGCTCCAAAGTGGAATCATGATGGGAGATGACAAAGGAAAATAGCTAGAAGATAGTAATTGGGTTCACAAGGCTCTAGTGAAAGAAGCGAAGTTTGATTTGGAGCGCACTCGAGAAACCTTCATGGAAGCTATGAAGAGCTTCACTGATGCCTCCAATTTAGGAAGCAAAGATAAATCGAAGATAGATATGGACCCATATATGCTCACAACATTCCTAAAAACATGTATGAAGTTATTATGGGACAGTAAGGTGGTGAAAGGGTTACAGGAACTCATCAACAGATGCACTGGGACTGCGCCAGGAGAACCGTGCATAGTCCAGAAGATTGGAAAGCATAAGAAAAGAATGGGAAGAGAGATGAGGCTAACTGTGCAGATCGAAGAATATCAGATGGACCAAGTAATTTTGGATTTGGGATCAGATGCAAATGTTCTGCTGAAACAGACATGGGAGCGAATGGGGAAACCTATGGTGCAGTGGTCTCCAATTCAACTAAGGATGGAGAGCCAACATAAAATAATACCCATGGGACGATTGCAGGGAATAGTCGTGGATATTGAGGGAGTGAGTGCACTGGAAGATTTTGAAGTGATAGAGATTGTTGATCATAACAATCCCTACCCCACCCTCTTAGGAATATACTGGGCCGCCGACATGAATGGGGTAATCAATCTGAAGAAGAGTAAAATGATTTTTGAAAAGAAGTCACTGCGTGTAATTGTACCCTTAGACCCTGTTGAAGGATCGTGCTATACGGAGCCGGTGTGTGACTATGAGGGTGATGATGATTTGGACTGCATCTACAAGATAGTAGCACAAGACCAAGACTAGTTTAATCCCACATTGGATGGGAGCACGAAAGATCCTGTACTTCAGATTTGGATGAGGAAATAGAGCGATGGCAGGATCGGTTACATGAGGTAACTACACTGAATTGTAATATGATGACAAGGTCGCTGCACGTACCAACAGAAGTAAGAGACCTGCCTACTTATGATGGTTTAAGTGAGGTAGATACCTTCTTCGATAAATTTGAAAGAGAAGTGTTGGAAAAGAAATGATTCCAAGCCTTAGACTGGGTACTACGCGCTACTCCTACAAGATGGTGGGTACGCAGAAAGGGATCTTTGACAACTGGTGCAAATGTAGGAGAATGATGCGCACATGATTTGGGAAGCCTAGGGTGTGAATGAAAGATAAGTACAATGGACAGGATGATCCACGCACACATCTACTAGGAGGATGCAGGCCTATGGAGAAAAGCCCCAACCTGTGCAGATGCGCATGTATTCCGTGATGAAAGACCTGGTCAATAAGGTTGTGTTGGGGGGACAAAGGTGCAAATGGCTCTTAACATTGGAAAGACATTATGCAAGAAGAATAATTGTGTAGAAGTTTCTACATGTAGAAGCATTCAACAAGGTATGCAACATGCTGAACAAGGTATGCAATGCACATTGAAGTGATTAGGATGTGCGCGTATGTACAATATTATGGGTTTATAGGACAACATGCAAGAAACTGATGGAACAGACGCCTTTTAGGCTTGTCTATGGAGTGGAAGATGTAATGCCCATGGAATACGTCATGCCTAGTCTGCGCATAACAACACTCATAGGTATGATGGATCAAAGAGCCCTAGAGGAGTGGCTCCCGCAGTTGGAGGAGCTCGAATAAGAACGATGTTTGGCTGGATTTTACCAGCAGGTCCAAGTGTAGCACGAAAAGGCTTAGCATGATCGACATATTAAGTTACGCATCTTCAAGGTGAATGATTTGGTGTTGTTGTATGATAGCAAGTTCAATAAATTCTGAGGGAAGCTCAAAATGCATTTGCTGGGACCGTATGTTATTAAGGAAATTACAAATGGTGGCACGGTGTAGTTGGTTAAGCTAAATGGTGAAATCTTCCCTGGAAAATTAAATGGTAGTCGTCTGAAGCCATACATAGGTGGCTTGACCATCTAACTAACCGATAGCAGCACAGTCTTAGGCTTGAGGTAGCTGAAAGGAGGTGCAGGACTATAAAATACTCTGCCCAGCAGCTGCATGATGTTAGGACTACACGCAGTAGTGAAGTGTCACAGGGTCCACGACATCATGAGTGTAGATGTGTTGTTGCACGGGTTAGCTGGAAGGTGACCATTATAGTCACTATTCATGATGTGATGCTTGGTTTGAGATCAAATGGAGTGGGCGACAAGCATTTAGGGAGAACTTTATGGGCTATATTCTTGAAAATCTATCGCCAATCGAGAATTAATGGACCGAATGTGGGGGGAACAATCGAATTCAAATTAAAAAGGTGTTATAGATTACAAAGGGTTATCTAGCAAACAACACTTGGAAATTTGAGAACTGAGTTGTTGCGCGCTCAGACATTCATGAACCCAGAATTATTGCATGTGATGCAGGTAAATTCTATGTGCAGACGCAAACAATTCTTCTAGCCTGAGAGAGCAGGTCTAGTCAAAAGCAGACAATCTAGGGAAGATTTCCTTAGGCTAGAATCAATTAAGAGGGCCTACCTCTTAGAATTCTATTCCTCTTGGTGATGATCATGTTTCCTCACTCCAGCTATCTTTCATTTCCTTCCTTCACACACCTGAAACAAGCAAAACAACGACAAACAACAAACGTAATAGCATACAATATTGTATTCAATCTACTTAATAAGTCAAGAAACATTAAGCCATAAATATGTGAGATGACATTTCATGTAGGAAATCAATCGATAGTTGCATCTATATTAGTTCATGAAGAGATTACAACTAATGTCTTGACATTGTTGTTCTCCTCCAACATATCCGGGTTCCCACACTTCTGTTATCACCTTATGGACAACCTCAACAATGGTATTCTCAAGGCTCTTCCCTCTAGTCTCCACACCAAACCAAACTCACAATTCTCCCTTAAACACAAGCTAGAAAGCTACAAACTATGGGTAGCTTGTTGAATACTCCAAAATCAAAACCTCAACAAAAACTTAATTAGGACTAAAAGCTATCAACTAGATTTTTCTTGGGAGAAATAGAGGTTTATATAGCTATGATGGAGGGGAGATGGTTCCTATTCTCATGGGAGAAGGCATTATCTCTTGGATTAGTTCCATCCTAATATGGGAAAGGGGCCCAAAATGATCTCTTCGACTCCATACGACCTAACCATTTACCAGACTTCCGTTACAAAGTCTCTAGAGCTAGAAGCTTCGACTCCATATTTAAAAAACTTTCAAAAAGACGATCGGCGTGACTAAGAAAAGGCTCAGTCAATCCAATTGGTGCTAGGGAATGTTGCAAACCCTACATATCAGTGTGAGGAGGACATGGGTCATTAGCGATGCTCTTTTAAACTAGGATAAATAGAAGATTTTGGGAAATGATGCAAAAGGGAATGGTTCTTCTCATGAATAGGGATACAATGGGAGTTTTCTTCATGATAGGAAAGAATTTCGGGTACACTGTATAGGTCCTCCAAGATCATGGATGGGGAGTACAGGGATAGTGAAAAATTTTGTGTAACAAATGACCCCTAAAGCATGAAGGCCGAACCAGAGTGAGGAGTGAAATGATTTACAGGTGCATGTGGGGAACCAGAGTCCATCATCGAAAAACCTGCAAGCAAGCATAGATACATATACATCACTGAATAACTATGAATAATACATGAATCATGGTATGGACACAGCCATCAAGAGAATGATCATGTAAATGGATCCAAGGCATGGGTGCAGCCATCCAGCAGAAAGGATCATAACGAAACCAAGGTATGGTCGCAACCATCCCATAACAAGAAGGATCAGATATAACAACTCATGGTATGGTTGCAGCCATACATCTGAAAGAGACATTTATATCAACATGATCATGTTATATTGCCTCAGAACCTGGACTTAATGTAATATTAGCCTATGGTCTTATGCTCCAAACAACCCAATCAAAGTACAAATCCTAACATGTGAATGAATGTGTTGAAGTCGAACATGCTAGGAATTTGCTTGATTATTGGTCAATGATGTGAACCGTTAACAAGCATGAGAGAAACCACCAATAATGGCAATGGCTCTCAAGGTACTAACAGCAAAGTTCATGGAATGTGAATAAAGGAACTGATGTGGAACATCCGTGAAATCACCTGATCAAAATCCAATGATGTGAACTTGTCATCGAGTGTGAAGAACTTGCCATTATGGCATGCAAGCTCTAAGGTATTGGAAGGGAGTCTCTCAGCCAACTTCCTGGATAATGAGCTAAAGTCGACAGGAATCGACCATGTCGAAGGAGGGCCATGATGTATCCCACATCATCGACATGAGACAATGGGATGCAAATAATTTCAGATGATATAGAGTATTAGGAGTAAGTGTAAATGTAGAGGAACTAACTCTTGAACATATCGGCGGCACGATTTCAGAGTTTGTTAGCTTTCGGATCCATAGGATCGATGGTCATGATGATGTGGCAGAGATCAAATGGAAGGAAAAAAATGAGTGGCCTAACCCAGGAAGGTCAGTGATGAAAAGGAGAATATCCAAACTTGACACAAAACAGATAGTGTCATGTTCAAGAGTGAGCTGCCGAAACGACTGATTCAAATTCCAAATTCCCCCCCACCATTTCTGAGAGGTACCCCAATTATTTTTTATCGCAAGCTTGAAGGGAATAACATATGCTTTCACTATAAGTTCATCCTTGAGACGAATCTGACCTAGTAATTTTAATGAACCTTAGGAAGGAGAAGCTCATGTTCATCATGGCGATGAATCCAATGTCGTTTGATGTTTTAACGAGTCTGACGAAGGGGTAACTCGGTATCTTTTCTAGAGAGTATGAAGAAGACATAGAAAAGAAAACTCCACATGGTCCCTTTTCATACATTTGTGTCTCTCAAGCCCGAAAAGGTAGAAAACAATACTTGAGAGACCACTTGACCATTTCTGTCAAGGAGTACATTTTTCGTAAATAGTTTATCTGAGCCCGAAAAAGGGGTAAACATATCCAGGGTAAATGACGTTTCACATCCATTAACGAGTTCAAAACGACAAGAGCTCGAAAATCTTTTTGTGTTTAAAAGGTCGGAAAAGAGTTGAAAGAAGACCTCCCATTTTATTTGCTTTAACGAGTCAAAAGGGAAAATACTCGGTGATCTTTTCATATTTTACGAGTCAGAAAAGGGCTTAAAGGTGACTTGAGTACCATCTAAGCTTAATACTTTATGAGAGAGTCCATGCCCAGACTCAGGTAATCAATCAACACAGATGAACACCGACGTTTTACCGTTGACATGACGAGTAAGCATCGACTCGGCTAAATAATGGACTAGAACTTATATAAGGCTTTGCCCCCTAGGCGAGGGAGGGTTACGATTCAGATGACAACCCCATTGCAAGAATGGTCAATTGGGAAAAACTCCAGGAGGGAGAAAAAACTTGAATCCATGAAGGGATAAAGGTGCACATAGTTGAAAGATCTTGACAATGGTAGGCGGAACAGACTTGTCAATAGGCAGTGGAGAAGAGAACGTCTCAAGACACATAGACATGACCGACGAGCCAGAAATAAGCCACGGGGATTGAGAAATCATGTTGAGAGATGAACTTTAAACAAAATGAGCAGAGGATATCGAAGGTGAAGCCGAAACAATTTCCATGGAATAAATTTCAGCAGGACTTAAGGGCATTACCTTGCCCCATGTGTCAACAAGATCTGAGGAGCGAATGACCCAAGGATCAGACTTGACCAAAATCATGTTAACAAGGGAAACATGAGGAGGTGGGAGTGGAAATATACCCATCAGCATAGGATATTTAAAGAGTCCTGCCCCCACACTCTCATAACGAGCACTGGTATGCATGACTTAGGGAACATTGCCATCCGAGGAGGAAGAGGAAAGGAAGGACAGTTGGTCAACTATGACTATTTTACCTTGATGGGGAAAATGAGTCACACGGAACAAGGAGGAAGCTACAACATGCATGGCATGGGTCCAACTAGTAGAAGATCATAATTGAGATTAGGTGATGTGGGTAATGGCAAGGTTGGGTAAGACATCGACGCACGGAACAAAGTAGGAGAAGAAGGTCTACAACATAAGGAAATAATGGGACCGGCAATTGTAAATGAATAGAAATATCTAATTCTAAAACTAAAACTAATTAATCTAAAAACAGCAATTGGTAATAAAGATGCTATGAGAAAAGAATTCACTATCTATTGTGATCATATCTCATTCATGTGGTTGTGCCAAGATCACTTTCAAGCATTCAGCATTGCAGGAGAGTTTGGTTCTGAGCTTCAGCACTCTTCCGACTGCAATTTCAGTTCATTCATCAAAACCTACTCTGAGGGTGCAGAAGTGCACAAATTTCAGGACGCATGAGCTACTAGCTGGCATCTAAGGAAAAAATAAAACTAGAATGTGGAAATTACTATCTATGTATCTACTCTCTGTGGTTGCAAGCATTCAACATCAGCTTGAGGAGAGTCTGACCTCCGACTTTAGTTGACTTGGCAAGTGTTGGCGCTATCTAGAACTAGTGAGGCATTTGAGAGTCATGCATTGACTGTGTGGTTTAACCAAGTACTGCCAGTAAGAATCCCAATTCAACTTGGTTAACCTCTTGATAGACTCTACTCTTTCTTCAGCCTTTTACCTCCAGCTAGTTTATAAATGTTGTGCATTTGGGAGAAATTTCATACCACTTAAGGATATCCCTGATAAATATCATTGTTTTTAGAGCTCAAGTTTTGCCTTTAGCCTTTAGCACTTTTTCCTACAATTTTTTGGGCTTTAAAGTGATTGAATGTTCAGAGGCTTTCCTTCTCAAGCACTAATCGCACATCGAAAACTAACTCCATTTCTCGATTCGGGCTTCCCTAGTGCCATTTTTTGCCTCTTGCGTGTTCTTGTTAGATGACTTCAGAAATCAGAGCTTTTTCCTTCTTCCCCATAACACTGCTACGTATACCTTTCTGCTTTCCGCTCCTGAAATTTACAAATAAGGAAAGAGTAATGATATGAATAAGGTGACAGGAAAGCTTTAAATGCTGAAATCATATAAAATATACCACCCTACATGAAATGACATCTCGATCAGATTGAAACCTCATCTCATTAATGATCATCAACTAACTTATTAAATAAACATTAATGCGCATAACTTGACATCGGATTACGAAAAGAAATTTGGGATGATGTGCCCTATAGATCTACGATAAAGCGATTGTGTGATTTGCTTCGCAATATCACAGAACACAATTTCGCTAATCCGTTGTGTTTTGACAATCATCTATTACTCTGTTTTTCTGCGACATGCGATTTGCGAGACGCATTATCGCATATCGCCGGTTTGGGGTATTTCATCTTTGAGGCATATGAAACCTATGACGCGTGATGAGTTTCTTTGGTGTGTGATCTCGCATCATGATTTCGCAATCTTAGGAGTTTGCTCATATGGTGTCATTATTTCCTTTTTGTGATGCAATTCTTTTTTAGAGAAAGATTTTGTTCGAAATCATCATAAACTTAAGTCCTTTTGGATTTTTGCGGGTATTCTCCTAAGTTTATGATAGTAAGATTTATTCAAAAAGGGAATACCAGTTCTAATTTTATTTTTTTTTAGATGAAGGGTCCCCACTTATTCTAGTATTAGTAATAAAACTAAAATAAGAAGGGGGGTTGTTGCTGGCCACAACACCTTCCAACAAGCAACATACATGATGCAAGTGGAAGCACCTTCATCAATGACAGTTCGGTGAATGGTTTTCTCGTTAATGATGACCTGAATGAGAAAGGAAATCTGATGAGGAAGACACAGAATATGGTTTTCTATATCAAAACATATAAGATTGGAATCAATAGGATCAATACCCCCAATAGCCGACAATAATGATTTCCATTAAGTCGGACAACTTTGAGGTACCTCGAGGGCAGACATAGCTGGTGGTGCCTGAGCCAAATCCTTAAAAATATTATAGTGCTGAGTGGCGGGAGTGTTAAGATTATACGAGGACTTTCACACCACACCTCGAGAAGGTGGTCAAACTGTGGAATCAAGGTTAGGTTTCTCTATATGAAGAGGACATGAACTTGACAAGGCAGAGGAAGAAGGGGAAGATTCTTTTTCTTTCCCTGCTATTAGGGTAGTTTGATAATATTTTGATCTAGTAGCCACATTAATGGGCGTACTCATCATAAACATTTTTTAACCTGAGGAAGCAAGTGATTAAGGCTGGTTTACCATTTGGGTCTGCTAGGATGGAAATGGCTCTTTTAGGACAGATGGGGTCCCTTTGAATAAACGACTAACTTCAGATCATCTGGGACAATACTTAGTATAGTGATCCTCCTCACAAATGAGGCATGGATATTTAGGCTTCCATTGGGAAGCATCACCAGTAGATGACTTAGGAGGACCCTGTTTTGGGGCATCGACTTTAGCTTTGCCTTTGCCTTTCTTCTTACCTTTCAAGGATTTGTCCACTGTGGTAGACTGAATAACATGGACCTCTAAGGTTTTACCATGGCCAAGTGGATTCTTAGAGGAATTGTTGGAAGCATTGTTTGAGGCCAACTTCTGTTTGGAAGAAGATTTGGTGGGGGCTTGGGACACTGAACCAATTAATCCATCAACAGGAGGCGTAGCCTGTGACTTCAATGTTGTTGGATTGGATGATGCCTTAGATCATCGAGTAATAACTCATACAAAGTGCCAGACTGAGAGTAAACAAGATCTAAGTACTAGGCAGGAGCAATGGCTTGCTCCTCCGTGACACACCCACCCATAGCGATATCACGAGCAATTGGAGCAACGAATGATTTGGTAAACCATTCGTCTAGTAACTGATCAACAACCTTGAATTTTATCAGGAAAATCCTACGTCTCCATTCATGGATGTGATCAGAGATGTGGGTCATAGTATTTTTCTTGAGTGATGTAAGCAAATAGGTGTCGGTTTCATAGTGAACCGACAATTGGAAATGTGTGAGGAAAGCCATGGCTAAAGAGTTGAAGTCATAATAAGTACCTCGAGGGAGCTTGATGTACAAATTGGTTGTAGTGCCTGTGAGAGTTCACTAGAAAAGACAGAGATGAATAGAATCGTCAACTTAAGAATTCGAAGAGCACCAGAGGTGATATGTCATCACATGGGCTTGAGGATCTTCCTTTGCTTTTCCATTGAAATTTGGACAATCACTCAAGATCTTGGATGGGACCAGAGGCTAGTAGGGTGAATGAAGAATTGGATCATTCGTGAGTCGAGACACATTTTCCAACTGTAGTGTAGCCAAGAATGGCAATTGAGTATTGAAAGGTATTAGAGGTCGATAAGCAGATCCAACTAGAGGAGCTCATCTCTTCTAGTAAGTATTTTGTCCCCATAGTGGAGGGTTCTGTCCATAAGTCATTTGATTTTTCCCCCACTGTAGGTTACCTTGCCCGTAGGGAGGATTTTGACCTTGAAAGCCTTGAAATTGTCAAGCCATAGGTTGCTAATCTGAAACATATGGGTTAAAACGTTGTTGAGCCTATTAACCCTAGACGTATGGGTCTTGCACCTGTTCTCCATGGGCATATTGTTTTTGAACCTGTTGGCCCTGGACATAAGGATTTTGGACCTGCTATCCTTGGGTAAGACGATTTTGAACTTGTTTCCCTTGGACATAAGGATTTGGGGCCTGCTACTACAGGACTTGACCATGACCTTTTCCTCCCAAAGGTTGACCCTGTTGATATGTATACAAGGGTTGCTGCTGCTCGGGTTGGCCTTGCTGCTATGAGGGCTAACCTTGTGGCTGCAAAATTTGTCCCTGTGGTTGTAGAGGTTGGCCTTACAAAGAGATAGGTTGGGAGTGTTGTTGAACATATTGAATTTGTGGCTACATGGTTTGCTGCAACTGCTGCGAGGGCTGCCCCTGCAACTATTGTAGTGGTCCCTACTATTGCATCGTCGGACCTTGCTACTGCATGGAGGACCCTTTCTACAACAAATGTTGTCCTTGTTACTACAAAGGTTGTCCTTGCGGCTGTAAGGGTACTTGGACCGTTTCCAGATTGAAACATTGAATATTTCTTAACTGTATCTAGCCATAGCCACCGGGAACTATGGTCAGATCAAGCTAAATGTACTACCTAGGCTGAGGGATGTAAGGTGGATTTACTATTCCTTGGGAACCATATGGAACATAAGGAGTTTGGTACTGAACCTGAGCCTCATAAGGCTATTGATACTAGAAATTTCTTGACCCAGACGAACAAATGTATTTTGGACCTGTTGGTACTGGACATTACTTGATCCAGCAGGACCAGCAAGGTTTTGAATAACACCAGAAGAAGGCTAGTTCACCCCAACCATGTGACCATGTGAGCTACTCACATTAGTTTTTTCTGACACCATAGAGACATTCAGATTATGTCCCCCAGGTTGTGGCACAACTTGTGCACTTACTGGAGGGACTGAGGCACTGACATAGGTAGGACTCAAGACGTCAGTTGCATTAGAAGGGAAACTTGGACTGACGAGACAAGAGGGTTTAGAATGGTGGGCTGCATCGGGACTGAAGTAACAGCATAAATCAGCGTCTATTGGGGGGTCAAATTTGGAATGAATGGAGCCATGGTAGGCATCACGCCAAATGCCCAAATAGGATTATGATAAAGTAAAGAGGCACTAGGTGTACATGAGACCAACTCTTCTAAAGTCACATAATTAGGAAGTAAGTTCTAATAAACACTGATGGGAATGCTTCCCATGTAGGGGAAACCTTTCGGAGGAAAATAATCTTCTTCCTCTTCGACAGTGTGTGGAGTGGAATCCTCCGGGTGACCCAGAGAGGAGACTGGAAATTCGCCTTCGGGTTCCATGGGTGGAAACAAGCAATGACAAACAACTGAAGATGTTCAAGGGGATAATTCCAAAGGAATGACCAACTGATTGTATGGACTGTACGGATGTTGTAGTGATATCACAACAGGGTCAAACAAAGGATTCGGAGGATAAACAACCAATCCAAGATGATTGTCAAGGGTTGGCTCACTCTCGGGAGTTTAGATAGGATTATCTGGAGATTCCAGGCCAATATCAGAAAGTGACCTAGTATCTGAGGGAAGTGGAGGACGAGAAGACAAAGGTTGAATGCTAAGAATGATTCTAAGTTCAACACCTTGGTCCTCAAGTGACTGTTGTAATTTAGGAAATGGATCCTCAGACAATCATTCAAACAGAGGAGAGGAAGAGAAACTAGGTGAAATGGATGGTTCAACCACGATGTCTTTGCCTCAAATAACAGGAACAGAGAGATAAATTCTAAGGCTTTAAATGTGCTTTAAAAGGAATACTCACAACCTGGTCTGGAAAAGACTAACAGGTATGTTCTGAGATCACAGACAACAATTTTTTAAGATGCATAAACAAACTGGTGCTATTTCATACTTTAAAATTCAAGAAAGAAGCGAAGGTGAATCTATCACTTTTGATTTGAAGCGAGCTCGATAGGAAAAGTGCTTAGATGATGTTTTAATCTTAAAGAGTAAAAATGATCAAATGACTACTCTAGATGATCTAGGTAAAAAGTGTTACTAGGTAATCGTGAACTGCATAATACCTCCCGGAAAACCAAGAAGTACAGGTAGGCAATCTCCCTGAATACTATGTTTGGTGTATCACGTTTACAAGGAAGCAGACTCGACTTCCTATGGATAAAAAATTTCAGCCTATTGGGGTCTCCCTTTATATACTCTACGGTACGGGGAGCACAAATCTGTACTATCACTATCTAGTGCTGAAGCGAACGATAACTGCTAGGTTTAAAGACACTAGAATGCATCTCTAGCCTAGACCTTCTAGATGTGATCGTTAGGTTTCAAATGCATCTTAGGTTAATTGAGTTGATTTTAAAGTTTATCTTGAATTATATCTTGGTTTTCAAGCCTTAGCGATGTGACTCAAAAAATACTTTATGTAGCTAAATGATACAAGACTCTTTCAATTCGATGAATTGTTTACACTAGAGAGGGTAGAAAGCACAATCAAATGCAAACAACCAAGCAAATGAAAACAAAATAATGAAAAATCATTCCCAATTCCTATTTTCCTAACAAGTGCACTTCAAGTTGTCCTTTCAAAGGCAAAGAGAATTCTTTTTCTTTTCAAATGTGTTAGGATATTCTGACACATAGGAAAAAGTTAAGTATAACATGGTCTAGTGTAGAGTTAGGTAAAGTGTGTTTCTTTACTATGTACTTTTGTAACTTACAATCCGACGGGCACGATATGTAGTGATTTGACGGTTCATTCTCTCCTCAATATTACTGACACTTGATCCATGGCTTAACACCCGATTCGTCCATGATCTCTATTTAAAGAGCATGGAGGGTCATTTGTAGGGTGATCGTTCATGAGAGAAGCTTATGTAATTTTTCATTATTTTATTAATAAATTGCCTGAAGTGGCTGTGTTGGCTCAGGCTGTGGACTGTTTCCCTCTTTGATGGTTTTAACCACATCAAGAATAATGGTTTATTGATTTGTGCTTTACTTGTGAGTGGTGTCCTTTGGTGTTTTGTCTGAGGAACTTACCTTGTAAATTCCTACATGGTATCAGAGAAATTTGAGGGCCACATCCATTGGTGATCCAAATCTGAAGCCAATAGAATTGCATCTGACTGTCGTTTCCTAGATCTACTATTTCTAACTTCTTTCAGGCCGAGAGGACTGCTCTATTGTGTTAGGAGCATCTGTTCTAGTGAGGAACCCCCTTTGTTTGATGCGAGAAGGTTTCCGGTAGCCCTAGCTATGTCATTTTTAAGATCTGTAGGTATGCAATGTTTATTTGGAGTTTTTAGTTATTTTCTCTTTGTTTATTTCGGTTTATTTAGCTCTCTGTTTTTTTATTACCGGATCTATACCTATCATTTCTATGTATGCTCTTTGCCCCATGACTTTGTGCGATCTCGGCAAATCAAAAACAGAAAGGAGAGATTTTTCTCATGCATATGCTCTTTTCCATCATGCCTTAGTGTGATCTTGGAAAATCATAAACATAGAGGAAAATATTTAGTTTTCGGCTAAAGCTAACCTCAGGCTGTAAGGTTTGTTTTTTTTTGTATGTCCGTGTTGGGTTTTATGTTTTTCATTTTGTAGGAAAAAAACAGCTTCCTCAAGTAAGCACACACCCCAAATATTCAACGACCCTTAGATATCTCTTGGAAGGCGTTAAGGTTAAGAAAGAAGATGGTAGCCTTATCTATTCCATTCTTACTAAGTTGGAACCAGACTACTATGTGTTTGTTTCCACCTTCCATTCTACAAAAAAGCCTTCATTTCTCAAGGACAAGACTACAAGTCCCCTTCCTTTGATGCCTTTTTTGATTCTTTAATAAAAAACAAGAAAAACTCTTCAATCTTGGTCTTCTTAATCTTGGAAACTCTTCTGAGAAAGCCTTAGCTGCCCAGCAACAACTAAATTCAAAGAATCCTAAGAACTCGTATCCTAAAAACAATGGTCCTGAACCAAACAAGGGCCCTAAGAAATTTTAGTGTCAAAATGAAAAATCATTTCAACAAAATGATAAGGCAAATAAAAGCAAAAGGAAGAAGACTAATAGACATTGCCACTTTTGTAAGCGAGATGGCCACTTAGAATCCAAATGCTTTAAGAAGATGGATGCCTTGGAAGTAGAAATGAAGAAGCATAACATCCATTTAGAGCTCTCTTCAACTTCAACTTCGTCTTCAAGAATAGCACTTTATGCATGTGCTTGTCAAGCATCTCGGCTTGGATATGCACTAAATGTATCTTCTTCTTCTCATTCTCATGAGAGGCTCATTGAGTCTGGAGCTTCTTATCACATGGCCAAAAACAAAGCCATGTTTTCTTATTTAAATGATTGTAACACCAAAAATATATATGTTGGTGATGATAGATCTCTTAGTGTTGTAGGGACTGGAACTGTTCATATATAAAATGGTCAATTTAATGATGTATTATGTGTTCCAACCTTATCCTACAACCTTCTATCTGTATATTAGATAACTCATTCAGGTGAAGGTAAAACCATTGAATTTTCACCTCACGATGCTGTAATTAAGGACCTAAGAGATCCTATACAGATTTTAGCTACTGACATTGTTGATGATTCTACAAGGTTGTATAAGTTTAACAACCTTGGGTCGTCAAATCTTCCCTCAGTATTTGTTGCTCATAATGATGAAGTGAGTAAACTTTGGCATGAGCAATTTGGTCACTTAAACTATTGCTCCCTTCAAAATATATGTAAAGAAAATATGGTGACAGGTCTTCCAATGGTATCTTGAAAAGATGGTGTTTGTTCCAAATGTGTACTCGGAAAACATCATCAGGATAGTTTTGAAAAATGTGCCTCTTAGCACGCCTCAGCCCCTTTATAGCTTGTGCATGGTGATTTATGTGGTCCACTTCCACATGTTTCATTCTCTGGCTACAAGTATTTCTTAACTTTCATGATGATTTCTCCAGACGCACTTGGGTATACTTATTAAAACTCAAGAGTGAAGTATTTAACATGTTCTTGGCCTTTAAGGCCTTTGTTGAAAAACAATCTGGACATCAAATTCTTAAGCTAATATTTGATAATGGCATATAATATGTTAACAACAAATTCATCAAGTTTTGCACTTAGAATGGAATTCAAATGCAACATATTGTTCCATACAGTCCACAACAAAATGGTGTCGCTGAAAGGAAGAATCACACCTTAAAGGAAATGGCTAATTGTATGCTTCAATCTAAAGGACTTAGTCTTAATTTTAGGGCACAAGCAATTAACTGTGAAAATTACATAGTAAGTTTCACTCCTACTAAGGGCTTAAAGCGTATCACTCCACAAGAAGCATGGAGCTCAATTAAACAAGATGTAAGTTACTTTTGTGTTTTTGGAAGTGAAGCATGGACCCATATTCCAGATCAGAAACATAAAGCTTTAGAACCTAAGAGTGAAAACTGTATTTTGTTGGATATTCTGAAGATGTCAAAGGATATGGACTTATTCCACTTAAGTCCAAAAATGTTATCATTAGAAGAGATACAAGGTTTGTTGAAAATATATCGGCCTACGAGCCTAGTTCGGTGGATGTGCCACCTCTCTCTATCACTTCTACTTATGAAAATATTTCTTCTTCAGATGATGACAGTGAGGATGATAATCCTCCCCCACCTTCTCAGGATCCTCCTTCCGCTCCTCAGCTTCCAAAATGGGTCTATGCTACTCGAGATGCAACAGGTGTTCTTTCCAATGATCCTACAGATCAGCGACATACACATTCTCAGTTCGATAGAGCCTCTTATTTACTGGCTCAAGCTTCAACGAATTATGATCCTGACACCTTTATAGAAGCTTCAGGCCATCTAGATTGGGATGCAACTATGAATGAAGAATATCATTCATTATTGGCAAATGATATATGGGATCTGGTTCCTCTACCAAAGGGATGAAAACTTGTTAGATGCAAATGGGTTTGCAAAACCAAGTATTTACCATATGGAAAAGTTGATAAACATAAAGCTCGTCTTGTTGTTAATGGTTTTTCACAAGTATAAGGCATTGACTATACTGAAACCTTCTCCCTTGTTGCCAAAATGAACTCTATCTACCTTTTTATTTCCCTAACTACGCCTTTCAAATGGGAATTCCATCAGATGGATGTTAAATCTACCTTCTTGCATGGGGACTTGCATGGGGACTTGCATGAAGAAATCTATATGGAACAACCTATTGGCTTGATACAAATAGACTCTAGCCTTGTATGTCGGATTAAGAAATCCCTTTATGGTCTCAAGCAAGCCCCTCGGGCTTGGTATGCCAAAATGGATAGCTTCTTTTAGAAACTAGCATTTCTAGGTGTCATTCTGACAATACTGTCTACACCAAGAAAGTGGGCAAGTCTCTTATCATTCTTGTTCTTTATGTTGATGATCTTATCCTTACTGGTAGTGATCCCAACCTTATAAACCATGTGAAGTCCAACCTTAAAAATAAGTTTGAAATGACAGACTTAGGACACTTGCATTATTTTCTTAGTCTTCAAGTCTTGCAATCCAAGGAAGGTATTTCCCTTTCCCAGTCCAACTATGCCTGTGATCTTCTATGCAATTTTCACATGGAAGACTATAAGCTAGCCCCTTCTCCCTTTTAGTCTAGAGCCAAACTTTCAGTCACTTGTACTTCCCCTGAAGTTGATGCTACCTTATACCATCAACTTGTAGGAAAATTTTGTATCTAACCCATACTCGTCCTAACCTTTCCTTTGTTGTTGGCATTATTGCTCGATTTATGAAAAACCCACATGAAAGTCATTGGAAAGCAACTAAAGGAATACTTTGTTATGTTCAAGGTATAGTTTAGTTTGAGATTCATTATAGTGCAGAAGCATCTCCTCTATTTGTTGGTTTTTGCGCTGGTGAACCTGATGATCGGAAGTCTACTACAAGTTATGTGTTCACTCTTGGTTCAGGACCTATTACATGGGCTTGCAAGAAACAAAGTGCCATTTCTCTTTCTTCAACAGAAGCAGGGTATTGTGGTATTGTAGAAGCTAGTAAGGAAGCCCTATGGCTTCGTCAGATCCTGTTAGAGTTTGGCTTTCAGTAGTAGCATCTGACTACACTTTGGTGTGATATTAAAAGTGCCATTCAACTATGCAAAGATCCAGTCCAACATCAGCGGATCAAACACATTAAACTACACATGCACTTCATCGGAAAGCTCATTTATGACCATGTTCTTGAAGTGCAATATTGTTCAACAAATGATCAAGTTGCAGACATCTTTACAAAGTCCCTCACAGAGGCGAAGTTTACTAAACTTCGATTTATGGTTGGAGTTCAGGAAGTTGTCACTAAGGGGGGATAGGATCTAATGCCTCCTTCCTTCTCCAATTGTGTCATATTTGTACATCCTTCAATCCTATCCCAAGTTTTTCTTAAGGTGGGGTGTTAGGATATTCCGACACATATGAAATAGTTAAGTATAACTTGGTCTAGTGTACAGTTAGGTAAAGTGTGTTTCTTTACTATGTACTTCTATAACTTACAATCTGATGGTCACGATATGTAGTGATCCAATGATTCATTCTCTCCTCAGTATTACCGACACTTGATCTATGGCTTAACACCCAATTGGTCCATGGTCTTTATTTAAAGAGCATGCATGGTCATTTGTAGGGTAACTGTTCATGAGAAAATCTTATGTAAATTTTCATTATTTTATTAATAAATTCTCTGAAGTGGCCATGTTGGCTCAGGCCGTGGACTATTTTTGTCTTTGAGGGTTTTAACCATGTCAAGAACACTGGTGTATTGATCTATGATCTGTTTGTGAGCGGTGTCCTTTGGTGTTCTGTCTGAGGAACTTACCCTGTAAATTCCTACAAAATGAAAATGAAACTCTAGTCTTCAATGATGCTAACTAACGTAACATATTGATGAAGAAAACTAGAATCGTGTACTTTTCATGAAATGACAAAAATTAATTTTTGTAAAACACTTCAATGAAAAGTTTTTGAGACAATCAATCCCAAAAAAGATGAAAAGACACAAAAATAACTTCTTCCAAACCGATGATGCAATGACTCTACCGAAAACAAGACAAGGAACGTGATCTATGCCGGAGCAGAGATGTTTGAAAAATGAAATGAAACTCTTCAAACTTGAATGATGGAGATCAAAGCAATAAGAGGACTACAAATGATATGAAAGGAGTAAATTTACCAACAACTTTACTCACTGAGTTCACAATCAGCGGAATGGATGACAAGCTAGATGTCCTAGAGCCACTAACCATCCAAAGACACAAGAAATCAAGAAAAAGAAGGCAAACCAACAAGCACATAAGCCAAGCAAAATCAAGATTTCCAATTAGGGAGAAATAGCCTAAAACAAGCTAAGAGGTAGAAATTAACAAAGCAAGAGACACTAGTTGAGATCTCGGGCAAACCCTAATCTCCACCTATAGGCATCAGCACAACTGCCTAACTGAAAACAAGCGCAAGAGGGGGTTTAGCACGACTATTTTGGAAAAAACCACGATTCGTGAGGATTCAAAAGAAAAAATGAAAATTTCTTCAGATAAAAAATAGACTTTCTACTATAAATTTCAGACTAGGAGCAATAAACTAGGCAAAGTAGAAAACACTAGAGGGAAATGGTGATACTAGAAAAGTTCACACAAGACCATAAAATTAAAATCAATCAAAAAAAAGGATTGGGTCCCCAGTATGGTCACCAATTTGTGATGCAGGTAAATTCTAAGTGTAGACACAAACAATTCCTCTAGCCCAAGAGAGCGGGTCTAGTCACAAACAAACAATGTATGCAAGATTTGCTTAGGCTAGAATCAATTAAGAGGGCCTACCTCTTGGAATGCTATTCCGCTTGGTGATGATCATGTTTCCTCACTCTAGCTATGTTTCATTTCATTCCTTCACACACCTGAAACAAGCAAACAACAACAAACAACAAAAGTAATAACATACAATATTGTATTCAACCTACTTAACAGGTCAAGAAACATTAAGCCATAAATATGTGAGATGACATTTCATGTAGGAAATCAATCGATAGTTGCATCTATATTAGTTCAAGAAGAGATTACAACCGATGTCTTGATGTTATTGTTCTCCTCCAACATAGGGTTCCCACACTTCTGCTAGCATTTCATGGGCAACCTCAACAAGGGTAGTCTCAAGGCTCTTCCCTCTAGTCTTCACACCAAACCAAACTCACAATTATCCCCTAAACAAAAAATAGAAAGCTACAAACTAAGGGTAGCTTGTTGACTACTCTAAAATCAAAACCTCAACCAAAACGTAATTAGGACTAAAAGCTATCAACTAGCTTTTTCTTGGGAGAAAAAGAGGTTTATATAGATGGGATGGAGGGGAGATGGTTCCTCTTCTCATGGGAGAAGGCCTTATCTCTTGGATTAGTTCCATCCTAATAGGGGAAAGGATCCCAAACTAATCTCTTTGACTCCATCTAGCCTAACCATTTACCAGATTTCCGTTATGAAACTTTTAGAGCTAGAAGCTTTGGCTCCATATTTAAAAAAAAATCCAAAAGAGGATCAGTGCGACTGAGAAAGGGCTCAGTCAATCCGATTGGCACTAGGGACAGTTGTAAACCCTATATATTGGCACGAGGATGACACGAGTCATTAGCGTCAATCTTGTAAACTGGGATAAACAAAAACAATTTGGGAAATGATGCAAAATGGAATTGTTCTGCTCATGAAGAGGGATACAATGGGAGTTTTCTCCACAATAGGAAAGCATGTCGAGTACACTGTAGAGATCCTCCAGGATCATGGACGAGGAGTGCAGGGACAGTGAAACAATTCAGTGTAACATTCCATGAGGATAATAGTGTGTTCAAGCTCTAGAACATACCTTCGCAGTTTCTCATCTATTCCCATCTTATACAAGTGACCCTCAATCACTGAAAAATATGCAGCGCAGACTACTAACTCATTATTTTATTGGGTAGAATAGCCTTCCAGAGCTATTATCATTGTCAAAAACTAAATGATATCCAAAAATGGTCATCCACAATGTACACCCCAAAGAGTTGTGCATCTGACAATCCTTCCTCCAAACTATTTGGTTCTTTAACTATCTCAATCATTAAGAGAAGATCTAGTCCTACATTCAACCTTCTAGGCTTCACAATCACATCAAATTCATATTCCTAAAACAACAGTAACCATCAGCATATCTTCCCCTCCAACACAGGCTTATTGACTAGGTATTTCAACGTGAAATGATCTATATACATTTTGAAGTGTCCACCCAACAAATAATGCCTAAACTTTTGCAACATGTAGACCATTGATAGCCCTTCGTGCTCTGTAGTGGAGTAATTCTTTGCAACTTTTGATAACTTTCTACTCATAAAGGCTATCGGATGATCAATTTATCCCTCACTTGCTTGTGTCAGTACCACACCTAACGTAATATAAGAGGCATCTACATGCACATGGAACTCTTTCTTCCAGTCTGGAAACACCAAAATAGGTGCAATTACCATCTTTTCCTTCAAGACATCCAAACTGCACTAATAGTCTTCATCCTAGCAAATCATCGCATCTTTCTTCAATAATTTCTCCATCGGTGTGGTTATCTAAGCATATGCCTTGATAAACTTCTTGTAGTACCTAGTGTCCCCCATTGTCGCGCGCAGTTGTTTCACATTCCTAGGAGCTTCCAAATTCATAATTACAGTGATCTTTGTAGGGTCCAGCATCAATCCCTATTTACATACAACATGGTCGAGCATAATCCCAAAGGGAACATAGAATATGCACTTCTTCATGTTCAGCTTAATTTGATACCTTCGACATGTATCCAGCATAAGGTGCAGACTCACAACATGGCACTTCACCAAGCCAAAAAAAATCCAATCGTCAAAATACACTTCCAATTTATGGAAAAACCTATAAACGTCGTGATCAAAACCTGGGAAAATATTTCACGCGTGTTCTTCAATCCGAATGGCGTTACTGTATATTGAAAGCAACCACACTACGTCACGAAGGTTGCCTTGCTTTGATCTTTCGGCGAAATATTGATTTGATGATATCCCGAAAATCAATCAATGAATGAATAAGCCTCATGTCTGCCCATGTTCTCTAATACTTCATCGATAAATGGTGTTGGCAAGGGATCATGCACACATGCATCATTCAGCTTTCTAAGATCTACGCATATTTAGATCTAGCCTTTTTATTTCTTCTCTTGGACCATGATTGGGCTTACTCAATCGAATTCCTCTACTGGTTTAATAATACAGGCATCCAACATTTTATCTAGTTCCTTGCACACATTTTCCTTATACTTTGGGTTTAGCTGATAAGGCCTTTGCTTAATAGGCTTCACATCTGGCTTCAACGTAATCTTCATAACACCTAAATCTCTGTTGATTCCTTTCAAATCTAAAAACTTTGTTGGGAATAAATCTTGGTACTCGCGCAGTATCTCAACTACCTTATCAACTGCATATTTGTCCCAATAGTCACCTATCTTTGCGAACTTATGCTCTACTTCAAATCCAATGTTTACTTGTCGAGTTTCCAAAGGTTCTAATATATTTGGGATTGTCACCTTCGGTCCTTCGACTTTGTGTTCTCCTTCTGTCTCTAAGATGCTAATATTGTGTGGATCTTCTTCTTCTTCTTCTTCTTTAGCAGTCACATTGTAACACTCTAACGCATGGCGCAATTACGTACTCCAATCTGGATGAGCCCATTCTACTGGTTCCTTCAATGTTCTGAATATAGCTACTTTTATCTCTTGGAGCACTTCATCAATGCTCGCAAACCCATCCTCAAAGCTTAAAGTTAATAGAAAACTCTCCTTTAAGATGTCCCATTCAGTTGTCCCATGGAAAAGCTCCGTTTCCATATACCAGTTCATTGGAATTGTATCGAACTGTTGATGGTGCTAGACTTGCTAACATGTCAGGGGATCTCCCTAGTAAGAAGTTCAAATTAGACCTCAAACCATTTGGTGTAGGAGTCCTAACAGTGGGTCATACGGTATTGCCTTAACTGTGGTTTCACACAGAGGCAAGTAAGATGTCCTTGTTGGTAGCAAGGGTTTTACATATGCAATAAGTCAAGAAAGGTGCATGAGTGGTTCTAACACATGAAGGGTGAGGTGAGTGCACCCCTTGGAAACCTGTGATAGGACAGAGTTAAGAAGGGAACACACAAGAAAATATGAACCATAGCATGGAAGGCAAGTTAGCTAGAAATCTAAAGTGATGGTTAAACCAACATCACATTTCAATAAGATTCATACATACATATATAGAAAATACCTACACATGCATGTGTAAGCACACATATAGATATATCATTTAGAGTAAACACGTAGCTGAAATAAAATACAACATATGCATGAAATGTGTTGACTCTATTATATTAATAACTGTAAGTTCTAGTCATACAATACAACCATGACCAACCACTAGTTTTGACAGTGTAATGTTACAGTCATTGTCGCATGCTCCTCCAAAGAGATATACTAGCTCTATGCAGTGGAGAAGCCAAGGCTCATTACAATATTGTTCAAGCTTTCTCTAAGATACTCATATCGGAAGCTTGGCTGAACAAAAGTCTCTACAATGAGTTATGAGGGACCATATATAGCAAAGGGTGGGGTGACCCTTGAAATTCCCCTTTGTGGCAGTTCACCTACCCTCATGACTCTTCATCTACTCTATGATTTTTTCATCCAACTATCGACACTTGAACTTACATTGACAAGACATTAAATACAATCTGCACATGTACCCATGTGAGACAAAATAGGTTGGAACAAGCCATTCTAGACATTACTATGACTTAGACAGTTGTGGGAAGACCACCTCTTTGACATCCTCATGGTGGTTGACAGTAGAAAACTGATGCCAAGCTTGGTAGTCTGCGATGTTGTCTGTGTACTCTAAGGTGACATCTTTTTGGAAACTAAATCTTGCCTCCATAGCATCCTGTTACACTGCTCAGGCTCCTTTTTCCAACTCATCTGATAGCATGTGCATCATTGTCTCGAGTGTGGTAGGACCAACAACATACTTGTGTATGGTGTCTGCACTGATCACCAAGTCTAGGTTGGTAGCATCAACTCATCAAAGTACGAGTCAAGCTCCATTCAGACCTACGCCTTTGTCTTTGCATGGGTGATTGTTCCAATAGATGGGATCAAATGTGTGTGCACAACAAAATCTAGTCTCCTGAATACTCGTGCATGGGAAGCCTCTAGACTAGTGATGAGTTGCAGTAATTCTTCATACTTCCAGATCTGACTCCAGATGCGTGTCTTCAGATGGATCGCTTTGGGCTTCATCATCTTAGGCAATTGTAACGGGCTCTCTTGTATCTCATTGTCCCTGTTCGCATGTAATCCAAAATAGCATGCACATTCAACAAGATATTTGCTCTCCTCACACATCGATGTTTCCAAATGTTGAGATGGACAACTGCCTTATGCATGGTACCAAACTTCGAATACACTGTGTCAAGGGACAGTGCTTCATCCTATATTTCCTTCTTCAATTATGCTCGGGTGGATGTTGTAACTCCTTAGCCATTCACTTGTTCTCAGCTATTAAGAAGCGAACACTCAAGCTAGTGGCTTCGACATATCCTCTAGTAGCATCGGCCAATGTTGCTAGATTCTTACATATGTCAGACACGATCACTCGTTCCTCAATCTGCATAGGAGATTTGTGATCATCTGGAATCTATACTCTCAAAGATCGCATAACTCTATTTTGGGACTCATTGAATGAGATGTTGTGCATCTCCTCCTTTAGATTGTCTCCAAGGATCTCAGTGTCTCCTTGGTCGCTTGGGACTTGCTCCGCTTCTAGATCCGGTGAAGCTGGTGGGCTGACCTCTTGGTGGTGAGGCATCAGATCAATGTCTTGCTCTAACTCCTATTGCTCCATGTCTATATCCATCTGCTCAAGTGATTGTTCGATCCCTTAAGCAAAGTCCTGCTCCTATGATTGCTCACCATCTCTGCTTGGTGCCAATTGTTCAGATGAGTTAACTACTTGTACGGGAAAAATTTCATTTGTCTGTACATGTTGCGCCCCTTATTGTACCTATTCTTGTTGTGCTTCCTTCTCTTGTATGTACAGCTCTTGTTCCTTCCAGAGTTTCTCCTTCAACTCATGCAACTCCTGTTCTGTTTCCTCCATTCTCTATTTTTCCCTCTGCCTTTGCATGTTCCTCTTGTCATGATGTTGCCTCTTCACCTCTATTGCCAAATATGCTTTCTACACAAGTGGGTCTACTTAGAGCTTGTAGCTTTGTTCCTCCTCCATGTCATTGACAATCTTCCACTTTCCCTTATCGCGCACTGGTATCTTTACCTTTGCTGCTTCTACTAGTGCTCTCCAGGATGTTGCTTCACTAACCATTCCATGACGATGCTGATTAGTTCATTAGCCCTGGAGAATCTATAACAATATCTCCATGGGTCCTCCTCTTCCCAATGACATGTCCCGTGGATCCACTGAAACTTTACTCTCGTGCCGTGATCTTTTACAAGACAATCTGGGTCATATGGATTGTAGCATCGAGCATCGAATGGATATTTCTTGATCTCCTCTACTTTGACATCTACATGGTTGAAAATTTGTATCTTTTATAACTTGATCCACAATGGAAGAGCGGTCTAAGGTGCCTTCTTCTTCTGGTGCATCCTAGCTGATAGTCCTGCCAAGATGTTGTAGGCTACTTCTTGCATGACGAGCTTGTCCAAGGCAAGCTTTAGTAGAACATGTAGAGGCTTCTCAGTGTTGTACATCCGTATGAAGGTGTCATATGATGAGGCATACCAATATGCTATATCGATTAGTGCCTCCATTTCTGCCTTCGACATGCAGGGTGAATCCTGTTCAAATATCATCTTGTACACTGGGGTCACAAAATGATTGGACAGTTGTGTGATTACTCCTCTAAAGTTGCATTTAAACAAAATATTACAATATGTGTTCACAGAGGTCTCCACCGATGTCCATGCCCATTTCAAGCTCAGGAACTCCTAAAGGGCATAGATTGCATCCAAGATGTAAGCGAACATGTATATTTCTACTAGCTGACCTTTGGGCGGTTGTCGAGCTCTTGTTACCTATTCCTTCAGCCAGTGAGCCAACATGTCGGACCAGTTGCATGTTTTTCCTTCACTGGCCAATTGGTCCAACGCAATCACCCAACACTGTGGGAAGGTTTTCGTGCTCTCTTGGCCATACAAGCGACATGAAAAGATGACCAAGTATTCAAAGACCTTCCGCAGTATCTTCATCTTCTAGATCTGGTTAGGTGTCATCCTAAGTTTGGCTGGCTCCTTTACCCAGTTCTTCAATATATTTCAAGAGTTGGCATTATTGTTGGGTATTGTTATCACAAAATCTGACCCTGATAGGTTGCTGATCAAGTAGACTCTTAGTAACTCTTTCAAACCAATCTTTTGGTTGAGGCTTAGCCTCCTCAACCTGAGAGGGCTCTCTCAATAGGTTTAAGATTTTTGATTAATGATTAGATGTCTATAATGCAGAATGGTTCAAAGAAAACAAACTATCTTAGCAGCACAATCATGTTTCATTCTCTTTTTCATCTGTTCAAGAGTTATTTTCTTGCACAGGTGGACAAATTAAGTTTTTATGGATTATTAATGCATGCCACATGTACACCAACAAAACTGCTTGAAGATAAGAATAAAGAATTAAGGGCCTTAAAGGAGGAACTATGTCTCATAGTTTTCAGGATAGTTAGGTCATGACTCAACAGGTTTTGCAACAGCACCGTGGATATCATCAAGCTAGAATACATGGGTTGAAAGCTGATTAAAGAATGTATTGAATTCATAGATAAGGTTGTTGGAAGCATGTTTTAGGAGTTTCACTCCTATTTGTATTAGGACTCTTAAAGACAACTAGCTGTCAAATTGTAATTAAGTAGTTTGTTTTGTGAATGGAAGGGTGTCTAAGTTAGGAATTCAAATTCCTCTAAAGGTGGATCATAGTATCCAAGGCTATAAAACTCTATATAAAGCTTGAGAATCAAATTCCTCAGGGGGTTGGTAATTTCATTAGCAAAAGAAAGTTGTGTTATTGTAAGAAACTGTGGTTTCTCAAACTTAATACAGAGATCAGTTTGAATACTCAAGATTCACAAGGGGTTTATGTATCTGATGTTCTTATGGTCTTTTTCAATTACTTATTTGTAGTAGTATGAGCTTGTGATACTTAGAATTCATTGGAAAATGCTCTAACTTCCTTCACATGCTTGTAAACTATGTTGATTCACTGTGTTATTCTTTTACTTATAAAACTAGACTCCAAGTGCCTTGGCTTCCATGTTTTGCTGATCATGTTGTTTTGTTGAAGACTATCTTGACTCCATAGCCCAATAGATGTTTTCTAATCTTTGATTCAACCAGTCAACTAGTTATACATTTGTCCATTTTTTTTCTTAGAGTTAGCCATCTAATCATTAATCAAAAATCTTAAACCTATTGAGAGAGCCCTCTCAGGTTGAGGAGGCTAAGCCTCAACTAAAAGATTGGTTTGAAAGAGTTACTCAGAGTCTACTAGATCAACAGCCTATCAGGGTCAGATTTTGAGATAACATTTTGGTGCCTCTGCCAGGATCCTGAAGATTACTCATTCCCGAAATCAGGAAGCTGAACTTATGAAGGTAGCAGGAGCTTAGGAAGCTGTTTGAGGTTGCATCTACCTTGGCGACTCCACACATCAAATAATGAATTGGAAGGCGACTCCACTGCTAGAAGATCAGTAGCTTGATGAAGTTTCAAGATGAGTTCC
Source organism: Pinus tabuliformis (assembly GCA_031772625.1). Classification (NCBI taxonomy): domain Eukaryota; kingdom Viridiplantae; phylum Streptophyta; class Pinopsida; order Pinales; family Pinaceae; genus Pinus; species Pinus tabuliformis. The sequence goes on along the minus strand of CM062817.1, from coordinate 1,932,420,328 downwards.
ATTGCAAGAATGAATGCTAGGTATGCCCCTATGAATCGGTCTCATATCCCTGGTTTTCCAAATCCTATGCCAAAGGTCGAATGGTTAGATGATCTTCCAATATTCAAAGATGAAAAGAAAAACAATGTTGCTCTTCATTTGGTTAGGTTCCATATGCATGTACATAGTCTTAAGGTTCAATTCCCTGAAGATCGTCTCATGAAGATGTTTATGACCACTTTAGAAGGAAAAGAATGGTCTTGGTATAAAGGTTTGGAAAATGGTTTAATATATTCGATTTCTAATTTCCATGATGTAATCTATGAGATGTATAAAGAGTGTCATACGTCCTTATTGCTGGTCAAAGATTGTTGTAAACATTATGTAAGTTTTATTCAATATTTGGAGGATTCTTATGATGATGATGAATTCATGGATGAAGAAATTTTAGAGGCTCTTCATAACAATACATTTCAACACCAAGAAGAAAGGATAACATCCCTTGAAATGCAACATGAAAATCAGTAGGGGTTTACTTATAAAAACCATGTTACATCCTTTGAGATTAATGTAAATATGCAGCAAACTTGCCAGTCTTTTGATCATAAAGAGTATGAAAATCATTGCAAACACCAAGAAGAAATATTGGATGATAGCTTTTATAACCCTCAGGCAGAGGAAAAGGTTGATTTTTTATGTCTCACTTTGCAGCAGCTTACATCAATGAATGATCATAATAATGAGGAAAATTACATTGTTTGTGGGAATCATTCGGAAAAGCAGTTGGATAGAATATCATAGGAATCTTGTGTGGCTGAGAATCAACTGTCTAAAGATATAGAATGTTATGATCATAATCAAACTAACCATGTCCTCTTTGACCCTATAACTGAATACATGGTAAATCTTTGCACTCCAGTATTTCATTTTATTTGCATTATGAACATAAGATACATTATAAGTTGATTTGGTCATCTCACTATCATGGTTATTTTGAGGTCGAATGTAGTCAAGAGCCTCAAATATCAGATAAGACAATTCATTGGCTTTATTGGAAATATGATGTTGCCTAAACTAAAGTGGAAATCGTAGC